>CANIUD010000073.1:185000-327500 GCA_947470075.1 Closterium sp. Yama58-4 | reverse complement strand
GTACTTCTGGTCACCCATAAACTTCTGACAATAGCGCGATTCATGCACGTGGTATTTCCGAGTATACTGACACATGTATAAGTACATTTAAATGCATAAAACAGAATCATGCACGCATCCGAACATGAGATGAGGGCGACAGAAGTATAGGAGATGATATCACACTCACACAAATAAAATACAGCAGGCACTCACATTTCTGTCAGGTTGGTGAGGTGACCGATGGTGTCTGGAAGAGACCCTGAGAACTGGCAGCTGCTCAAATCGCTGTGGGGAGAGGGAAAGGAATATTCGGGGGATTCGACCATTTTAGAATTAGGGCGTTGTGTCAGAGCTTAAGCTTAGAACATCCAGGATGGGCAAGGAAAGGATGGGAAGGGAATCAGGGGCAATCTCTAAGGTTTGGGGGTAATCCCATGGCAATCTCCAATTGGTGGGTTGGAGATTGCTTGGAGATCACATTTGGGTTTGGTTGGGATGTAGGTGTACACCCAACCAAACACTAAGTGCAAACTACACTATGCTAGGATATGGAAAGTACAAAATACAAAGTACAAAGTGTAAGATTGAGGCCTAACATTAACACGTTGTGCATCAGAGGCGAACTTCTGCCGATGTTCAAACTTTTAGAGTGGTTCTATACATTACGCTACTTTTAGAACGTTTTATCGTATGGTGCAAAGTGTTTGAGGTTCAGATAAAAAACGCGCAAAGGCACCATGCCTGAACATTCAGGCTTTGTGAAACTGGTTTACACTGTAATGCTGTACTGTTATCTGTTGCTGTACTATGTGAATTGCTATCTCGTAACTCTGATGGACAACTGGAGAATGTAAACTGCTATCTTGTTGTTTTATGTAGCTTTCAAATGCAACATGTTGCACTGTAACTGTTACGTGAAACTGCTACATAGAAACTTCTACTCACCTACAAGTCAAGGCTGGTTGACTTTGCACGCACCCATCACACGTGTTTCTACACGAGGACTCAAAAACTAGGATTGTACACACGCTGTTAACCTACTTCCTCCTCTCCCTGCTCCCTGTTCCACGCTTACAGTGCGCTCAGCCCAGCCTTGATACTGGTGGAGGCCTCATTCACCCATCTACAACTACTACTGCAACAATGATCCGCTGTGCTTCCACACCCACTCTAGCAATGCTTACAATAGTATAGTTAGTAGACTACGATTCTTGTGACAACACACACCTGTACGATACTGAACTGAACAGCCCCCCCTCTACCTCTTATCTATTCACAAGTGCATGCAACAACTTCGATTGACCAATTTCATGGAGAAGAGTTTGCATTTCTTACAAGAACCGAAGGCTGACGAGCTGCCCAATGCCAGAGGCCAGTGGTCCTGTGAACCCATTGGAGTTGAAATCGCTGCACCAACACGTTCAGAGGAAGGAGGGAGGTGTGCCTTTGATGAAAGAGGTGCGCAGTGTAGCATATGATAGAGGTGCTTTTCAATATACCGAAGACACAGTGGAGGGAGAGGGGGGTTCGTTGTCCTGCTGTTCTACGCTTGGTGTGCACTGTGTGTGTGCAACACGGAGGTTGAGGGCGGGGAACGGCACTGACAGTTTGGTGAGCCTGGTGAGGTTGTAGAGGGAGGCGGGGATGGTGCCGTTCATGTCGTTGTTCTTCAGATCCCTGCAGGCAAGGAAGCGAGCAAAGCCAAGAGCAGCAAGTGGGCGCAGAGCAGAGGGCAGTAAGTGGGCGCAGTGCAGAGGGCAGTAAGTGGGCGCAGCGCAGAGGGCATTAAGATAAAGCAATGCAGAGGCCGGCAAGGGGACGGATTGCAAAGGACAGCATATGGTTGAGCGTCCATGAGAAGGTATGTGCATTGATTTGCAAGCAATGACATGCGAAGAATGGTTTTGATTATCAGCACACAAAGGGCAACGAGGCACCCACAGAGCAACGAGTTTGGTCAGTTCCCCAAGTACGGAGGGGATGGTGCCGTTGAGCTGGTTGTCTCGCAGCCACCTGATGAGTTTCATTCAGGGAACAGGTGTGTGTGCACATGTCGTGTTGTGTGTGCATGCATGGTCATAGGTGCAATGGATAATCATATGAGTGCATTAATAAACCTGCACGTGTGCATGGGGGGGTGTGTAGGTACTTGACGTGGAATTATCTACAAGGAAAGTAATGGAGCTGAATAAGACTTGATTAATAACAGCAAGAATGGGTTGGAAACGGTAGGAGGGACATTGGGAACGATCACCTACGAGATTAGCGATTATATTTTTATTGCTTTGGTAGTTCTGGATTTGGTTAAGGCAGGGATGCGCGCAAATACCCACCCTTCACATAAGCACCACTTGAGGAAACAAGTACAAGAATATGTACTTGGGGAAACATGCCATTACAGCTCTTTAGAGTGTTTATTAGTCGACTCGGATATCGCCTGTGTGCATGGGGCGAAGATGAGCAGGCTGTGTGCGGTGGCAGCACGGCCATTTGTACCTGGGAATATGTTTCCATGGGAGTATGTGTGTACCTGGGAGGGCCCTTACAGCTCTGTGAGGTTGTGCAGGTTGGCCAAGGAGACTGGCACCATGCCACTGAGCTGGTTGTAACTCAGCTCCCTGCCATGGCGGACGTATGCACAGGGCGAGACACATAGTGGGGCACACAAATAAAGCACAAAACACACTTAAATAGCAGCAGCACACACAATGAGTAGCATGGAAAAACAGCGGGCGATGTTGCCAAAGCTGGTGGGAGCAAACCCTGTGAAACGATACAATTGGGCTGCAGTATGTCAGCGGGTTGCACACATGACTCACAGTCGCTGCAGGTGGGAAAGAGCGCCAAGGCTTGTGGATATGGACCCTGTGAATTCATTGCTGCGCATCCCCCTGTCGGCATTGCAGCAGAGAGTGGGGCAGGTCAAGAGAGAGGGAGAATAAGGGCATGAAACATGGGAAAAAACAATACAGGCAGGGCAAGAGGGGTGTTGAAAAGGTGGCATGGCAGGAATAGAGCAAGGAACGGTGTGGCAAGGGGTGGATGAAGAACTAAGTGACGTTTCCATGCACGTACATCCCGCTCTCCATGTTACAGGAGGATATACACACGGTTCATTCCACTTTATGAATACATCCCTCCATTATTCACCTCTAGTGGTTGGTTCTTTTCCACCACCCCAAACATATCTACTATGGAGGTGTGAAGGTTCGTTTTCCTAATTGTGTTACTTCCTGCCCGTACATGCTTTTGAGGGCAGAATGTGTTTCAGGCTCCTCAGAAGTGGAAGCAAGCGAGTGGTCAACCTGTGCTAGCTAGTTGTGTGTTCTCCTTACATCTGCCTGAGAGATGTGAGTTCAGACAGGAAGTCTGGCAGATCTGCGTTCATACTGTTGAATGCCACAGAGCTGCACGAAGAGTGGGTGGTAGGGCAAAAGAAAGAAAGAAAAAAAAAAAAAAAAAAAAACAGGGTCATTTGTATGCATGAGTGAGTGATGTGGGCAGGGGAACCGGTGAAGGAAGAAGAGGAGAAGACAGCACAAGGGGCAGAAGGGGACGACAGTCTCGGTGATTCAAAGCACTAGCACATTCGCTGTGGCGGGCTTTGGAGCAAGGGAGTTACAGCAAGTGTGTTTGGAGGCCAGCAGAGTGCATAGCGTACGAAAAGGAGCAGTGTTGAGGGGACTCAAAACTCATCTTCTTCGGGCTAGAGTGCTGATTATCGGAGACTACAAATGGACGCCGGCAGCATGTGACATGAGGGAGGGAGCTCGGCTTATAACCATACAACGCATGTTCCTCACCACGCGACAGTGGGAAGACGAAAACTCAGCTCAAATTCTCACAAAAACTCAAGCCTTTTAAGCTTCGTAATGGTCTTGGGGATGCCTCCAGTGATTTTATTGCCAGCCAGTTTCCTGCACAAGAGAAGCAGAGGCCAGCAATGCAAAAGTGCATGATCACATGTATTTGTGCGTGATCACTGTCAGCCACCCGTGCTTGTGGGTCTCGACTCCAACATCAATCAACACATGGCAGTGGGTTCAAATGCTCACAGGTACGTGAGATTGAGTATGATGTGTGTGGAAGGTAACATGTGCTAGTGGTTAGATAGGCCATGTGTGGAAGCTCACAGGTACGTGAGGTTGAGTATGATGTGTGTGGAAGGTAACATGTGCTAGTGGTTTGGATAGGCCATGTGTGGAAGCTCACAGGTATGTGAGGTTGCGGAGGTTGCCAATGCTGGAGGGGATGGATCCGCTGATAGCTGTGTCGGCATCAAATCTTGGGTTCCAACCCACATCCCTGCAATGACATTATGACCGTGAAGGGCATCATAGGGGCATCACAGGGCAGGGGCATGATTGGGGGATCAACAAAAAGAATGGCAGAGGGAGGGACAGAGAGGAACACCACCAGGCACTAATCTGAGTGTGCTTGAATACAGGTTTTACCCCATCACCACATTCTGGCAGCTGCTTTGAGATACATAGTAGGTTGGGAGATACATGAGATGAGGCCAATAACGTCGACGACAGAGTCAGAAAAGTTGCGATACTGTGACCCACATGGAGCACAGTAAATTGCACAGGATGTCATGGCAGGCATGACATGGCATGGCTTTGTATGGGATGACATGGCATAGCACGGCGTGGCATTGCATGCATGGGATGGCATGGCATGGCATGTCGTGGCGGGGCAGGGACTGACTTACATGTATTCCAGGTTAGTGAGTGCCCCAATGGTTTCTCCAATGGGACCCCAGAACTTGTTGTTGCTCATGCCACTGTCACATGCACGCACCAACCAGCCCCACGGGAACAACATGAGGTTTTGATGTGCCAGGGAATCACAAAAGAAGTGAGCTTCGTGAAGGGGTGGGAACAGAACGAGGCTACGGTGGATAGAAACACACAAGGTGGCTTGTGTTACATCACATTACAGCACCTCGGGAATGGCCACCCACTACCGAAAAGCATCTCAATCTCTGAAAAACTACTCACGCTTGATGTCTATACCTTGTACAAAGGTAGCGGCAGTTAGAGCATGAGTGCAAGAAAAGTGCAACTTCATCTTTGCGCTAATGTTAGACTAGTAGTCACCACCATTTGTCAAGGCATGCATGTGTCAAGGCATGCAAGACTTGTACGGATTTTGCCAGACTTACAGCCACGTGAGTTTAGTGAGTGTGCTTATATATGATGGGAAGGAGCAGTTCATGCTGTTGGAATGGACGTCACTGCAGCCAATCAAAAACAAGAACATGGGAAACACAGCATGAATCACGACTGCAACATTGGTATGGTGGTAGCTATCAGCCAGCACTGTACAAAGAGCCACCAAACTACACTGCACAAAGGGTCACCAAACTGCGCTGCACCTGCACTGAAAAACCTGTTTGCGCCTGATAAAAACATAAAACATTAAAGAATATAAAAAACAGTCTAAAATTCTAGTTAATAGTAGGAGAGGTGAAAGCTGATGGTATGGAAACAAGAATACAAGCAAACGGAGGGACGCTATGAGATGAAAGATCAGGCACTTCCATGAATGACCAACTTTTAGAGCGCCTCAAAACAAGAGGAAGATTTTTGCCTCCATGCATGATTTTCAATGCATTGTGATTGAGGGGAACAGACGGAGGGTCACCGAAGCATTTGAGCAGAAGGATAAACGAGACAGGGGGAAGGGTGACTGACAGAGGAGGGGTGACTGACAGAGGAGGGGTGAATGACAGAGAAGGGGTGAATGACAGAGGAGGGGTGACTGACAGAGGAGGGGTGAATGACAGAGGAGGGGTGACTGACAGAGGAGGGGTGAATGACAGAGGAGGGGTGACTGACAGAGGAGGGGTGAATGACAGAGGAGGGGTGACTGACAGAGCAACAAGGTTGGTGAGACTGCTGATGGCGGCAGGGAGAGTCCCGTTGATGAAGTTGATGGAGATGTTGCTGTGAGGGGCAGATGGAGGGCCGTGGGGAAGAGCAAGCAGTAAGGCATGGTAAAGGAATGATTTGAACTGACATGAACAAGATCCCCGTCAGATGAGATGAGATGAAATGAGCTGGGAGGGTCACGGATACCAGACAGGGAGCGAAGGAAAAATCATTGCTGGGGAGCCACGGGGAGGAGGGTAAGACATCGTAGAAAAATGCGCTTCATGAGGTGAGGTCGAACGAGATGCTTTTTGAGAGGAAAAATGCGCAGAGGAGAGGGGAGAGCACGCATTATGTTGGCGAGAATGGAAGCAATCGATTCACGCACGCCTGGAGGTATCTGACTAAGTGGATGCGGTGCAAGCATTGTAGCAAAACAAGGAGAATACCAAACGGTGAGACAGAAGAGAAGATATGCAGGGAAAGCCGTTCTTGAAATGACTGATGACTGAAATCCACCCCGCAAACATGCTTCCCCAAAATAGTGCTTTCCTTCAACATGCTCTTCCCCAGCATGCTTCCCTCCCAACATGCTTGCTTTCTTCCACCTGACACATGCTTGCTTGCTTCCACCTCATACGTGCTTCTTCCACCTGACACATGCTTGCTTGCTTCCAACTCATACGTGCTTCTTCCACCTGACACATGCTTGCTTGCTTCCAACTCATACGTGCTTCTTCCACCTGACACATGCTTGCTTGCTTCCACCTCATACATGCTTGCTTCCACCTCATACGTGCTTGCTTCCACCTCATACTTGCTTAACGGGAACATGATCCCTCCCCCCGCCCCTCAACAGCATGCTGCCACCCACAGGTTGGTGAGGCTGATGAGATTGCTGATGCTGGCAGGCAGTGTCTGGTTCAGCTGGTTTTTGGCCACATCCCTGTGAGAGACGGGCAGTCACAGGCTTGCAAGGTTATTGGAATCAAGCAACCATACTTGCTTGCAACATGAAGTTTCAGCGCTCAGCAATGAACAGATGTGAGCTGAAGTTTTAGGTACTTGGCCGCTCATGCTAGAATTGAGCCAACCAAGCCACTATAGCAGATGCGATGCCATAAGAACTCCATTTCAAGAGGACGGCAGCACAAAAGCATCAACCAGTCACGTTGAGGCTATTCTGATGTGGGTTCAAGTCGTTCACGCAAGTGCTTGAGTGCCTACAGGTGCTTGAGTGCCTACAGGTGCTTGAGTGCCTACAGGTGCTTCAGTGCCTACAGGTGCTTGAGTGCCTACAGGTGCTTCAGTGCCTACAGGTGCTTGAGTGCCTACAGGTGCTTCAGTGCCTACAGGTGCTTCAGTGCCTACAGGTGCTTGAGTGCCTACAGGTGCTTCAGTGCCTACAGGTGCTTCAGTGCCTACAGGTGCTTCAGTGCCTACAGGTGCTTCAGTGCCTACAGGTGCTTCAGTGCCTACAGGTGCTTCAGTGCCTACAGGTGCTTCAGTGCCTACAGGTGCTTCAGTGCCTACAGGTGCTTCAGTGCCTACAGGTGCTTCAGTGCCTACAGGTGCTTCAGTGCCTACAGGTGCTTCAGTGCCTACAGGTGCTTCAGTGCCTACAGGTGCTTCAGTGCCTACAGGTGCTTCAGTGCCTACAGGTGCTTCAGTGCCTACAGGTGCTTCAGTGCCTACAGGTGCTTCAGTGCCTACAGGTGCTTCAGTGCCTACAGGTGCTTCAGTGCCTACAGGTGCTTCAGTGCCTACAGGTGCTTCAGTGCCTACAGGTGCTTCAGTGCCTACAGGTGCTTCAGTGCCTACAGGTGCTTCAGTGCCTACAGGTGCTTCAGTGCCTACAGGTGCTTCAGTGCCTACAGGTGCTTCAGTGCCTACAGGTGCTTCAGTGCTGAGAGTCGGCTGAAGGAGTCCGGGAGCGACCCGTTGAGGCCATTGTAGCTGACGTCACTGATGGTGGGTGAGGAAAAGGTGAAGGGGAGCAACAAACAGGAACGTCAAACAGAAGAAGAGGCAGGAGGGAGTATTTGGGAACGAATGTTCTCAAAGAGAGTTCGTAGAAGGTGGGTGTTGAAAATGAGTGGCGAAAAACAGCAGAGATGTGGAGAATGAGAGAATTTTGTAGAACAGGGCACGCGTATTCAGGTTGGGGAAGCTTCTTGAGCACAAGAGGTGACAGATGATGTGATGTATGGCAATGATTCCTCACCAGCAGAGGAGGGTTGGAAGGCTCACAAGTAAAGCAGGTTGGTGAAGTCTCCAAAGGACGATGGGATGGATCCGTTGAGCAGATTCATGGTGAAGTTACTGCGTGAAAGGCAAGAGGGGCAAGGCAGGTGGGAAGAGGGGCACGTGGATAGAATGGATCCGCTGAGCAGATTCATCACGAAGTTGCTGTATGGCAAGGAATGGGATCGGAGAAAGGCATGTGCATGGAATGAAAGGGAGGTGTGTGAAATGAACGAGCAGCACATAAAGGTGGGCGAGCATTGGGTGAGGACCCACTTGCCTGCGGGACTGAAGACTGCCTGCAAGGCAAGGTAGGTGGGGGTTCATTTGCAGAGTGTGCGCTTCCATGCAACGAGGAGAGGAGAAGCACCTTTGACAGGGCAGAAACGTGGGTGGGCGAGGTATTTGCTTGGTGACAGGTTGGCGTGGGGGTGCGTACAGAGAGATGAGGTTGGTGAGGTTTCCCAAGAATTCGGGGATTGAGCCATTGATGGCGTTGCTGCCCAGATTGCTGGTGGGGAGGGCGTGGTGAGAGGGGGGGGGAGTCATGGGTGCGGTGGGAGGGAGTTATGAGTGGTGGCATGTCATGACATGAGGAATAGATGGGCATGGTAGGAGGGAGTGAAGGATATGATGTGAGCCTGGGAGGGAGTGAGGGGCATGCGGGTGCAGGGAGCATACAGTTGACAAATGAGAAGGGATGGGTGTGTGGGTGATGAGAAGGGACTTGTGTGTAGGTGATGAGGGAGGGAATCATTTGCGACACGCAGAAGAGAGGAAGGGAAAGGGCGAAAAGAGGCTACTATTCAAATAGAGGCTTCCTGTAAGCTCTGCAAGTAGTGTGGAGGGACGGTGAAGTTGCAAGCAGCCCACTGCAAAGTGCCCTTGCCGGCCACACCCTGGTCAGACGGGCGTGCAGAGTTGTCAGAGCTTACAGGTAAGTGAGAGCAGTGAGTTGCTGCAGTCCTTGAGGCAGTGTGCCGTTCAGGGAGTTGGTGCTGAAATCACTGCATGGCACATGAGAGGGCGAGAGATTTTAGAATCTGCGTAACGAGGAAGCGCGGAACAGGGCGATTGCATTGCCAGAAAGCCTGGAGCTGAGGGCTGTGAAGGGGTGGGTGTTGTGGATGTGTTGGGTTCGGTGTGCTGGGAATGGTGGAGCACTGACAGGTGGGAGAGGAGGGAGCTTCTGCCGAGGCCCTCAGGCAGAGTGCCATTCAGCTGGTTTCTGCTCAGGTCACTGCAGGGGAAAGGAAACGAAGGGCAGGAGACGTGAGCTGAGCGGGGGAGGGTTGGAGAGACAAACGCCAGGTTGAAGGCCCATGATGAGGGTCGGGGAGACTAAGGGGGTGAAAGTGTGCCTGGTGAAGGGAATAGAAACGAAACAATGGGAAAGGCTGGTTCCTGTGCACTAACTAATTCCTCTTGTGCTCAGCTGTCATTCCCGCTCATCTACGCATAGCGGGACTCGTTGACTGGGTCACTGGAACATACAGGGAACAAATTAGAGAGTTTTGAGGTGCTCACAGATGCTGCAGCTGCTGAAGCTTGACCAGCCCTTGAGAGAGAGTGCCCTGGAAGGCGTTGGCACTGAGATCGCTGTTTGCGGAGAATGGGGGATGGATGGGGGATGGGGGATGAGGATGGGGGATGAGGATGGGGGATGGGGGTCATGACCGCCATGGGCCATGGGGAGGGGGGCTCCAACCGTCATGGCCCATGGGGTGTGGCACGAGAGCAAGGATGGATGGATGGATGGATGGATGGATGGATGGATGGATGGATGGATGGATGGATGGATGGATGGATGGATGGATGGATGGATGGATGGATGGATGGATGGATGGATGGATGGATGGATGGATGGATGGATGGATGGATGGATGGATGGATGGATGGATGGATGGATGGATGGATGGATGGATGGATGGATGGATGGATGGATGGATGGATGGATGGATGGATGGATGGATGGATGGATGGATGGATGGATGGATGGATGGATGGATGGATGGATGGATGGATGGATGGATGGGAAGGGAATGGAGGGCGACTGAGATACTGTTGAGAGGGGTGATAGTCTGAGTCAAGGGGGCGAGATCTAGGGATCTGAGACGGCCAAAATTGATGTGCTAACAGGCAGTGCCACTAGGGGATGGCATGGCATGTGGCATTAACCAGTGGCATGGAAGATAAGAATCGCATACAGATGGCATGTGTGTGCATCACATACAGATGGCATGTGTGTGCATCACATACAGATGGCATGTGTGTGCATCACGTGCAGATGGCATGTGTGTGGCACTGGCAGGTGGCATTGGTGATATGTTTCGCGTACAGGTGGGTGAGGAGGCTGTATCGGCGCAGGCGGGGCAGCGAACCATCCAGGGTATTGGAGCTCAGGTCGCTGCACTCACTCGTAGGGAGACACAAGAAATGGAGAAGCGGGGCTAAGTGAACGGAGCCCCTAAGTTTACTCACTGGGAGTGACGGCCAGTGGGACTCACAGGGTGTGCAGGCGAGTGAGATGGCTCAGCATGCTGGGAACAGTGCCGTTGAGAGAGCAGCTCGATAAATTACTGTGTGCAGGAGGGTGGAGAAAAAACAATAGAAAGAGAAGGTGGTGAGAGGGGGGGAATTTGAAAGGAAGAGAGGCAGGAAAGGTAGAGGGTTAGGCGATCTCATCTCTCTGCCTCCCGCTTCCGTCTGTTTGAAAACCGGATGACTGTAATGGCGAACTTTCCGCATTCAAGTGCGTGAGTTGATAAAAAAAGCATTCTCAGATTACTGCGATATGGTTGCCGTTTGCGTCATCGCCAAATAACTCATTTCCAACAATGTGTATTCGCGTGAGTGACTGTACGATACTCCCCAGACCTTCCTTCCACCTTCTACCTTCCACATTCCACGTGCCTTCGTTCCACGTGTCTCCCACCTGCCTCTCGCTCCTGAACAGTCAACACACTGCAGATGCGCTTACAGGGATGCGAGGCGAGTCAAGAGGCCAAGAGACGATGGGATGGAGGACGAGAAGGCGTTCTTGGACAGGTTCCTTTAGTCCAGTGCACGTGGCGAGAGAATTTGGGGGGAGAGGAAGGAGCGGAGGGGGGATAAGGGAGGGATAAATGGGTGGGGGGGAAGGGGACGAGGGGGGGGGAGGAAAGCAGGGGAGGTGAGTTTGAGGAGGAGACAGGATGAAACGAAGAAGACACGTTTGCACAATCTGGAACGGGAAGAAAGTGACTGGTCAGGGAAACGGAATTTTCGAGTCACAATTGTGAAGCTTCACACGTCTAATGAAACAATGAGCTGGTGGTCTGACATGACAGGACTGGATGCTGCTGCTGTCTGTCAGGTCACTCAGCTTAGAGCACTAACGAGATTCCACTGCACAACCAGCTCCGAACCCTGACTGGTCCTTTCCTTCTGGAAAGAATTACCCACAAATTTTGAGCTTACATCGCCTCGAGTCCCGTGAGAAAGCCAAGGCTCCACGGCACACTGCCACTCAAGCTGTTGTTGCTCAGGTCACTGAGTGGAGGGGAAACAAACAGCCAGAGCAACGTGCATTTTCTTAAAGTGGTTATTGAGAGATGATTCGAGAAAGGAACAATAGATAGAAGCACTGACAGTGTGCGTCTAATCTGGTTCTCAATCTCAGTGAAAAAATGTTGGCAGTTTGAAGCTAAGTCGCGTTCACTGCTGCCACGAGCCTCCTCTACATGAACACTCATGAGGGCACTTCACTGCTCCAACTCTCGTCGTGCCTTGACAACAAGAACCTTCAATGGCCATCCGATCAACCCTCCCAGTCGTGTGTGCATAGCGGCTCATTTTGGGAGTGTGTGAGAGTGCAATGCCTTTCAGAGGGAAGAGGGTGCGAGACTGGTGGCTTACATGGCGGTGAGCGACTTGAGTCCGCCCAAAGAGGCTGGGATGGTTGAGTTGATGTGGTTGGACGAGAGGTCTCTATCAGAAAAGAAAAGAGAGGAAGAGTAAAAACGGCAAGTTAGAGGAAAAACTGAAGAGGGAGGCTATGCTATGAACAAACCCCCTCCATCCCTTGTCACTAGGGATGCAGGTGAGAAAAAGGACTCTTGAAGAATCCTAAACCCTAAACCCGAAACTTGAAACCTTAAACCCTAAATCCTCAAGAATCGGCCAGGGTTCTGTGTCACGAGCATGGCTGCATGGGCATTTTGAGTCTCACAGGTGACTCAGTTCGGGAATCACCCAAAGGCCGCCTGGTATTTGATCCGCCTCAGCTCTTTTAGGTGTATCAGAACACGACCCTGTGTCACGACACGAGCATGAGCATTTTGTGTCTCACAGGTGTAGCAGTTCAGGGAGCACCCAAAGGCTGCCTGGGATGGATCCGTGCAAGGTGCTGTCGCTCAGATTCCTGGCAGGCACGGCCCGGATGGGCAGGGCGCAAGAAAGTGGGCAGGGCACCAAGATAGGGCGGCATGGAGAGGGGAGAGAGAGATGGGCTTTGAGTTGACTTGAAGGTCTTTTTGGAAAGGATTCATGAGAGAGAGCTGTCCCTCAGGTCCCTGGCAGTACCTAAAGGAAGGGCGCATTACAGAATTATCATGCTTCCAACTTTGGAGCATCTCAAGCCTTTCAAGTCTCATCTCGCTCACGCTTCCAGCTCTCAAGCCTCCCAAGCGGCTGACTCACAGGCGCCTGAGCTGCGTCAGCAGGCTGAGAAACGACGGCGTGGTGCCCCATATGCTGTTGTGACTCAGATCACTGGAGAGAGGGGGAGAGGAGCGCGGGGAGGAAAGTAGGAGACAGTGGGAGAAGGAGGGCAGAGACAGCGAGGGAGGGGCGGTGTGGGGGGCGGATGGAGGGAGATGGAGTGGGGTAGGGAGAGCAGGATTAGAGCGCTGGAGGGAAGGCTGGGAGGGAGGGGGAAGGGTAGATGTGAGCGGGGGGGCTATGAAACAGAGGGAGGCGGAAGGGCAGGGAGGAAGGCAGGGAGGAAGAGAGGTAGGGAGCTGATGGAAGGAGGGCGGGAGTGGGGTCTTACAGGAGAGAGAGGGAGGTGAGGGCACTGAAGGTGGTGGGGATGGATCCACTTAGAGAGCAGTTCGCGAGGTTGCTGTTTTGGGACGAAACGCAGGGCATGGAGCAGAGAAGAAGGCGGATTAAGGGAGGACAAACGAGAATAAAAAGGGGGGGCCAGGGCGCAACAGCTTGCAACTCTACATGGCAGATGAGCGGTCATTATTGGGGAGGGACAATAGGTCCCTCAACGGTTCAGAGTGTGCTAGTGGTGAGGCTTACAGGAGAGTGAGGGTGGTGAGGTTGCCAATCTCCCTGGGAATGCTGCCATTCAACGGTGTGTTGCTCAGGTCACTGCTCATGAGATACATGCCCAAGACATGGCATACCATGGCAAGGCATGGCATAACAAGCCATGCCGCACGTGTCATGCCCATACGACATAACATCAAACGTCACATCTGTTGTGTCAATGAACAAATAAGTAAGTGTCCTTTCATGAAGCATGGTGAGCACAACACGACAAAACGCTAACAGGAAAACATGACTACACATGTCCTCCATTCCACGCGCATAGCAATGGGGTCCGGAAAGCCACAGATGGAACCCCGCAGCAGACCACGGGAAGTCACCATGTCACTACAAATGCCACCACCGTGCCTCACATTGGCACCACCGTGCCTCACATTGCCACCACCGTGCCTCACATTGCCACCACCGTGCCTCACATTGCCACCACCGTGCCTCACATTGCCACCACCGTGCCTCACATTGCCACCACCGTGCCATTGCTGTCACAGGTCACCCCTTGCACTTGGCTGCAGTCCCCCCCTCCAGTCCACCCTGTGGGCGCCACTCCCCATGCCCCGGCGCTCCCCGCCAGAGCTTGTGCTGTTGGAAGAGAGGGACGAAGGGAAGAAGGGAGGAGGGGAAGAAGGGAGGAGCACAGCACACATGGGGACACGAGTGACTGTTGGGCCAGGAGGGGATCAGTTGCTTGTGGGAGGGGAGGCTGAACAGGAGACTTGGAAGGAGAGCAGTTGCTTGTGGGAGGGGAGGCTGATTATCATGGCAGGAGGAGACTTGGGAAGAGAGCAGCTGCTTAGCATGGGAGGAAGAACCGGAGGGTTCATGATGCTAGCATGTATGCATGGTATGTGTGACGTACGGAACAATCCGTGGGATGGGTGACGTGCGCATGGATGCATGGGATGCGCATGGATGCATGGGATGCGCATGGATGCATGGGATGCGCATGGATGCATGGGATGCGCATGGATGCATGGGATGCGCATGGATGCATGGGATGCGCATGGATGCATAGGATGCGCATGGATGCATGGGATGTGCATGGATGGATGCATGGGATGCGCATGGATGCATAGGATGCGCATGGATGGATGCATGGGATGCGCATGGATGCATGGGATGCGCATGGATGCATGGAGATACCAATGTGAGTAGCAAAGTGCGCAGCACTGCTCCGTCGCTCATATCAACCTCATCTCATGCCATCACACGGCGCATAACATGGCATCCGCATCCCATTCCCTCCATCAGTCCATCCTAACCCGATACCTCCCATTGAAGCGCATTCCATCCCAACACCATCCGACCCCTCCTTTCCATTCCATACCCTCAAACTTTTTTTCCATCCCATCCTTTCCATATCGTTCCATCCTCTCCTTCCCATCCCATCCCATCCTTTCCAACCCATCCCATCCTTCGCATCACATTGCATTCGATCCAACGCATCCCATCCGTTCCATCCTATTATATCTTTCGCATCGTCTTTCATCCCAGCCCATCTTTTCCATCACATCACATCATCCGTTCCATCCCATCCAATCCTTTCCATTCCATCCCATCCCAAACTTTCCATCCATTTCGTCCCATTCTTTTTAACCTATCCTACCATTTCCGTCCCCCCATCCCACCCGTTCCATCCATCCTTTCCATGATGATTTCATTCTATCCTTTCCTCCCATCCCATCCTTTCCACGTGACGCTCAACCTCGTGCAAAGTTTTCAAGCAACCTACAAAGCCACGCCGCCACCCCTCGCATCTCATCGTCTTCTTACTCCTTGTAGGACGTATCTACTATTGAGTCACCTTGTAGCGTGTCTATCACAACGGGTTGTGCAGTGTGCACGGGGAGGCTCGATGCGAGGATGGTCGCAAAAAACAGAAACAACATCGCTTAATATCAGCGCGTCACGCGTCGATTGGTGCCGGCTTCCGTTTGAGAACAGCGCTCCGAGCCGCGCGGCCTCCGCTGTGATGGCTCGGTTGCGACGCTGACGAGAGGTTATCAGGAAAGACTACTCGAATGATTCCCGATTTCGAAGGGACGTTGTGGCTGAGTGAAACAAAGATTGGCTTCTGCTCGCTCGCTGGGTCGCGCCGCGTAATTCTCGTACCGTCGTGACGCGGAATAGGGAATGGTCGCGAGGGCTAGTACGACTACGAGTGAGCTCAAATGAAGGCAGAGATGCAGCGAGGATCAATGTCTAACGGTTTCTAAGAGCATTTCGTAAGGTCAGTACTATCATGAATTGCAATGTAACTGTTTTCGGGTGTGTGTTGCGGATTTCCTCGGGAATTATTTGAAGTATAGGTTGCAATCACGAGATAAGTGGCGTGCAATCCAAGTGCAAGGGCTTGCTGTTGTGGAGGTGGGGACCAGAAATCGAACGACGGAGCGAATGGTTCACCAACGAATTTGACGATGGTTTCGCAGATGGCTCGCTTGGAAATCTTCCACTGGGTCCAGCGTCTTCGTTTTTGGTTCATCCTTCGTGGCGCAAGACGATTCCAGATGGTGCACAACGTTATCAGGCCTCACCGTTTTGCACCTTGATGCAACAACAGTAACCGCACAGAACGAACAAAGCACGAAACGTGCTGGACCCGCCGGAACGAATTTCCTCGCAGACGCCCGTCACAATTGACTCATCTCGCTGACGATTATGGCTGCGGACGGTTAAACCCCTCGTTGAGCAGGACTGAAAATCTTGGCGAGCGGACGACACAGTGAAGTATCGTCGATGATGGAAGGCAGGGTAAAACATATCGCGATCCTACTGATCTTGGTTACTCTTCTCGTGAGTTTTCTCACCATCGTGAGAGACGAATTCGCAGCACCATATATTCGCTTTAAACAATATGCGTTACCACGCATCAACATACGCCTCAGTTGTCCCTCCCAATTATTCGACTCAATATCGATGGCCGTGGATGACGCTGGAAACAAATTCACACGTGGGAGAATTTGGTACGCGTTCTGCATCGCAGGTGGCCGTTGGATCAGTGTGTACTTGAATCCTCTCCGTAGGCTCTCGCCACCTCAATTTTTCTCCCGCCCGCCCGCGCCTCAGCTTTCAGGGGGGTGTCGGAGCGGGCTTCGGACGAGCAGATTCACCAGGAACGCGTCTCTCGATAAACCAGTCGTCAAACGGATATGCTATAACGAATCTAGGTATTGTCGCCCGTATGATGCAACTGCTAGGTCAACGAGATTGTCGTAACCTGATTGGAAGCGACGAGACGGAATGGACTCGCCAGAAGCCAGCGCATTGCGCCATTGGTTTGCGAAGGATAGTCCATCGTGTCCCCTGTAATCTTTCTTCCCCGCGGTCAAGCTCCGTCACGCACGGGAGGCCCCCCAAAACTATCCTAGAATTCAAACTATCTGCGACTCATGCAAGCCAAACACATTTCGCGAGCTTATAATTCGCTGCCATGGCGCGGCGGCTGTCACGTTGCTCGCACTATAAACCACCAGCCCAGCACAAACAAGGCCCAAAGCAAACTCGCTATACTTCCATCGCACCTGCCAGTCCACCATTTTCCTATTACTGCTTGCACTGGACTCCCCTTGCACTGGAGTGTCCTTCCCATAGAAGGACGCGCTGCTCAACTTCCCCTTGCATAGGACTCGGTTCCTACAATCCGCACTTAACCGCACGTGAATCAAACACCGTGACTCGTACGTCACAGCTTCGCCGCGCCACTTCACGGGCCTTCGCTTCTGGTTTAAGGCTTTGCTGCGGGTCGATCTCACCTTTCTTCAACATGACCATGGGGATGACTTCTGCGAGCGCCTTTCGTGCCGGACTCCTGCTCCTCGTGCTTGCCCTCATTTGTGGTCAGTATTTCCTTTCTCTAAATAGTATTTCAGTGCTATCCGTGCCGTTCTCTCAGTGCTCCTTCCTGCCCTCTTCTGTTGTCGACTCCCGCATTTCTTTCACCTGAATTCTCTCCTCTCATCGCTGCTCTCGTTTCTCGTCTCCGCGCGTCCGCTCGCTTGTGCTCGCAGCGGCCGGGATGATGATGAAAGCTGCAGCGTACGGCGTCGACTCCACCGCAGTTAGAACGATCACACTGCCACATGACACGCTGAACGCCGCAGCGTACTACGGAGACGAAACGCCGGCGGTGCCGAAACCGGCGGCGAGCAAGAAACTCAACGCCGCGAGGAGGGCACTCGTGGTGCGAGAGGGAGCCACCACCAGCGGCGACAGCAGTGCGCGCATGCAGGTTGCCACGGCGGTCGCGCTGGGGGTGGGCGCCGCTCAGCTGAACTTCACGACGCAGCAGCTGTGCGTGAGCGTGGACAAGAAGGCACAGAAGGCGCTGAAGAGCGCCAAGAAGAAGAGCGCGACAGCGTGGTGGAAGGGCACTGGGGCTTCGGGCAGCGCGTCGGCGGGCGGGCAGTGCGCGCGGGTCAAGCTCTTTGGTAAAGTCGGCTGCCAGGGCCCGCCGCTGGACAGCATTGCCAACCCGCGCACGCCTGGGTCCACGTGAGTCGGGGTGCATGTGAATCGGGGTTTATGTGAGTTGGGGTGCATGTGAGTTGGGATCGTGTGTGACGCATAGCACGGGAGTTGCATGACTTTAAGGGGAGGAGGGGATGGATGGGGAAGGGAGGGGAGGGTTTGGGAGGGGAAGGGAGTGAGGATAGAGGAGGAAATGAGAAAAGAGAGGGGCACTGGGAGAAGTTTTGCTTAGGATCATTATGAGACCTTGTGTTGCCAACGCCCTTGAAGAATATCCTCAAGTGTGCTTCAGTAGCGTCAGTTCTCTCTTTTTCAAAAAGTGTGTGTGTGTGTGCTTCCACTCCACTTGCCACGCCCTTCAGGTTCCCCAGCACGCAGAAGGACGTCCCCAAGTTGGCTTCAGTGGCATCGGTTCTATGCGATCTGAATGTCAGCTCCAGCGGTACGTGCTTTGCAGTTTCAGCTTCAGTGGCCATACGTGCTTTGCTCATCCGCAAGTCAACTCCAGTGGTGCTTCCATCGCTGATCGCCCTAGAGGGTGCTTCGCATTGCTGCAGCTACCTTTTCAAGGGTGCTACGCCCTGATGTTGTCACTTTGTCATGTCCCTTTTCGCATGTCCCTTTTCTCGCCTGTGTGCTGCAGATCCTGCATGTGCGGCATTGGGCTGTGACCCCGGTGGCACCTGTCAGGTGGATCAGAGCAGCGAGCTTTTCTGCCAGTGGGGTGAGTGAGCATGGCTAACCCCCTTTCTCGCTCTCACTTCAATTTATGCACTATCGTATGGCGAGACCCATCGAAGCTTCCAATTGCAATCCCATTTATCCATTGTAAGGCCCACACACGTTAAAACTCAATGTCATTCCTTTGTTTGGAATGTGTCCACCCCATGAGAGCGAGGCAGCACTGAATAAGTGTAACGTACTTGGCTATGAGCCCCCATAGCAAGCTGACTGCTTTGCCTTTTGCCGGCCTGCCTCTCTTCTGTCTCGTTTGTTTGGACTGGAGCCACGGTCCCCCTCTAGCAAACCCTACCGACATATCACACCCCACCAATGCCCACCCTTCACCCATAAAGCTCCCACCTTTTCTCTGCCCTGTCTTTCTTATCCCCTTGCTTCTCCCGTTGCTTGCCCCTTGCTGCATTCTTCAGACACTCCCTGTGGCTCCTGCCCCAAAGGAGCCACCTGCAAAACAAGTTATGATTATGGAAGGTATTGGGCGCCAGTGCCGGTGCAGTACTGCATGTGCCCTCAAGGGTATGGCATGTACGACACCACCGATATACCGGGCGCATGTATTCGAAGTGAGTTTCTGTGGAACAATCAATTTTTGAGTTGACTCAAAATCGACTTGGTATTGCATGTGCGCTGAAGGGCATGGCATGTTCGACAACACCAAACAGAGTGGGCTCGTGCACTCCGAGTGAGTTTCTGTCAAGCATATTCACTCCACTTCCTTCTTTCCCCATTAGCCAATCACCACTCTGCTACAATTTTCCTCACCTTACCATAGCGGATAGATGCCTGATGGTGGAGGCCAAGTTATCTGAACATGATGGCGATGCGTGTGCAACACGCAACTAACGCTGCCATGCGTTGTTCCACCCGTGCGCCACTCCTTTGCAGGTGGTGAAGGACGCGCCTCTTCTTTCAGCCTCACGCTTATTGCCAATGAAACCGCCAAGGACAGGTCTTCTCGGCCCTACACCTTCCGCCTCGACAAAAACATATGCACGCAGATCCCGGATGCAGTGGCGGGGAAGGTCACAGCAGCGTACATTATTACAATCAACAACGGCTACTCACCGATTTGCTATAAAGTCAGATTCTACCCATCAGATAACTGTTTCGATGATTTCACAGAATGGAACTTCGGCTTTCGGATTGCGACATCTTATTGGTCGTACCAGTAAGTGATTATCGTTCTCCACACCCGTACCAGCTTTTCCACAGTTACCTGCTATTTCGCTTCCCTTTCTGCACTTATGAAAGACCGGGCTCTACTGAGACGGTATTATTCTCTCTGTACTCCCATTGTTATCTGCCAGGGACATGATGAACCCAGAGGACAAAATGGCAACGGCGATCCGGAATATGCGCTCGGCAGTTTGCCTCGTAGAAGGCCGCGACACGTATCCTTAGAAAGCTGGTTGCAATCACTCAATACGGTGTCATCTGCACATGCTGCTTCAGCATAATTGGCTTCTCTCCCTTTCTCGATGAATACCGTACCCGAGTTATGGTAGAACGTTATTGTAACTGTCAGACTACCATATATTTGCATGATGTAACATTTGTTAGGGTTGTATTTGTATTACTCTTGCTTCCTACCGTAAAAGTTTATGAGCATTCATTTTAAATAAATTTGAAAACAATGTGTTGGTTTGTACTAACGTAATATTACCATCAGATAAGTCTATAATTATGCATTATGTTTTAGTGCAGTGACTTATCAAGTGGAGATTTTATAACATTATTATTCAAACATCCAAACCATCTTGTCTGATATCAGACTCGGGGCGTAAGGAATCTTCCTCATTCCCTACCTAGGTTGACTGCTACGCGTACAACCCTGACATTTCCGACTTCGCACGTTCGGCCTACATTCACGATGCCGAGGCTGCCCCGCGTCGCCTTCGGCTTCGAACATACCATAAAAATTGTGATACAATTCCTTGGATAGAGTTCCCTAGTTTCTTTTCCCCTTTCAAGACTTGGGTTGGGGCGCTTAGGCATATAATCAATGACCTGAGAGAAGTGGTAATGAGACATATGGGGGAGGGGGCGCCGCAGGTTCAGAGCTCGCTCTCAAGCAGGTCGTGCAGCACGTGGGGCGCGGGCTGTGTGATGTTGTTGAGCGCCACATAGAAGTCCATGGCGTATATGCTCTTCACCGCCTCGTATGTGTCCTGCACCATGACAGCATGGCAGCATGGCATCACAGAAGCATGGCAGCATGCCAGCATGGCATCATGGCAGTATGGCATCATGGTTGCAAGGCATCAGGTCAGCATGACAGCATGGCATCATGGCATCATGGAAGCATGGCAGCATGGCAGCATCGTAGCATCACACCATGGCAGCATAGCAGCATGGCGGTAGGGCATCATGGCAGTATGACATCATGGAAGTATGGTGGCTTGCCAGCATCACAGCATCCCACCATGGCATCATGGCATCATGATGGCATGGCAGCATGGCAGCGTGGCAGCATGCACCGGCAATAGAAAACGAGCGAGAGGTTTGCGGCCAGCACATAGCCGTGCCTCACCTTGTCATACAGCCGTGCCTCACCTTGTCATACAGCCGTGCAAGGCTGGCGTCGGCGTCTGCACCTTTCCCTGTGCCGTCCTCCTCAAAGATCTCGATGTGCGCCCCACCGCCCTGCCCCCCACCGCCCACGCGGTCTACAACAGCGCGGGCGTCGTCCAGCAGGCTCTCCACACGGCCCACCACGTCGTACTTGATGGTGGACAGTGCACACACGTCCACCTGCCACCCATCCCACCACACACGGCAAGCGGGGGTGAAGGCACATGCGTCAAACAGACACCGTTAGCACCACGCGACCTTCCTGTCACACGTGGTTGCCATCACCATGATTCTCATCGGCTCATATATGCAGCATGAATCAATGCTTCACAGCTGGCATACAAACTCATTCTAGAGTAACTGTTTCCAACCACGCGACTACATGCCCACCTGACGTGACACCCTCACCACCTCAACCACTTGTGACTAGCATCTCAGTGCCAAACGCCTGCGTCAAACCGTTTGTATTCTCCTCTGACACAGCATTCCCAGCTGAGCGATAACAACTTCACCTGGGGCACCCCACCTGGGTCAACCCCGTGTTGGCAATCTCCTGAGGCGCAGCAAGCCCACCTGAGGCGCAGCAAGCCCACCTGAGGCACAGCAAGCCCACCTGAGGCACAGCAAGCCCACCTGAGGCGTAGCAAGCCCACCTGAGGCACAGCAAGCCCACCTGAGGCGCAGCAAGCCCACCTGAGGCATAGCACCCCACCTGAGGCGCGATGCGGGAGTTCATGAGGGGGCAGGTGTGGTCCATGAGGCGACCCAAGAGGCACACAAAGGACGGGAAGGACAGCTGCCCCTCGCCCTCCCAACACCTGTACCTCACTGTTTGTATTCTCCTCGGGCACACCAATTCCACCTGAGGCGCAGCACCCCACCTCACCTGAGGCGCGATGCGCGAGTCCATGAGGGGGCGGCTGTGGTCCATGAGGCGACCCACGAGGCGCAACACCTCACCTGGCGCGCAACACCTCACCTGGGGCGCGATGCGCGAGTCCATGAGGGGGCGGGTGTGGTCCATGAGGCGACCCACGAGGCGCACGAAGGACGGGAAGGACAGCTGCCCGTCGCCCTCACGCACCACCGCCTCCACTATCGGCCGCACCGCCCGGAACAACGCCTGCTCACACACGCACGCACGCATGGAGGGATGTATTTTGAGTCGAGTCAAAATACAGAAGGACGGGAAGGACAGCTGCCCGTCGCCCTCGCGCACCACCGCCTCCACTGTCGGCCGCACCGCCCGGAACAATGCCTGCTCACACACGCACGCACGCAAGGGTGGTGTGGTGGAGCGGGTTTGGGGCAAGTTGGGAAGAGATGGTGATGGGAGAAGCTTGCAGGATGGTGAGAGGAGATGCAAGCAGAGAAGGGAAGACAAGTGGATGTGCGGTGTTGCATGGCCTTGCAGCTCTCTCTTGACTCTCCCCCGCTCGCACCCCATGACCCTAGCACACGCCCAAATGCCCACACCCCGCCCACATTGCTCCAGTGGTCGCGCGAGGTGGGCGCGAGGCTGCTGTGGGTGGCGAGCACGGTGGAGCGGAAGGTGGAGGCGAGGCGCGAGAAGGGGTTGCGCACAAACGTGAAGCGCAGCAGGTCCGGCCGCGTGATCACGCGCACCTGGTGGGGGGGAGGAGATGAGGGGAGGGGGGAAAGGGAGGGCGGGGGAAGGGGGGTGTGTCAGGAAAGTTTGGAACGTTAGGGATGGCAAATAACGTAAGGTAGCTCGTGAACGAAGTAATTCGAGTAAGTACGATGATGGAGGGTCACGGTTACGCAGAACAGGTGCAGCGGGGAACAGCAGCATGGCAATGGTGGTTGGGACTGTGGAAGCGAACGAGAGAGACAGAGGAGGGGAATAGGTGCGGGAAGGGGGGTCTGAGAATTCAGGGAGGTGAGAACGGGACGGGAAGGAGAGGGTGGGTGAGGAGGAGGAGGAGCGCGCACGGCGTGGGCCTCAGAGAAGTGCAGTGCGAGCTCGTGCAGCCCGCCATCGCGGTCGTCCACCGCCACGCGCCCCTCACGTGCGGAGGGCAGCCCCAGACGCGCGCGCAGCCATGTGAGCCACGCCGTGGACGCCACACCGGGCACTCCGCAGTACATCACTCCCAGTCGCTCTGTGGGGTGTAGAGCGGTGGGGCAGCGCGGCAGCGATAGGGCAGAGCGGCAGCGATAGGGGCAGCGGGGCAGAGAACAGGGCAGGTGGCGGTGTGAGAGGGCGCATGGGATGGTGGCAGCATAGGATGGTGAAAAGTGCCAAGGGAGTGGTGGCATGGCAGGGAGTGGTGGCATGGCAGGGAGTGGTGGCATGGCAGGGAGTGGTGGCATGGCAGGGAGTGGTGGCATGGCAGGGAGTGGTGGCATGGCAGGGAGTGGTGGCATGGCAGGGAGTGGTGGCATGGCAGGGAGTGGTGGCATGGCAGGGAGTGGTGGCATGGCAGGGAGTGGTGGCATGGCAGGGAGTGGTGGCATGGCAGGGAGTGGTGGCATGGCAGGGAGTGGTGGCATGGCAGGGAGTGGTGGCATGGCAGGGAGTGGTGGCATGGCAGGGAGTGGTGGCATGGCAGGGAGTGGTGGCATGGCAGGGAGTGGTGGCATGGCAGGGAGTGGTGGCATGGCAGGGAGTGGTGGCATGGCAGGGAGTGGTGGCATGGCAGGGAGTGGTGGCATGGCAGGGAGTGGTGGCATGGCAGGGAGTGGTGGCATGGCAGGAAAGGAAGGGAGGTAGGGATCACGGAAAGGTAGAAGAGGATGCGAGTGAAAGGGAGAGGAAAAGAGAAAGTGTCTGTAAATGCAAGGAAAAGAGCGATTAATAGAAAGCAGTGCAATGCCCCCGTTCCCCCTGACCCACCCTCAACAATGGTGTATTTAGCGAACTTGAGGTGTGTGATGGGGCGCAGTGGCGGCGAGTCACACACGGCGCGCTGCACGCGGAACAGCTCGCTGCGCGCGCTGCCGTGCGCGGCGATGAAGCGCGCCTCCGCTGACGACGAGTTCACCGCGATGAGCCCCCTCGTGCCACTCAACGCATACAGCTCCGCCACCTGCGCACCCGCACAGACACAGACAGGGAAGGTCACATGTGAGTCGGCTCAAAAGTCATTCCGCTGACGACGAGTTCACCGTAATGAGCCCCCTCGTGCCACTCAGCGCATACAGCTCCGCTACCTGCCCTCCACCGGAGGAAGATGGAGGGTGGGGAGGAGAGGGAGGAACGGGGAGCGAAGGATAAGGAGTGAATAAGAGAGAGCGAAGCGACTCGTGTGAAAGCAGGTGGCACCTCCCAGTGGAGGCATGGGGGCTTGGAGTGCAACACAATCATTCCTACAGTGCACTGGGATGCCAAACATAGAGAGGAAGCCCGATTTCACCTCTAGCAACCACAGTAAGCACACTCGTACCCCTGCATGCACACTCGTACCCATGCATGCACACTCGTACCCGTGCATGCACACTCGTACCCGTGCATGCACACTCGTACCCGTGCATGCACACTCGTACCCGTGCATGCACACTCGTACCCGTGCATGCACACTCGTACCCGTGCATGCACACTCGTACCCGTGCATGCACACTCGTACCCGTGCATGCACACTCGTACCCGTGCATGCACACTCGTACCCGTGCATGCACACTCGTACCCGTGCATGCACACTCGTACCCGTGCATGCACACTCGTACCCGTGCATGCACACTCGTACCCGTGCATGCACACTCGTACCCGTGCATGCACACTCGTACCCGTGCATGCACACTCGTACCCGTGCATGCACACTCGTACCCGTGCATGCACACTCGTACCCGTGCATGCACACTCGTACCCGTGCATGCACACTCGTACCCGTGCATGCACACTCGTACCCGTGCATGCACACTCGTACCCGTGCATGCACACTCGTACCCGTGCATGCACACTCGTACCCGTGCATGCACACTCGTACCCGTGCATGCACACTCGTACCCGTGCATGCACACTCGTACCCGTGCATGCACACTCGTACCCGTGCATGCACACTCGTACCCGTGCATGCACACTCGTACCCGTGCATGCACACTCGTACCCGTGCATGCACACTCGTACCCGTGCATGCACACTCGTACCCGTGCATGCACACTCGTACCCGTGCATGCACACTCGTACCCGTGCATGCACACTCGTACCCGTGCATGCACACTCGTACCCGTGCATGCACACTCGTACCCGTGCATGCACACTCGTACCCGTGCATGCACACTCGTACCCGTGCATGCACACTCGTACCCGTGCATGCACACTCGTACCCGTGCATGCACACTCGTACCCGTGCATGCACACTCGTACCCGTGCATGCACACTCGTACCCGTGCATGCACACTCGTACCCGTGCATGCACACTCGTACCCGTGCATGCACACTCGTACCCGTGCATGCACACTCGTACCCGTGCATGCACACTCGTACCCGTGCATGCACACTCGTACCCGTGCATGCACACTCGTACCCGTGCATGCACACTCGTACCCGTGCATGCACACTCGTACCCGTGCATGCACACTCGTACCCGTGCATGCACACTCGTACCCGTGCATGCACACTCGTACCCGTGCATGCACACTCGTACCCGTGCATGCACACTCGTACCCGTGCATGCACACTCGTACCCGTGCATGCACACTCGTACCCGTGCATGCACACTCGTACCCGTGCATGCACACTCGTACCCGTGCATGCACACTCGTACCCGTGCATGCACACTCGTACCCGTGCATGCACACTCGTACCCGTGCATGCACACTCGTACCCGTGCATGCACACTCGTACCCGTGCATGCACACTCGTACCCGTGCATGCACACTCGTACCCGTGCATGCACACTCGTACCCGTGCATGCACACTCGTACCCGTGCATGCACACTCGTACCCGTGCATGCACACTCGTACCCGTGCATGCACACTCGTACCCGTGCATGCAGGCACAGCAGCAGCTGCTCGGGTGTGACGCGGATGTGGAACGGCAGCAGCACCGCATCCTCCTCGCCCCCTCCACTGCCGCCCCCATCGCCTGCTCCTCTGCCACCCCCTGCCACGGCGTCTGCGTGCAGGGCGGGTCCACCACCACTGGTGGCGGGCGCCACCACGGAGTGCGCGTGGTCGCGCGGCGCAGTCACGTGCTCGCCGAATGGGCAGGTGGCGGCGCGCAACAGCGTGGCGTGCAGCAGGGCGGGCGCGCGCAGCGGGTGGAAGAAGTCGGCGACGGCGGCGGCGTGGTGCGGGTTGGAGGCGGCGAGGGTGAAGCCCTTGGAGGGGTCCTTGAGGACGCTCATCGTCACGCGCCTCATCACACACTCCACCGCTGTTGACCCGTTGCTGCTTGGGCAGCCACTGCACCCCGGTGCTGCTAGTGACTGCGGGGGATACGAGAGAAAGAGAGAGGGGCGGATGGAGGGAAGAGTGGGTAGATGGGTGAAAAGGAGTCGATGGATCTCACTACCCCCACCCACTACTGCTCACTCGCCTTCAACCCTCCCACCATCTGCCCCCTCCCCTCATTCGGCTTTGTGCTTCCCATTCCGTCCATCCTCCGGCCCACGTCACCCTGCCGAGCCACCCTCACACTCCCCTCCCACGCCCTCCTCCCCCCACTCACATCCACGAAGACGCCATACGAGGCGTGCAGGCGTGTGGCGTTCTCCCGCTGCAGCAGCTGCTGCACGGGCGGCGAGGGGTGAAGTGCCGCCATGCACGCCCCCATGGCGCGCTCAAACGCACACGCGTCCGGCAGTGACTGGCGGGCAAGGGGCACGGCAAGAGGGGCAGAGGCAGGGTGAGAGGGGCACGGTGAGAGGGGCAGGGAAGGGCATGGAGAGAGTGGGGGTGGGAGATGTGGAGCATTCTGATGAGAGGTGCATTGCTGACAGCAGGTGCGTACACAGTAGGTGGGCACACAGCAGGTGCGCATGGGAGGCAGTGCGCGTGGGATGTAGGAGGGTGCAGTGAGGGGCTCACGAGGCCGAGCCAGTTGACGGCGTCGGGCGACAGGAAGAGGTGCACCGCCGTGCTGCCCCCCCCGGCCCCCCCTCTGCTGCCCGCCGGCCCCCCTCCCTGCGCGTCCGCAGTTGAGCCCTGCGGACACGCGGGCACCACCACCTGCCCGCCATGGGGACCCGAGGGCACAGGGGAGAGAGGGGGGAGGGCGCTTGGGAGGAATGGGATTCATGAGGAGATGGGAGAGGAAGGGGCTGGAAAGCACGACGGAAAGATGAGAGTTGAGCTTGAGGAGAGGGGTGAGGTGAAGCGGACGCATAGATGAGTCTGATGGGGAGGGGGTAAGTGAGGGGCGCGGAGGGTTCAGTGACGGGCGAGTTGTGGTGAGTGACTGCGAGGAGGCGTGTGGAAAGGGAGACGGGAGGCAGCGGGTGTACCGTGCGCGTGGCGAGGTTGAGCCCGCTCCTCCACGCCGCAGCGGGCAGCGCTGACTCGCGCACCCACACTCGCCGCTCTGGCCCGCCCACCCACGCACTCTCCCCGCCCCCCCCGCCACCCCCCGCCGTGGCGTTGGGCGCGGGCGCGGCAGGGGTGTCGGTAGAGGAGGAGGCGGGGTTGGGCGGCGTGAGGGAGAAGAGGTGGGAGAAGCGGACGTGCGGCATGTGGCGGTCGGACGGCCACACGGCGAGCGTCAGCAGCGTGCTCAGCGCCGTCATGGCGGACGCCGCGCACACCGCGTGCACCCGCGCGCCCAGCTCGCCCTGCGCGACGAGAGTGGGCGAAATGAGTACGCGAGATGAGAGAAACGAACGCGAGGAATGCGGGAGAGAATGGCGCGGGACAGAGTGGACTGGGCGAGCGGAGGCGGAAGGGGAGGAAGGTATGCTGGCATATGGGGGGAGAAGGATGACGGTGAGGGATGGGAAATCAGATGGAGCTGAAACGCACATCCGCAACGACTACAGCGTCCACGCGGTCGCAACCGTTAGATCTCGTCCCTGGGGCGCATCCACGGCTCATCTTCGTCTCCAACGTCCAGAGATCATCCGGGCCGCCATCATCCAGGTCATCGAATAGCAGGCCGCGTGGTCGCAAGCCCGCATCGTCGTCCTCGTCATAGTCGGTCGCGATATCGAGCGCAATCAGCGCGAGCGCCATCAGCACCCCCCCGGCCAAGACTCGCCTCCAGCCGCACGGCGCGCATCGCAGCGCCGCCATGCGCCGCCCCATGGCGGAACGGACGGTTACTGCGCGGAATCTGGTGCGGATGGGATTCGTAGTAAAGCGAGGCAACTAGGGCGGCACTCAGCATGGTCGAAGCGATGGTGCATCGCGACAACGCATGGTGGTGAAAGAGATGCTACGGCTACGAGCGTCGCGCTGTCGTCGTGCGACGGCTCTTGCGACTGCTGCGACACACCTCGATGCGAAGGCGAGCTATTTCGGCGACACTTGGGCACGTAAGCCGAGTGGCAGCCGAGTATCGCGATGTGTTCTTTCGATATCATTCTATACTTTATAACACACATCTTCTAAATTTTCACCTCAACATGCATTATAATTTGTTGTTTCTTCATAGTGTATTATGTCCCAAAAAAAATGTTGTTTCTTGTAAGGAATTTTCTCGACATTCCTTACAAATTCCTGCTACATCGCGTACACCAACAGCCGTTGTTCGCCCGCTACTGCTACGGAGCTTCGCCAACTTCGCGCGCACTGTTTTGCCAAACCACGCACTGCTCGTCAGGCCGTGTCGGCCTACGCTTCGGGACTAGCCCGAACCTCGCTGCCAGCGTAGCACTAGCTAGCTCGCACGCACCGCGTTACCGTTTGCATGTTTTGTTGAACTATATTTATATATGTTCTTTATAATTGTCTGCAGTATAGAGTGTAGCACATCCCAATTTGCTGTAGGTGGTGCACCATGCTTCTCCTTGCTATATCTTGTACTCATCTTTCTTAGTGAACCCCTCTCTTTTGCCTAATTCTCTCTTGCCTAGCTAGGTAAACCCTAGCTATGGCTCCTTGTTCTAGCACCTATTGTGACATGGTTTCAGAGCATTCACGCTCCTAGCCTGTGGGCCCGTCTACTGCTTCCGCTGCTACTTTTCTGCTGGTCGCGCACCCCGGGCGCGTGACACTTTTTCATCCCGTCGTGCGCTCGTGGCGCGCGGTGGTTTTCTGCGCGCGGCGGTTTCCTGCCTCGTGGGTCACCCCGGGGACCCGCGCGCTGCCCTGCTCGTCGACCAACGCGGCCCCCGCTGCTCGTCGCGTCGCCCTGAGAGCTGCGCGTGTCAGAATAACTGAACCAGGAATGAATGAACTAACAGCAAGGTGGGTACAAGTAGGAAACCCTAACTTTGTGTACCCCCTAAGGTCAAACCCACTACAGCCTACACAACATAAACATGCAATGTTTGACACACCCCCATAGGCGAAGTGGGAGACAACCAGGGGGGTCACAAGACCAGTCAAAACAAAGCAAAACAAGCTCAGGGTGGATCTCAAGGATACCACACAAATTCCGAGCACAAGCAAGTGGTCACAAGACCAGTTCACATGCAGTTTGATAATATAACAAGAGATACAGTGATCACAACCTAGCAAGTGTAAACATGCAGGTATATATATAGAGATCACAGTACAAGTAGAGTCAAGAAGTAAGCAAGTGAGGTCCAGTAGGCACAAGGCCTAGAAGAGTACAGAAACGCTGATGGTCACAAGGCTGAAGCGCCTTGGTGAACACATCAGCAGTGTTGGCCTGAGTGGCCACGTAACGCAGACGAAGCTGACCACGCTGCTGCAGCTCTCGAGCCAGGAAGTAACGCAGAGCGATATGCTTCGTTCTGTGCTCCAGTCTGTGCTCCTCACACAAGGCAATGGCAGCCTTGTTGTCGACGTACAGCACTGGAGGAGAACGAGGCCGCTCTCCCAAGTCAGTCAGCAGGTAGGTGAGCCAGCGTAGCTCCTGGGCCGCCATGGCTGTGGCGTAGATCTCAGCCTCACAACTGGAGCTGAGAATAGAAGAAGAGCGTGTAGAACGCCAAGAAACTGAACCAGAGCCAAGACTGAAGGTGTAACCCTGAGACGACCGCTGTGTAGCCTGGTCGTCTGCCCAAGAAGCGTCTGAGTGCCCAGTGAGAACAACTCGGTCTCGCCCTCCAAGCACTAGCCCCATGCCTGACGTACTGCACAAGTAGCGCAACACTCTCTTAGCTGCATCCATGTGCTCCTTCCGGTGATGGCCAGGAGCGACATAGCGTGCAAGGATGCTAAGAGGGTATGCAAGGTCAGGTCGAGTGCAGGTCATCAGGTACATGAGGCAGCCCACAAGCTCTGGATACGGGCCACTCGGCTCTACGGACTCATCCGAAGGCAGAGCTGAGAGCGAGTGACCAATAGGCAGAGGAGTGGACTGAGGCGAGGAGTACGTGAAGCGGAAGCGCTGAAGGACCTGCTGCACCATGTGTGACTGAGTCAAGGTGATGGTGCGCCGTGCTCTGTCCCGAGTGATCCGCAAGCCAAGATAGCTTGTCAGGTCACCCAGGTCTGTGCACGTGTGTCTCTTCTGCAGCTCCGACTTCACGTGGGCGAGTGCCGCAGTGTCAGCAATGGCAAAGACCAAGTCGTCGACGTACACGAGGATGTAGAACGGCGGTAGCGAGGTGTCGGTGCGTAGAAACAGCGACGGGTCAGCTGTAGAAGGCGCGAACCCAAGAGCCACAAGTGTAGTCCTCAGTGTGTCGTGCCACTCACGCGGCGCCTGGCGGAGACCGTAGACTGGCCGCCGGAGGCTCTACTGGGTACCAGGAGGAAACGACCCAGTGAAGCCAGGAGGGCGGCGCAGCCAGATCTCCTCGTGCAGGCTGCCTTGCAAGAAAGCCGTGCTGAAGTCAAGTGAGTGAAGCTCGTAGTCGCGCTGAGCGGCTATGTGCAGCAGCACCCGAAGAGTGGTCATCTTCGGGGTGGGGGAGAAGGTCTGGAAGAAGTCTACTCCCTCTCGCTGACTGAAGCCTCGAGCAATGTAGCGCGCCTTGAAGACAGGAGGAGAGCCCGGCGGCCGCTTCACCCTGAAAATCCACATGCCACTGACGATGTTCGCCCCAGGTGGGGGAACCTCGTCGACGTAGGTGCCTGTGGACTTCCAGGAAGCCATCTCTGCGTCCATGGCTGTCTGCCACTGAGAGGAGTAGGGACCCGCCATCGCCTCTGCGTAAGAGCGCGGGGTCGAGATGTCTGGTGCATCCGGGTCTCCCTCAGGGGCAACTAGCATGGACACGAGATGGGGCAAAGCAGCAGCAAAGCACTGGAACTCCTCCTGTCTGTCCTCAAGGACGTCCTTGCCAAGAGCACACTCACCCCCGACGGACGGAGGACAGACAGACTCAGACTCAGCAACAAGGCTAGCGGCATAGTCTAGACGACACCGGGCAGCAAAGTCAACCAACTTAGCGACCAGAGCAGACGCAGTAGAGGACTCAAAGGTAGGGTCAGTGACAACAGTGGCGAGGAGACGCGTGACAGTGGGACTGGCAGCACGAAGGGAGTCAGACTCCGGGTCAGCAAGAGTAGGAAGAGAGGACGCAGGAGGAGACGGCAGAGGGACACGCTGAGGAGCAGTGGAGGGACGCAGAGTCATGTAGTGAGTGCCAGGGACAGGAGGAGGACGCTCACGTGGGACACGACGACCAGTGCGAGCAGCACGAACAGGCGACGCAGAGCGAGACGCAGGCGACACAGGACGAGACTCAGGCTCACGACGCTCCGTAAGACCTCCTGTCGGACCAGTGTAAGGAGAAGGACCAGGGAGAGGCGAGGCAGGCGGTAACTGTGACGGCGACTGGACAGGCGGAGGACACTCTAAGGAGGGAGGAGGACAAGGAGGAGGAGTCTGACCAAGAACCTGCTGAAGGAGCGGCACGAAGTACGGTCGCGGCCGCGCAGCGTCTCCAGAACCAGCAGAGACACCAGCGCCAGGGTCCTCAGCACCAGCAGCAGCTCCAGCTCCCGAGGCTGGGGCACCAGCAGCAGTCCCAACGTCCGGGTCCGCAGCACCAGCCACAGCTCCAACTCCAGGGTCCGCAGCACCAGCAGCAGCTCCAACGCCTGGGTCCTCAGCACCAGCAGTAGCTCCAACTCCAGGGTCCGCAGCACCAGCAGCAGCTCCAACTCCAGGGTCCTCAGCACCAGCAGTAGCTCCAACCACAGGGTTCGCAGCACCAGCAGCAGCTCCAACTCCAGGGTCCGCAGCACCAGCAGCACCACCAGTAGCGCTAGCAGTACCGCCAGCAGCAGCACCTCCAGCAGCTCCACCACCAGCAGCGGCAGCACCTGCAGTACCAGGGTCCGCAACACCAGGAGCGCCACTCCGAAGACTGCAGCGCCGCGTGTACCACTCTCGGATCCGCTGAAGGGAGGGTAGCTCCCGCGTAGGAGGGGAAGCACTAGTACCAGCTCCAGCAGCACTCCTGGCTCCAGAAGCACCTCTCCTGAGGCTGCAGTACTGTAAGTACCTCTCCTGCAGCTGCTGTGAGGAGAGGGCTCCTCCAGGTGTAGCACTCCCAGGCTCAGCACCCCCAGACTCAGCACCCCCAGACTCAGCACCCCCAGACTCAGCACCCCCAGGCTCAGCACCCCCAGGCTCCGCACCCACAGGCTCAGCACCCCCAGGCTCCGCACCCCCAGGCTCAGCACCCCCCTGGCTCAGCACCCCCAGGCTCAGCACCTCCACGCTCAGCACCCCCAGGCTCCGCACGCTCAGGCTCAGCACCCCTAGCAGGACGAGAGTCGACAGCTACCTCGACAGGCTCAACCGGGTCTACCTGGGACACACCTGAGGGAGCGGCACCCTGAGGGGGGAGGGGGTCTACCACAGCAGCACCTGGCGCGAGGAAGAGAGGCGGAGGGGGGAGCGGGGCAGTGCGGTAGGGGAAGAGGCGGTAGTAGGGGACGGACTCGTCAAAGGTGACGTCCTGAGAAGCCAGAACCCGGCGCGAGGTGACGTGGTAAAACTGCCAACCAGGCGCGTCCGGGACAAAGCCAAGGAAGACACAAGGAACAGCGCGGGAGGAGAGCTTGTCCGCAGACGTATCGCGAACAAAAGCTCGAGATCCCCAGACCCGAAAACGCGACGCATCGCCAACCTCTCCCGTCCAACGCAGTGTCGGGGAAGTCTCCGGTAAGGAGACAAGGGGCCAGAGGTTGAGCTGATGCGCAGCGTATCGGACCGCAAACGGCCACAGAAAGTGGGGGGCAGCTGTGAGAGTACGACGGCTTATGCTTGTTATTCATGCTTGCTCTTATTTTCCAACGCTATTCCTAGCTTAGGTTTATTTTCTGCATGCATGAATTGCTTGATTTCCTAGGTTCGTTGCTTTACTATAGTTATTATAGTTATAGGCACCGAACCAGGTTACGTGTACCGAACTCAAGCTATTCGGTTGCCACCGAATTGCTTTCTACCGAGTTCGGGAAGGTTCTCATCGGGACGCTTCGCGACCCTCGGAACATTCGCGTAACACCTGGGTTACCTGCCTTGTGTCGAGCCTATATAAACCTCGATTTGTACTCCAGTGAAACATTCAATTCGAATTCTCTTTTCTGAGCTCGATCCTAGATCCTCACACTTGGTAATCAGAGCCTGTTTACACGCGAGTTTTTCGACCGCTAAATCGTAGCTTTTAAAACCGCGGGGGCGACGACGAACGCGCCGATTCTGGGGAACGTAAACCAATTCCGCGCTAGTTTTTAACGTCCCCTCGAACCGGTTTTCGAACGCTCCTCAAGAACATTTAGTGAAAGGCTTGGAATTTCAGCCGTCGGATCGATTCGTCAATCGACGGCCCTCAGAATTTCGCCCAAAAAAGTTGGAATTTGGGGCGTCGGATCGAATTGTAGCTGAACGGCCGAGATCTGACGCGAATTTCGGCTAAGGGAGAATTACGCGACTAGCAGAAACGGCGCTCGTTTGTTTACAGTCGATTTTATTCGCAGAAAGTCGACCGACGCCTAAATTTCAATTATTTCTGTCGCAAATCTTCCTGTAAAGCGCCAAATGGAGGACAATGGTGATAATTCCGTTTGAAAAAATACGGAGTTACGCACCGACCTGGACCAGATGCGAGCGGCACTCCAGCGATTAGAGGAGCTCCTCGCGAACCAGTCGGCAGCCGCCACAGCAGCAGCAGACGTAACATCGAATACTGCAGCGACGGTAGCAGCAATAGCGGCGACACCGACACTTCACCAACCAGCAGCCACAATGAATCTTGAGGCGGCACGTCCGAGGATACCGGAGGCGTTTAATCCGAATGCGAGAGACACCGACGTCCGTCGATTCATTGCGACACTCGAAATTTATTTCGAGGCCGTTGGCTGTACGACCCCGACACACGATGCAATGAGGATTCGGCTCGCAGCAACACTGTTACGAGGCCCGGCGCTCGAGTGGATTTACAACAGTAAGGAGATCCGAGGCGAGGGGTCATGGACGCAGTTTCGGGCAGCTTTAATTCAACGTTTCGAACCGATCAATTCCAGCTACATGGCGCGGCAGCAGATTCATCGCCACAAGCAGTACGGCAGTGTAACACAGTACACGCAGCAGATGGAGAGCCTCTTCAATCGAATTACCGACCTGACCGAAGGGGAAAAAATCCAAGCGTATACTGAGGGACTAAAAACTGAAGTACAACGACAGGTGATTGCTGCGAACTACAACAACTACCGCGACATGGTGTGTGCAGCAGAGAGATTCGATGCGTTAACGCAAGGTCAACCCGAGACACGACGCCACGTGGCGAACAGATCATTCGACACGAAGCGATCGGCACCACCCACGACCGCCGACCCTTTGGATATCGACAAGATCGACGCGAAGCAGCAGCCGACAAAATGCGAATTTTGCGGCGCAGCGGGACATCGACTCTTGGCGTTTTGGAAAATGAAGAAGGCACAAGCAGCGCTATAGGGCAACAACAGTGCGGCACCCACGAAGTCAACAAACGTGGCGACTTCGGAGCGGGCGAAAAAAGGAGGACATGATGGCGCGAATTCAAAACGTCACGACCGGCCGGCACCAGGGGAAATCGCCGAGACAAATGGAGACTCCGCGAAACAAGACTCTGCACCGACCGGGAAACTCCAGCCGAACACCCACGAAAGTAAGAATTCGTTAAAGTTATCCTACAAAGATACTTTAACTAAGAATATTACTTCTCGTGATTTTCAAGCCTTCAGGGGAGATTTAGAGGCTAAGAAAAAGCCCTCAGATATTATTCAGGTGCCTGGGAAGTTGGGCAAACTACACCGGAGCGTTGAAAAGGGTCGTGCGTTCCAAGGAGTTAATATTCTCTCCCCGCAGCATAGTGTTAAGGCTCCCCATTGCCCACAGAAGAAGCATACACAGCTGCAACGGCTTAGGGGAAGGTTCCAGGCCAAGACGAAGCTGAATCGGCCGCGGATAAATCCTTCCAACCCTTCTCAATTGAAGACTGATAGCATGTCAAGATAAGCGGTAGTCTTAGGAGCCATAGCTAGGAGAGTCCTAGCTAGGCAAGAGAGTTTAGGCGAAAGAGGAGGGTTGCACTAGCAAGAATGGGGATACAAATAGCAAACCCTAGAAGGGTTGTACTTGCTACAGAGCACCCCACTACAGGCTAGAGCATAATATTCTGACACACCCCCATAGCCAAAGTGGGGTGTAATCAGCAGAGCAAGCAAAGCAGTACAAGCTCAGGGTGGATCACAATGTCACCACACATTCTGAGCACAAGTTTAAGAAGCAATAGTTTAAAGTTCACAATTATGAGCAAAGCTAGTGGTAGTCACAACGGGCAAGTGAGGAGGAGAAGAGCTGGCGAGAGGAGAGTAGATGGGAGGCGACGACTGAAGCTGCAGGCACACGGGCAACAGACGGCTCTGGTGCGACACAGTGGCTACCGGGAGTGAGTGCCCCGGAGTACAGGAGTAACAGGCTCCGCGGCTAAGACGAGCAGCAGGAGCAACGGACCCACAGGCGACGGCGCAACCGGCTCTCTGAGCTACCGGGAGTGAGTGCCCCGTGTCAAACATTGCATGTTTATATTGTCTAGGCTGTAGTGGGTTACACCTTAGGGGGTACACAAAGTTAGGGTTTCCTACTTGTACCAAACTCTGTTCTAGTTCATTCATTCCTGCTCAGTTATTTCTGACATGGTTTCAGAGCAGGTCCTTCGCTAGGACTGTTCTTAGGGCCCACCGACTTACCTACCTGCTTACCTTCGCTTGTTTCCGGCCCCGCTGGCCCCGTCGATCTAGCACGATCTAGCGGCCCTGCGGCCCCGTCGAAATTTTTTTTTTCCTAGCGGCCTCTCACGGCCCCCGTCGCGTCGCCCCTTAGCGCCCCGATCGGCCCCGTCACGCCGCCCGCGAACCGCACAGCGCGCCGCGCTCACAGCCCGCGAACCGCCCGCGCACAGCCCGCGACCAGCCCGCGCAGCCCGCGCACAGCCCGCGAACTGCCCGCGAGCAGCCCGCGACCTGCCCGCGAACCCCCGCGAGCCGCCCGCGAACCCCCGCGAGCCGCCCGCGACCCGCTTACGCAGCCCGCGAGCAGCCCGCACAGCCCGCGCTGAGCCTGCGCGGCTCGTGCGCTGACCGCCGCCGGCCCGCACGCTGCCCGCACTGCTCCCGGCCCGCCGCTGCTGAGCCCGCAGCCGCCCGCGCACCGCCGCTGCTGAACCCGCCGCCGCCCGCGCACCGCCGCTGCTGAGCCCGCCGCCGCCCGCGCACCGCCGCTGCTGCGCCCGCTGCCGCCTGCGTATCACCGCTGCTGAGCCCGCCCCTGCTGCGCCGGCTCTCGCTGCCGCCTGCTGCGCCTGTGCACCACTGCAGATCCTACTACTACACTTCCTGCTACTGCTGCTTGTGCGCCACTACAGTCCGTAGGCCCCACCGGCCCTGCTGACCCTGCGCACGCCTGTTCAGTGACTTTACTGCTTCTACTACTGCCGCTGTCGCTATGGCTAGTCCTCCTGTTCTAGCTTTCGACGCCGAGGGCCGTCCGGTCAAATTCGAAACCTGGCTAGATGACCTGCACCTTTTCCTACAGCTCACTGCCAAGGAAGATATTACACTGTACGACCACGCTCTCGGCCATGCGACCGCCCCACTCGCTACTGCCCCCCCAGCTGAGCGCTCACAGTGGCAGACCCGTGACGCGCACGCTCGCTTTGCTATTCGCAACTCCCTGCCGCTAGATGAGCGCGAGCACTTCGGCCAGTGCAAGACTGCTAAGGACCTCTACACAGCTGTAGTGGCCCGCTACTCCTCACCCGCTTCTGCCACACTAGGCCGCCTCACTCTCCCCTACCTGTTCCCCGACCTAGCCTCTTTTCACACTGTCGCAGACCTCATCACCCACCTTAAGACTAGTGAGGCTCGCTTTCGCGCTGCCATGCCTGATGAGTTCCTCGCTAGCAACCCCCCCCCCGCTCTGGATCACCCTCTACCACGTTGTCACCCGCCTCCCTGACTCTCTGCGCCCTGTCAGGGACCAGTTCCTCTCTCGCTCCCCCACTGAGCTCACCATAGCCCTCCTCGAGAAGGAACTGCTTGCAGCCGAGGCTAGTATCGTCGCTGTAGGCACCTCTCGTGGCGACCCCCGCGGCCCCTTCTTCGAGGGGTGCTCCCCTTCCCCCCTCCTCCCCTCTGTCGCCTCTGCTGCTGCTGTCGACCTCCTTGGTGCTGAGAAGGTCGGGGCTGCGTCTGCTTCAGGCGGACGACGCAGGGGCAGGAGTGGCAGGAGTGGGGGTGGTGGCGGAGGAGGCGGGGGTGGAGGTGGTGGCGGTGGAGGTGCGACTGGAGAGGCTAGTGGCGGCGGTGGTGGAGGTGACAGCGGTGTTGGGAGTGGTGACAGGGGCGGAGGTGGCAGCGGAGGCGGAGGTGGTCGTGGCAGCGGCAGGGGTGGAGGTGGCCGGGGCGGAGGCGGAGGGGGTGGTGGTCGTGGGAGCCCGGGGGGCGGTCAGAGTCAGCAGCCTGCCCCGACCCTTCAGGCCGCCCGTGAGTGGTATGCGCGGCGCAGCGTCACCTGCCAGTACGTTATTCGTACAGGTGACCGCACTGGCCAGACGTGTGGGGGGCCGCACCAGACGGAGCGCTGCTTCGCCCGCCTCAACGATGCGTGGCGCACTCAGTTTCCTGGTGGGGGTGAGCTGCCGCGCTGGGCTGATCTGCTCAGGAAGGGTGTTGATATTTGGGCACTTGACTTTGATGCTATTCTCACTGCCATGTATGCGATGTCTATTAGTGGAGAGGGTGCTCAGTACTTGCGTGTTCCGCCCGACCCGGGCATTCAGGCCAGCCCCGCTGCTGCTCTAGGTGCTAGTGTGTCTGCTTCCACAGGTACTTCTGCAGCTGCTGCTCTAGGTGCTTGTGCGTCTGTGCCCCCTGGTACTGAGTCGACTGCAGCACTGCACACCTTCACACTGGACTCAGGTGCTTCTCGCTCTTTCTTTCGTGACCGCACTGTCCTTGAGCCTCTAGCTCGGCCGGTTGCTGTCTCTCTTGCTGACCCCTCTGGGGGTCCGGTCCTTGCGACCTCCTCCACCACCCTTCCGTGTCCAGCGGTTCCGTCCGGCACGCTCTCAGGTCTCTACCTCCCCTCGTTCTCCACGAACTTGGTGGCAGGTAGTGCGCTCCAGGACTCGGGTGTTCACCAGTTCACCCCTGCCTACGAGCGTGTGACTCACTGCACGTGTGCTCGGACGGGCCGCCACCTAGCTACTTTCACTCGAGAGCCGGGGTCTGACCTGTACACACTGACCACTGAGTCCCCTCAGGTAGCTGCGTCTGCGTCAGCGTCAGGTCAGCTGTCCGCCCCCTGCTCGTGTCGCTCTCTGGCGAACGACACCGTCCTCTGGCACCACCGCCTTGGTCACCCGTCTGTGCAGCGCCTGCGGGCCATGCACAAACGGGACCTTGTTGCTGGTCTTCCCAGGGTGCTCCCTCCCCTTCCTGACTCCCCTGCTCCTGACTGCATTCCCTGTGTCGAGGGGCGGCAGCGCGCTGCTCCTCACTCCTCCTCCTTTCCCCCGACGACCGCTCCCCTGCAGACACTCCACATGGACGTGTGGGGCCCGGCCCGCGTCCGTGGTCAGGGTCAGGAGAGGTACTTCCTGATAGTTGTTGACGACTACTCGCGCTACACCACGGTCTTCCCCTTGCGCGCCAAGGGTGACGTCCCTGGTGTTTTGATCCCCTGGATCAGCCGAGCCCGTCTCCAGCTAGGCGAGCGCTTTCACTCGGACTTTCCTGTCCTGCGCTTGCACTCTGACAGGGGTGGTGAGTTCGCCTCCGACCTCTTGGCAGCCTACTGTGCTGAGCACGGCATTGAGCAGTCGTACACGCTTCCGGCCTCTCCACAGCAGAATGGGGTTGCTGAGCGCCGCATTGGCTTAGTCATGGAGGTCGCTCGTACCTCCCTGACCCATGCGGCTGCTCCCCACTTTCTGTGGCCGTTTGCGGTCCGGTACGCAGCGCATCAGCTCAACCTCTGGCCCCGTGTCTCCTTGCCGGAGACTTCCCCGACTCTACGGTGGACGGGAGAGGTTGGCGATGCGTCGCGTTTCCGGGTCTGGGGATCTCGAGCTTTTGTCCGCGACACGTCCGCGGACAAGCTCTCGCGTCGCACTGTTCCCTGTGTCTTTCTTGGCTTTGTTCCCGACGCGCCTGGATGGCAGTTTTACCACGTCACCTCGCGCCGGGTTCTGGCCTCTCAGGACGTCACTTTTGACGAGTCCGTCCCCTTCTACCGCCTCTTCCCCTACCGCACTGCCCCGCTCCCCCCCCCGCCTCTCTTCCTCGCTCCAGGTGCTGAGGTACCAGACCCCCTCCCCCCTCAGGGTGCCGCTCCCTCAGGTGTGTCCCAGGTAGACCCGGGTGAGCCTGTCGAGGTAGCTGTTGACTCGCGTCCTGCGTCTGGGGGTGCTGAGCCTGGGAGTGCTGCGTTTGAGGGTGCGGAGCCTGGGGGTGCTGAGCCTGGAGGTGCGGAGCCTGGGGGTGCTGAGCCTGGAGGTGCGGAGCCTGGAGGTGCGGAGCCTGGAGGTACTGAGCCTGGAGGTGTGGAGCCTGGGGGTGCGGAGCCTGGAGGTGCGGAGCCTGGAGGTGCTGAGTCTGGACGTGCTGAGTCTGGGGGTGCTGAGTCTGGGGGTGCTGAGCCTGAGCGTGCTCCACCTGGAGGAGCCCCCTCCTCCCAGCAGCTGCAGGAGAGGTACCTCGAGTACTGCCGCCTACGGAGAGGTGCTTCTGGAGCTCGTCCCGGTACTTCCCCTCCTACCCAGGAGCTCCCCCCCATTCAGGTGATCCGCGAGTGGTACACGCGGCGCTGCAGTCTTCGTAGTGGTGCTCCTGGTACTGCGGACCCGAGCGGTGGTGCTGTTGCTGGTGCTGAGGACCCGGACGCTGGAGCTGCTGCTGGTGCTGAGGACCCGGGGGCTGGAGCTGCTGCTGGTACTGAGGACCCGGGCGTTGGAGCTGCTGCTGGTGCTGAGGACCCGACCGGTGGCGCTGCTGCTGGTGCTGAGGACCTGACCAGTGGCCCTGCTGCTGGTGCTGAGGACCCGGACGTTGGAGCTGCTGCTGGTGCTGAGGACCCGACCGGTGGTGCTGCTGCTGGTGCTGAGGACTCGGGCGTTGGAGCTGCTGCTGGTGCTGAGGACTCGGGCGTTGGGGCTGCCACTGGTGTCCCTGCTGCTTCTGGAGACGCTGCGCGACCGCGACCGTACTTCGTACCGCTCCTTCAGCAGGTTCTTGGTCAGGCTCCTCCTCCTTGTCCTCCTCCCTCCGTCGAGTGTCCTCTGCCTGTCCAGCCGCAGTCACAGTTACCGCCTGTCTCGCCTCTCCCTGCTCCCTCCCCTTACGCTGGTCCCACAGGAGGTCTTACAGAGCGTCGTGAGCCTGAGTCTCGTCCTGCGTCGCCTGTTCGTACTGCTCGCACTGGTCGTCGTGTCCCACGTGAGCGTCCTCCTCCTGTCCCTGGCACTCACTACATGACTCTGCGTCCCTCCACTGCTCCGCAGCGTGTCCCGCTGCCGTCTCCTCCTGCGTCCTCTCTTCCTACTCTTCCTGACCCGGAGTCTGACTCCCGTCGTGCTGCCAGTCCCACTGTTACCCGTCTCCTCGCTACAGTTGTCACTGACCCGACCTTTGAGTCCTCTACTGCGTCTGCTCTGGTCGCTGAGTTGGTTGACTTTGCTGCTCGCTGTCGCCTAGACTACGCTGCCAGCCTTGTCGCTAGGTCTGAGTCTGCGTCTGCCTGTCCTCCGTCCGTCGGGGGTGAGTGTGCCCTCGGCACGGACGTCCTTGAGGACAGACAGGAGGAGTTCCACTGCCTTGCTGCTGCTTTGCCCCGTCTCGTGTCCTTGCTAGTTGCCCCTGAGGGAGACCCGGATGCACCAGACATCCCGACCCCACGCTCTTACGCTGAGGCGATGGCGGGTCCCTACTCCTCTCAGTGGCAGACAGCCATGGACGCAGAGATGGCCTCCTGGAAGTCCACAGGCACCTACGTAGACGAGGTTCCCCCTCCTGGGGCGAACATCGTCAGTGGCATGTGGATTTTCAGGGTGAAGCGGCCGCCGGGTTCTCCACCTGTCTTCAAGGCGCGCTACGTGGCTCGAGGCTTCAGTCAGCGAGAGGGAGTTGACTTCTTTCAGACCTTCTCCCCCACCCCGAAGATGACTACTCTTCGGGTGCTGCTGCACATAGCCGCTCACCGCGACTACGAGCTTCACTCTCTTGACTTCAGCACTGCTTTCTTGCAGGGCAGCCTGCACGAGGAGATCTGGCTGCGCCGCCCCCCTGGCTTCACTGGGTCAGTTCCTCCTGGCACCCAGTGGAGGCTTCAGCGGCCGGTCTACGGTCTCCGCCAGGCGCCACGTGAGTGGCACGACACACTGAGGACGACACTTGCGGCTCTTGGGTTCGCTCCCTCTACTGCTGACCCGTCGCTGTTTCTACGCACCGACACCTCGCTGCCGCCGTTCTACATCCTCGTGTACGTCGACGACTTGGTCTTTGCCACTGCTGACACCGCGGCACTCGCTCACGTGAAGTCGGAGCTGCAGAGGAGACACACGTGCACAGACCTGGGTGAGCTGACGAGCTATCTTGGCTTGCGGATCACCCGGGACAGAGCACGGCGCACCATCACCCTGACTCAGTCACACATGGTGCAGCAGGTTCTCCAGCGCTTCCGCTTCACGTACTCCTCGCCTCAGTCCACTCCTCTGCCTACCGGTCACTCGCTCTCAGCTCTGCCTTCGGATGAGTCCGTAGAGCCGAGTGGCCCGTATCCAGAGCTTGTGGGCTGCCTCATGTACCTGATGACCTGCACTCGACCTGACCTTGCATACCCTCTTAGCATCCTAGCACGCTATGTCGCTCCTGGCCGTCACCGGAAGGAGCACATGGATGCTGCTAAGAGGGTGTTGCGCTACTTGTGCAGTACGTCGGGCATGGGGCTTGTGCTTGGAGGGCGAGACCGGGTTGTTCTCACAGGGCACTCAGACGCTTCTTGGGCGGACGACCAGGCTACTCAGCGGTCGTCCCAGGGTTACACCTTCAGCCTTGGCTCTGGCTCAGTTTCTTGGCGTTCTACTCGCTCTTCTTCTGTTCTCAGCTCCAGTTGTGAGGCTGAGATCTACGCCACAGCCATGGCTGCTCAGGAGCTACGCTGGCTGACCTACCTGCTGACCGACCTCGGAGAGCGGCCTCGTTCTCCTCCAGTGCTGTACGTCGACAACAAGGCTGCCATTGCCTTGTGTGAGGAGCACAGACTGGAGCACAGAACGAAGCACATCGCTCTGCGGTACTTCCTTGCTCGAGAGCTACAGCAGCGTGGTCAGCTTTGTCTGCGTTACGTGGCCACGGAGGCCAACACTGCTGATGTGTTCACCAAGGCGCTTCAGCCTTGTGACCATCAGCGCTTTTGCACTCTACTAGGCCTTGTACCTACTGGGCCTCACTTGCTTACCTCTTGACCTTGCTTGTACTGTGATCACTATATATATATGCCTACTTGTTTACTTTTGCTAGGTTGTGATCACTGTATCTCTTGCTTTGTTATAAACCTGCATGTGAACTGGTCTTGTGACCGCTTGCTTGTGCTCGGAATTTGTGTGGAATCCTTGAGATCCACCCTGAGCTTGCTTTACTTTGCTTTGACTGGTCTTGTGACCCTGTGGTTGTCTCCCACTGCGCCTATGGGGGTGTGTCAAACATTGCATGTTTATATTGTCTAGGCTGTAGTGGGTTACACCTTAGGGGGTACACAAAGTTAGGGTTTCCTACTTGTACCAAACTCTGTTCTAGTTCATTCATTCCTGCTCAGTTATTTCTGACACCCCGGAGTACAGGCGCTGCGTACGACACGACGGCAACCTCCCCTCAACCTCCCCCAACAGTCCCACACCCCTCGACACACACCCGCTGCTACACCGCTAGCTCCACTCCCCCTTCACCCCCCCTTAGTACCACTCCGACGGCTCCAACAGGTCCACCCCCCTCAGCGGCAGCTGCAGCACAGGGAGACGGAGGAGGAGGAGGAGCAGGGAACGGCACACAGAAGCTGCACCCCCATACCCCCCAACCCCAAACCCTAATCCAGGAGAACGGGCAGAAGGAGGGGTGGGGCGCCTTCAGAAGCACGGGGGACAGCGGGGAGGACAGGGGCAGCGAAGAACGGGCCGCCCACGGGCCTGGCACAGCCTCCCGAACCGCGCGCAGGCGGTCCGAGCCGCGCGCGGGCCTGGCGCAGCCTGTACGGGCCGCGCGCAGGCCACGACGGGCGACGGGGGGCGACGCGCGGGTCCCCGTCGCCCGTCGCAACGCCTCCCGGGGGCGACGCGCCGAGTGACGGGGCAGGAACCCGCCGCGCGCCTCGGGGCACACGGCGGGCAGAGAACCGCCGCGCGCCTCGGGGCGCACGGCGGGCAGAAAACCGCCGCGCGCCTCGGGGCGCACGGCGGGCTGAAAACCCTAGTTTCGACGCCGCGCACCACGGGGCGCGCGGCGGACAGGGAGTAGCAGTAGCAGCGGAAGCAGTGAAGTGGGCCCACAGGGAACGGCACACAGAAGCTGCACCCCCATACCCCCCAACCCCAAACCCTAATCCAGGAGAACGGGCAGAAGGAGGGGTGGGGCGCCTTCAGAAGCACGGGGGACAGCGGGGAGGACAGGGGCAGCGAAGAACGGGCCGCCCACGGGCCTGGCACAGCCTCCCGAACCGCGCGCAGGCGGTCCGAGCCGCGCGCGGGCCTGGCGCAGCAAGTACGGGCCGCGCGCAGGCCACGACGGGCGACGGGGGGCGACGCGCGGGTCCCCGTCGCCCGTCGCAGCGCCTCCCGGGGGCGACGCGCCGAGTGACGGGGCAGGAACCCGCCGCGCGCCTCGGGGCACACGGCGGGCAGAGAACCGCCGCGCGCCTCGGGGCGCACGGCGGGCAGAAAACCGCCGCGCGCCTCGGGGCGCACGGCGGGCTGAAAACCCTAGTTTCGACGCCGCGCACCACGGGGCGCGCGGCGGACAGGGAGTAGCAGTAGCAGCGGAAGCAGTGAAGTGGGCCCACAGGCCACGAACGTTAAGCTCTGATACCATGTCAAGATAAGCGGTAGTCTTAGGAGCCATAGCTAGGAGAGTCCTAGCTAGGCAAGAGAGTTTAGGCGAAAGAGGAGGGTTGCACTAGCAAGAATGGGGATACAAATAGCAAACCCTAGAAGGGTTGTACTCGCTACAGAGCACCCCACTACAGGCTAGAGCATAATATTCTGACATGATACTCAGTCAGCAGCTTCGAGCGCAGGACCTAGGGATGATCTATTCGACGTACCCTATGATCCTATAAGCGAGACCATCTACGGCTACTCGGAGCAGCAGCAGCCACTACTCCTCGAGGTGATCTGCAACGGGCGACGCCTCCAGGCACTGGTGGACAGCGGTGCGTCCCACTCGGTGTGTGACCGCGGGACGTTGGAGAAAATTGGAGAGAAGTCGGAAGAGACCCGGTTTTCAGCAACGATGGTGGACGGTACGAAGCTTCCCATCCACGGCGAAGCATCACTGCAGCTGCACATAGGTGCGTTACGATGGAAGCCGACGTTGCCGATCACGAACATCAAGGGTTTAGATTTCATCTTGGGGCGAGATTTCCTGAAGCGGTTCAACCCCGAGATCGATTGGGTCAACAGCAAGGTGTGCATCTACAACAACGGGAAGCGGATAGAGCTGCGAAGCTGGACGGATACAGGGGACGTTCCTGAAACGACACTGGCACGGTTCGAACGGACGGTGAACGAGAGTAACACGGGTTACTTAGCACTGGTCATGGCAGCAGCAGAGGAGGAGAAGCCGAGTTCCGAGCTACCTGCAGCAGTGAAGGAGGTCTTGGAGCAGTACAAAGACATAATGCCCGACGACCTACCCACAGGCGTACCTCCAGCGCGCACCCACGAGCACGAGATCGTGGAGGAACCAGGTGCGAAACCCGTCTCACGTGCACCATACCGACTGAGTCCGACCGAACTGACAGACATGAAGAAACAGATCGAATATCTACTGGACAGACAACTGATCCGCCCATCCACCTCTCCCTACGGCGCACCAGTTCTCTTCACACCAAAACCAGACGGCAGTTTACGGATGTGCATCGACTACCGCGCACTGAACAAACAGACAGTCAAGAACAAATACCCCATACCGCGCATCGACGACTTACTGGACCAACTGCGTGGTGCAACAGTCTTTTCGAAGCTGGACCTAAGGTCGAGTTACTGGCAGATCAAGATGGCAGACAACTCGATCCACAAGACGGCGTTCCGTACGAGATACGGCTCCTACGAATACTTGGTGATGCCGTTCGGACTTTGCAACGCACCAGCGACGTTCCAGGCGGAGATGAACCACATCCTACGGCCCCTGCTGGACGAGTGCGTCGTGGTGTACCTGGACGACATTCTCATCTACTCCAAGAACATGAAGGAGCACGTGGAGCATCTACGGAAGGTGTTCGAGATCCTGTGGTTCAACAGTTACTGCGCACAGCTTGCAAAGACGACATCAGCCACTGGGACACACAGTTACCGACCTTAGAGTTCGCTTACAACAACGCCTCGCATGCGGCCACAGGGAAAACTCCTTTCTTCCTGTGTTACGGACGGGAACCACTCACACCACAGCAGCCAACCACACCGGCACACGTCCAAGCCGCACACGACTTCGTCACCACCATGCAGCAGCTATGGGAGAAGACTCAGCGGCGTCTCACCACGATGCAAAACTCCCAGAAGCAGTATGCCGATCGCCAACGACGAGATCACTCAGTAGCAGTCGGAGATCAGGTGCTTCTCGACACGCGCAACTTGAACCTGTCACACCTACCATCCAAACTCCGGCCTCGCTTCTGTGGTCCATTTCTCGTGGAGGCACAGGTGACACCAGTTACATTCCGCTTGCGCTTACCAGATACGTGGAAGCTTCACAACGCTTTCCATGTTCAGCTACTGAAGCCCTACAAGGACCCCAACCAACAGTTCCAGGGACGGCAGCTACCGCCACCACCACCTGTTCTTGTGCAGGATGAACCGGAGTACGAGATCGAGCGCGTTCTCACTCATCGGCGCCGCGGCGGCAAGACCCTCGAGTTCCTGATGCGCTGGAAGGGATACGACCCCATTGAGGAGAGTTGGTTGCCAGAAGCTGATATGGGCAACGCACGCCGTGCTCTCAAAGACTATCTTGTCAAGCAGGGTGTATCTCACGCCACCCAGCTTTGAGGGGGGGACGTGTGAGAGTACGACGGCTTATGCTTGTTATTCATGCTTGCTATTATTTCCTTACGCTATTCCTAGCTTAGGTTTATTTTCTGCATGCATGAATTGCTTGATTTCCTAGGTTCGTTGCTTTACTATAGTTATTATAGTTATAGGCACCGAACCAGGTTACGTGTACCGAACTCAAGCTATTCGGTTGCCACCGAATTGCTTTCTACCGAGTTCGGGAAGGTTCTGTTCGGGACGCTTCGCGACCCTCGGAACATTCGCGTAACACCTGGGTTACCTGCCTTGTGTCGAGCCTATATATAGCCTCGCTTTGTACCCCAGTGAAACATTCAATTCGAATTCTCTTTCCTGAGCTCGATCCTAGATCCTCACAGCAGCCGCATGAATCAAGGAGGTACGAGCAACCTCCATGACCAAGCCAATTCTGCAACCCCATTCTGCTGTGGAGAGGCCGGAAGCGTGAACGACTGCTCAATGCCGTGCTCCGCACAGTAGGCTGCCAAGAGGTCGGAGGAGAACTCACCACCTCTGTCAGAGTGCAAGCGCAGGACAGGAAAGTCCGAGCGGAAGCGCTTGCTGAGCTGGAGACGGGCTCTGCGGATCCAAGGGATCAAAACATCAGGGACCTCACCCTTGGTGCGCAAGGGGAAGACCGTGGTGTAGCGCGAGTAGTCGTCAACAACTATCAGGAAGTACCTCTCCTGACCCTGACCACGGACGCTGGCTGGGCCCCACACGTCCATGTGGAGTGTCTGCAGAGGAGCAGTGGTCGGAGGAAACGAGGAGGAGTGAGGAGCGGCGCGCTGCCGCCCCTCGACACAGGGAAGACAGGGAGGCGCAGGCGAGGGTGGGAGGGGAGGGAGAACCCTGGGAAGACCAGAGACAAGGTACGGGTTGTGCATGGCACGAAGGCGCTGCACGGACGGGTGACCAAGTCGGTGGTGCCAGAGCACGGTCTCGTGCGTCAGAGAACGACACGAGCAGGGGGCCGACAACTGACCTGACACAGACGCAGACGTAGACGCAGCAACCTGAGGGGACTCAGTGGTCAGTGTGTACAGGTCCAACCCCGGCTGCCGAGTGAAGGTAGCCAGGTGACGGCCCGTCCGAGCACACGTGCAGTGTGTCACGCGCTCGTAGGCAGGGGTGAACTGGTGAACACCCGCGTCCTGGAGCGCACAACCCGCCACCAAGTTCGTAGAGAACGAGGGGAGGTGGAGACCAGACAGTGTGCCCGACGGGACCGCAGGACAGGGAAGAACAGTGGAGGAGGTCGCAATGACCGGACCCCAAGAGGGGTCAGCGAGGGAGACAGCAACTGGCCGAGCAAGCGGCTCAAGGGCAGTGCGGTCACGAAAGAAATAGCGAGAAGCACCTGAGTCCAGTGTGAAGGTGTGCAGTGCCTCAGTCGACTCAGTACCAGGGGGCACAGACGCACGAGCACCTAGAGCAGCAGCCTCACCAACACCTGGGGTAGTAGACACGCAAGTACCTGGAGCGGCGGTCGCACTAGCACCTAGAGCGGCAGCCTCACTGGTCCGAATGCCCGGGTCGGGCGGAACACGCAGGTACTGAGCACCCTCTCCACTAGTAAACATCACATACATGGCAGTGAGAATAGCATCATAGTCTAGAGCATAGATATCAACCCTCTTCTTCAGCAGATCAAGCCAACGGGGCAGCTCAGTGGCATCAGGGAACTGAGTACGCCAGGCGTCGTCGAGGCGAGAGAAGCAGCGCTGCGTGGGGTGCGGCCTCCCACACGTCTGGCCAGTGCGGTCACCAGTGCGGATGATGTACGTGCAGCTAAGCCCCCCCCCCCCCCCCCCCGTGCTGAGAGTACCACTCACGGACCTCCTGGGGCGACGGAGTGTGCTGCTGGCTCTGGCCACCGCCAGCGCCTCCACGACCACCACCGCCGCCGCCACCTCCTCGACCACCCCCTCCCCTGCCGCTGCCACGACCACCTCCGCCCCCACCGCCGCCCCCGCCCCTGCCACCGCCCCCGCCGCTGCCGCCACCACCCCCACCGCTGCCACCAGTCCCTCCAGCCCCACCACCACTCCCACCGCCGCCACCGCATCCACCACCGCCTCCCCCGCCGTCACCTCCGCCTCCCTTGTCCCCTTTGCTCCTGCGGCGCCCGCTCGGAGCAGACGCAGCCCCGACCTTCTCAGCACCAAGGAGGTCGACAGCAGAAGCAGAGGCTACAGAGGGAAGAAGGGGGGAAGGGGAACACCCCTCAAAGAAAGGGGTGCGGGGGTCGCCACGAGAGGCACCTACAGCGACTATGCTAGCCTCAGCTGCAAGTAGTTCCTTCTCGAGGAGGGCAATGGTGAGCTCAGTGGGGCAGCGAGCTAGGAAGTGATCCCTGACTGCACGCAGAGAGTCAGGGAGGCGGGTGACTATGTGGTAGAGAGTGAGCCAGAGCGGGGGGGGGTTCCTAGCAAGGAACTCATCGGGCATAGCGGCACGGAAGCGGGCCTCACTAGTTTTGAGGTGCGTGATGAGGTCAGCAACTGTGTGAAAGGAGGCCAGGTCGGGGAACAGGTAGGGGAGTGAGAGGCGGCCTAGTGCGGCAGAAGCAGGTGAGGAGTAGCGGGCAACGACAGCAGTGTACAGTTCCTTAGCAGTCTTGTGTTGGCCAAAGTGCTCGCGCTCATCTATCGGCAGGGAGTTGCGAATAGCAAAGCGAGCGTGGGCGTCATGAGTCTGCCACTGTGAGCGGGTAGTACTGTCAGCAGTTGCACCAGGGGCAGTAGCATGGCCGAGGGCATGATCGTACAGTGAGATGTCCTCCTTGGCAGTGAGCTGTAGGAAGAGGTGCAGGTCATCTAGCCAGGTGTCAAATTTCACTGGGCGGCCCTCAGCATCGAAGTACAGGAGGACTAGCCATAGTTGCAGTAGTAGCAGCAGTAAGTGCACCCTAAAAGCAGTGGGCAGCGCGACGCAGGTAGGGCGGCTCGGTCCAGAGAAGCTGCTCAGTACGGGCGGCGCGGCTCGGTTCAGGTAGGGCGGCGCGGCTCGGGTAGGGCGGCGCGGCTCGGTTCGGGCTGCGCGGTTCGGTTCGGACTGGGCGGCTCGGTTCGGGCGGCTCTGTTCGGGCGGCCTGGTTCTGGCGGGGCCGTGGCTGTCGCGAGCGGGGCGTGAAGGGGCGGCGGGTAGGGTCGACGGGGCCGCTAAGGGGCGGCGCGTGGGGTCGACGGGGCCGCTAAGGGGGAGGCGCGCGCGGTAGACAGGGCCAGCGGGGCCTCTAAGCGGGTCGCACGCGGGGTCGACGGGGCCAGCGGGGCCTCTAAGCGGGGCGCGCGCGGGGTCGACGGGGCCAGCGGGGCCTCTAAGCGGGGCGCGCGCGGGGTCGACGGGGCCAGCGGGGCCTCTAAGGGGCGACGCACGGGGTCGACGGGGCCTCTAAGGGGCGGCGCGCGGGTCGCTAAGGGGCGGCGCGCGGGGTCGACGGGGCCTTAAGGGGCCGGTAAAAAAAGGCGCACTAGGGCGCTGGGGGAGGAGTCGCTAGGGAGCGCTCCGACAGTAGGGCGCACGAAGGCGCTAGTAGGCAGTCAGTAGTGGTGGGCCCGAAAAAAACACTTAAGTCCTAGCGAAGGACCTGCTCTGAAACCATGTCAGAATAACTGAACCAGGAATGAATGAACTAACAGCAAGGTGGGTACAAGTAGGAAACCCTAACTTTGTGTACCCCCTAAGGTCAAACCCACTACAGCCTACACAACATAAACATGCAATGTTTGACAGCGTGCAGCCCCCCTGCCGCCCGTCACGACGCCCTTGGGAGCCGCGCGCGACCCCCGCTGCCCGTCGCGACGCCCTGGGGAGCCTCGCGCGACCCCCGCTGTCCGTCGCGACGCCCTGGGGAGCCGCGCGCGACCCCCCCGTCGCGACGCCCTGGGGAGCCGCGCGCGGCCCCCCGCTGCCCGTTCGTCGCGGCGCCCTGGGGAGCCGCGCGCGGCACGTCACCCCGTCGCGCCACCGTGGGGAGCCGCGCGCGGCCCCTCGCTGCCCCATGGTGGCGCCCTGGGGGCCGCACGCCGTCCCCCGAGCCTTCCCCCGCGCTCCTGCCCCGTGCCACCCGTTTTAGGGTTTGAAGATGGCGCGTGTGTGGGTGGCGGTTCTGGGGGTGGCCGTTGTGTGCGAAGTCCCCTACTCCTCCTCCTCCTCCGTCTCCCACTGCTGCAGCTGTCGCTGAGGGGGGTGGGTGTGTGGGAGCCGAGGGTTTAGGGTTTAAGGGGGGTGACGTGGGAGTGGAGCTAGGGGTGCAGCAAGGGGTGTGTGAAAGGGGGTGGGACATTTTGGGGAGGTTGAGTGGAGGTAGCAGTCTTGTCGTCCGCAGCGCCTGTAGTCCGGAGCCTTTGCCGCTGGTAGCCCAGAGAGCCTGCTGCACCTGTCACCCGTGGGTCCGTTGCTCCTGCCTGATCCTGCTACTCCTGTAGTCCGGGGCCCTTGCTCCGGTAGCAACTGAGCCAGCCGCTCCTGTGGCCCATGTGTCTGCAGCCTCAGCAGTCGCCTCCAATCTCCTCTCCTCTCACAGTCCCTCCTCCCCCTCACTTCGCCTCTTCTTCTACTGTGCCCTGCAGGGTGTACCACTTCAGGGGGTGTTCTGTACATGGATCTCACTGCAATCAATTAGGGGGTGTGTTGAACTATATATGTTCTTTATAATTGTCTGCAGTGTAGAGTGTAGCACATCCCAATTTGCTGTAGGTGGTGCACCATGCTTCTCCTTGCTATATCTTGTACTCATCTTTCCTAGTGAACCCTCTCTTTTGCCTAACTCTTTCTTGCCTAGCTAGGTAAACCCTAGCTATGGCTCCTTGTTCTAGCACCTATTGTGACATGTTTCGCGTATAAATGTTCGCTCATGCCTTCGCTCACATTTTGTACTCGTTTGACACTTAGTGCAATCCTCGCTACCTCGATCCATTGCACCCGCAACACTTGGTATTCAGAGCTTCTTTCCTTTTCGAACCGCGCATATCCGGATCCCAAGAAATAAACTTTTGATTTTTCACTCGAAGGGACTCACGCACCTTAGCCCCTAGGAGCCGCTGTCCTCGCGTTCTCTCGTAAACGCGTGCAGCCACGACTGCGCCTAGACTAAGCCGAGCCGACGCCCTTCGCCATGGCTGAACGCATTGATGTCACCACCCTCACACAGGACCGTCTGAACGAGCTGTTGCGCCAACTTCACGAAAGCTCCGAAGAAATTGTGGCGCTGTCGACCGAACGCACGTCCCTGCAAAACGACGACGCATGAGCACTGCAAGCACAATCACAAGCACCTGGCACTCCGGAACAACTGTCAAACATATTTATATGTTATATATTGTAGTTATTGGTAGGCTGTAGTGGGGTAGATACTGTGGGGTATAACCCCTTAGGGTTTTCCTACTTAAAAAACTTCTTGTGGCTGTAGTTGAATCACCAATGCCTAAGTCTAAGATGGTATCAGAGCAGATAAGGTCTTTAGGACCTAAGTTTGGGCCCACCGTTACCACGTTACCTCTCCTACGGTCCTACCTGCCTTTGCCTTGCCTGCTGCCCGCGCGCGCCTCGGCTGCGCGCGCGCGTATTCTCTTCTTTCTAACGTGCGCAGCTGCTGCCAGCCGCGTCGCGCCCCGCTCGTCGCCCGCGCAGCCCGCCCTAGGCCCGCGCAGCCCTCGTGCGGCCCGCAGCTGCCCCGCGCACTGCTCGCGCAGCCCGCGTCGAGCCCGCGCAGCCGCGCGCAGCCCTCAGCCGCGCGCAATCAGCAGCCGCGCGCAGCCCGCAGCCGCGCGCAGCCCGTAGCCGCGCGCAGCCCGCAGCCGCGCGCAGCCTGTAGCCGCACGCAGCCCGCAGCTGCGTGCCCTGCCCTACCTGTGCGCCGCCGCCTTGCCTTGCGCACTTCGTCGCCCGTGTGCCGCGCGTTCGCTCTAGCCGCGTGCCTGCCGGCCTTGCACCTTGCCTCGTGTGTGCCTGCCTGCCTTACGCCTTGCCTGAAGTGTGCCTGCCTGCCATAGGCCTTGCCTGAAGAGCGCCTGCCTGCTGTGTGCCTTGCCTGAAGTGCGCCTGTTTGTCTTAACTGCGCTTGCCAGCCTTACTGCTGCCTTTGCCGGCTCCCTTTGCCTGCACTGCGATTATGGCGACGTTCAACGTTCTCTCGTTTGAGCCTGACGGTAGCCCGATCGAGTTTGCCACCTGGCTCGACGATCTCACATTGTTCCTTATGACTGATGCCAAAGACGGCGTTTCACTGTTCGATCACGCGTCTGGCACTGCCGTTGCTCCTGCTGACGATGCTCCTGCTCTCGACCGCTCACAGTGGCAGACTCGCGATGCTGCTGCGCGCCTCGCTATTCGCAATCATCTGCCGATCACTGAGCGCGCGCATTTTGGCCAGCACAAAACTGCTAAGGCACTGTACGCTCTAGTTGCGCGCTATTCCTCCCCGGCCACTGCAGCGCTAGGCCGTCTCATGCTACCCTACCTGTTTCCAGACCTGTCCTCGTTTCACACTGCTGAGGACCTCATCTCTCACCTGAGCGCTAGTGACACTCGTTTCCGTACCGTCCTTACCGATGAGTTCCTCGCCAAGAACACTTCGCCGATGTACTTTACGCTCTACTTCCTCGTCACCCGCCTCCCTGACACTCTTCGCTCAGTCAGGGACCACTTTCTCGCTCTAGACCCTACCGCTCTCACCGTCGACGACTTCGAGAAGCACCTCTTGGCAGCTGAGAAGAACATTCTTGCTGTGGGTGCGGCTCTGTGAGAGTACGACGACTTTGCTATGATTTACTAGCTTGATTATGCTTTATTATGCATTATCTAGCTTAGCTTTGCTTTATTTTGCTTGCTTTTGCTAGATTTCCTAGGTTCGTTGCTTTACTATATTTATTATAGTTATAGGCACCGAACTAGGTTGAGTGCACCGAATTCTAGGCTTTTCGGTTGCCACCGAATTGCCTTCTACCGAATTCGGGAAGGACCCGTTCGGGACGCTTCGCGACCCGCGGAACCTTCTAGTAACACCAGGGTTACTGCCTTTGTGTCGAGCCTATATACAGCCTCGCCTTGTACCCAGGTGCATCATTCAATAGTTCAATCTTTCCTGAACCAGATCCTCACACTTGGTAACCAGAGCCTGTTTACACTCGAGTTCTTCTTCCGCTTAGTTCCGGCCTTTAAAAACCGCGGGGGCGACGACGGACGCGCCGATACGGGTATGTAAAACCAGTTCCGCGTGATTTTTTCTAAGTCCCCCTCAATTCGGTTTTGAACACTCCTCAGAAATCTTGGTGAAAAGTTGGAATTTCGACCGTCAGATCGAGTTTCTCCTCAACGGCCGAGATCGGACGCGAATTTCGCTTAGGAGAGATTACCGCGACGTACAGAATTTGTGCTCGTCGATTCTACAGTCAACTCGACTCGCAGTAAGTCGACCAGCACCCATAATTCAATTATTTTCGTCGCGCATCTTTCTGTAAATCGCCAATAGGGAGGGAAATAGAGATTTCTTTATACGAAAAATCGCGGAGTTACGTGCTGAGCATAAGCAGATATTTGCGGCGCTCCCACGACTCGAAAAACTCCTTGCGAACCAATCGGTAGCCGCAGCAGCAGCAGAAGCGACGACGGCGACACCGATAATTGTACCTGCGACAACGGCAGCAGCTACATTTAATCTCGAAGCAGTAAAGCCGAGGCGACCAGACGCGTTTGATCCTAGAGCGAATAGGAGTGACGTCCATCGATTTGTAGCTGTATTATAAAATTTCTTCGAAGCCGTTGGATGCACGACCCTCAACCAAGACGCATTGCGCATACGGCTCGCAGCAACACTGTTACGAGGCCCAGCTCTAGAGTGATTTATTAACCGAATAGTCCAAGGCGAAGAGACGTGGGCGCAGTTTCGGGCAGCACTGATCGGACAGTTCGACGCGTTGAACAGTAGCTACTACGGAACACGACGCAACAAGCCAACTAGTGGCATGGAGCGATTGGCATCACCCACGACTGCCGACCCGATGGAGAACGACAAGGACGATGCGACGCAGCGGCTAGCAAAAAATGCGATGTGCGGGTTTTGCGGCGCTACAGGACATCGTATCTTGGCGTGTTGGAAAATGAAGAAAGTACGTACGGAGCTGAAGGGCAAGAACAGTGTAGCACCCCCGAAGCAGAAAACGGACAACGTGGCAACTTCGGAGAGGGCGAAAAAAGGAGAATACGGTGGCGCGAATTTAAAACGTCACGACCAGCCGGCACCAGGGGAAAACGCCGAGACAAATGGAGACTCCGCGAAACAAGACTCTGCACCGACTGGGAAACTCCAGCCGTATACCCCGACAACTAAGAATATTACTTCTCGTGGTTTTCAAGCCTATTTTAAGGGAGAGTCAGAAATTAAACCGGTACCGGTACCGGGTAGTATGGGGACCCTACTCCGGAGCGCTAATAAGGGTCGAGCGTTCCGAGGAGTTAATATTCTCTCCCAGCAGCCCTGTTCAAAGGCTCCCGGCCGTTCCCCACAGGAGCCTACACAGCTGCAAAGGCTTAGGGGAAGGTTCCAGGCCCTAGAGAAGCTGAATCGGCCTCGGATTTGATTCTGTAAGCAACACCATCTACACCTACTCGGAGCGGCAGCAGCCACTAGTACTCGAGGTGATCTGCAATGGGCGACGCCTCCAGGCACTGGTGGACAGTGGTGCGTCCCACTCGGTGTGCGACCGCGGGACGTTGGAGAAAATCGGAGAGTCATCGGAGGAGACCCAGTTTACAGCAACGATGGTGGACGGTACGAAGCTTCCCATCCACGGCGAGTCAACACTGCAGCTGCAGATAGGGGCGTCGAGGTGGAAGCTGACGTTGCCGATCACGAACATCAAGGGTTTAGATTTCATCTTGGGGCGTGATTTTCTGAAGCGGTTCAACCCCGAGATTGACAGGGTCAACCGGAGGGCGTACACGTGGACCCGCGGAAGATCGAAGCTGTCAAGAAGTGGAAAGTTCCAGAGAACGTGAAGGAGTTGCAGCAATTCCTAGGCTTCGCCAACTACTACAGGTCCATGCCGCAGTACGCTAAGATAGCAGCGCCACTGACCAACCTACTGAAGAAGGATACGCCCTATAAATGGGATACTCCTCAACAACAAGCCATGGAGCAGCTACAGACAGCACTGACTACAGCACCAGTACTCATCCTACCGGATCCAGACAGAGACTACGTGGTGGAAGCAGACGCTAGTGACCAAGCAGTCGGAGCAGTACTGATGCAGGATCACGGACGCGGTTTGCAACCCATCGCCTACCTCAGTAAGAAGCTACACAGAGCAGAACTGAATTACCCCATCCATGACAAGGAAGCCTTAGCGATAGTCACAGCCTTCAAGGCGTGGAGGTGTTACCTAGAGGGAGCCAAGACTACAGTTTACACTGACCACTGCAGCCTCAAATACCTGAAGTCGCAGCCGACACTCTCACGACGACAGGTGCGGTGGGTGGACTTCCTGGAAACCCACTTCCACTACGACATCGTCTACAAGCCCGGGCTACACAACAAAGCAGACGCGTTGAGCCGCCCCGGTCACGTAGCAGGCATCCAGCTCGACGGGATGAACCCTCTACTCAAGGGTCTATTCCAACATGGATACTCCGTGGACGCAGATATCGCTACAGCAGAGAAACAGAAGCTGTTACACTGAGAGAATGACTTAGCTGTAAGAAAGGGATCGGGAAAGATTTGGGTACCGAACTATGCCCCGCTCCGACAGATCTTACTGGAGGAGTTCCACGACGTGGCATACGCGGGACATTTCGGGAGCAACAAGACGTTAGCGGGAATAGCAAAGTATTACTACTGGCCCTGGATGGCAGCAGACGTGCAGCAGTTCGTCACCTCATGCGACACGTGCCAGCGGATGAAGAGTAGCAAGCAGAAGAAAGCAGGGTTACTTCAGCCTCTACCCGTACCGGAGCAGCCATGGCAGGTCGTTAGCCTCGACTTCATCACAGGACTTCCCTCGACCTCACGGAAACATGATTCCATCCTCGTAGTGATCGATAAGTTCTCTAAAATGGGTCACTTCATACCGACCAACGCCACAGCTACTGCTGAAGCAACTACTCGCCTCTTCTTCGACCGCATCATCACCATTCACGGCATCCCCGCTACACTCATCTCAGACAGAGACCCAAAGTTCACTAGTAAGTTCTGGAGGGAACTCATGGGACTGTTGGGGACTAAGCTTGCGATGTCTTCAGCGTACCACCCCCAGACTGACGGACAGACTGAGCGACTCAATCAGGTGGTTGAACAGTTACTGCGCACAGCTTGCAAGGACGACATCAGCCACTGGGATCTACAGTTACCGACGCTTGAGTTCGCTTACAACAACGCGTCGCATGCGGCCACAGGGAAATCTCCTTTCTTCCTGTGCTATGGACGAGAACCACTTACACCACAGCAGCCAACCACACCGGCACACGTCCAAGCCGCACACGACTTCGTCACCACCATGCAGCAGCTATGGGAGAAGACTCAGCGACGTCTCACCACGATGCAGAACTCCCAGAAGCAGTATGCCGATCGACAGCGACGAGATCACTCAGTAGCAGTCGGAGATCAGGTGCTTCTCGACACACGCAACTTGGACTTATCCCACATTCCGTCCAAGCTCCGGCCTCGCTTCTGTGGTCCTTTTCGCGTTGAGGCAATGGTGACACCAGTTACATTCCGCTTGCGCTTACCTACTACGTGGAAGCTTCACAACGCTTTCCATGTTCAGCTACTGAAGCCCTACAAGGACCCCAACCAGCAGTTCACAGGACGACAGCTACCGCCACCACCACCTGTTCTCGTACAGGATGAACCAGAGTACGAGGTGGAACGAGTTCTCGCTCATCGACGCAGACGCGGCAACACGCTCGAGTTCCTGATACGTTGGAAGGGATACGACCCGTCGGAGGACAGTTGGGTTGCAGAAGCTGATATGGGCAACGCACGCCGTGCTCTCAAGGATTATCTTGTCAAGCAGGGTGTATCTCACGCCACCCAGATTTGAGGGGGGGACGTGTGAGAGTACGACGACTTTGCTATGATTTACTAGCTTGATTATGCTTTATTATGCATTATCTAGCTTAGCTTTGCTTTATTTTGCTTGCTTTTGCTAGATTTCCTAGGTTCGTTGCTTTACTATATTTATTATAGTTATAGGCACCGAACTAGGTTGAGTGCACCGAATTCTAGGCTTTTCGGTTGCCACCGAATTGCCTTCTACCGAATTCGGGAAGGACCCGTTCGGGACGCTTCGCGACCCGCGGAACCTTCTAGTAACACCAGGGTTACTGCCTTTGTGTCGAGCCTATATATAGCCTCGCTTTGTACCCAGGTGCATCATTCAATAGTTCAATCTTTCCTGAACCAGATCCTCACAGGCTCGTGGCACTCCTCGCACTCCCGTCTTTGAGGGGTGCTCCCCCTCCCCTCTCGCCCCCTCCTACGCCTCTGCTGCCGCTGCTCTCGACTACCTTGGTGCTGAGGAGGTCGGGGCTGCTTCCGCTCCTAGTGGGAGGCGTCGCAGCAGCCGGAGCGGCAAGGATGGTGGGGGAGGTGGGGGTGGCAGTGGAGGGGGCGGCGGTGGTGGTGGCGGGGGTGGTGGAGGAGGTGGGGGTGGTCGGGATGGTGGCGGCGGTAGGGGAGGAGGCGGTGGTACCGGGAGCAGTGGCGGTGGCAGCGGCGGTAGTGGGGGAGGAGCCAGTGGTGGTGGCAGCAGTGGTGGCCAGGGGCAGCAGCAGCAGCAGCAGCAGCAGCAGCAGCAGCAGCAGCAGCAGCAGCAGCAGCAGCAGCAGCAGCAGCAGCAGCAGCAGCAGCAGCAGCAGCAGCAGCAGCAGCAGCAGCAGCAGCAGCAGCAGCAGCAGCAGCAGCAGCAGCAGCAGCAGCAGCCGCAGCAGCAGCAGCAGCGACAGCGCCAGGCCCCCACGACCCAGCAGCTCCATGACTGGTATGCCGGGCGTGGGGCGTCTGGGGGTCCTGGTCACTGCCCCTATATCATTCGCTCAGGTCCCCGCAAGGGTCGCCCATGCAATGGTCTTCACACTGAAGCTCGCTGTTTTGCTCGGCTTAGCGACGCCTGGCGCCTCAAGTTTCCTGCGGCTACTGAGATGCCCAACAGGGCAGACCTGCTTAAGCGTGGTGTTGCTATCTTTGATCTTGACTATGATGCTATTCTTGCTGCCATGTATGCATTGACTGTTAGTGCTGAGGGTGATTGTTTCTTGTGTATGCCGCATGATCCTGGTATTGACCCTGATATAGCGCCTGCAGCTCTAGGTGCTAGTGAGTCTGCTCTCTCTGGTACTGCGCCTGCTAAGGCCTTGCACACCTTCACTCTTGACTCAGGTGCTTCCCGCTGTTTCTTTCGCGACAGTACCACGGTCACTACTCTCCCTGCACCTGTCCCTGTCTCACTGGCTGACCCCTCTGGGGGCCCAGTGCTTGCACGAGCCACGACTGTGCTTCCGTGCCCGGCGGTCCCGTCTGGTGAGCTGTCAGGTCTCCACATCCCCTCGTTCTTTAAGAACCTGGTGAGCAACGCTGTTCTTCAGGATCACTGGGTTGACACCTGGACTCCTGGAGGACAGCGTGTGGCGATCTGCACGTGCTCCAAGACTGGCCGCCACCTGGCCACGTTCACTCGTGAGCCTGGGTCCAGTCTGTACACCCTCACCACTGTTTCACGCTACACTCCTCTGTCTCCACAGCTGTATGCGTCTGCTCAGGTAGCTACCCAGTGTGAGTGTCGCCGCCTGTCGCACGACACTCTCCTGTGGCACCACCGCCTTGGTCACCCCTCCCTGCCTCGCCTGCGTAGCATGCACTCTCGCTCCCTGGTCTCTGGGCTTCCCAGGTCTCTGCCTGCCCTCCCTCCCTCGCCTGCGCCACCCTGCATTCCTTGCGTCGAGGGGCGACAGCGCGCCGCTCCTCACTCCTCCTCGTTTCCTCCCATAGAGGCTCCACTGCAGACGCTCCACCTGGACGTGTGGGGCCCAGCCCGCGTCCAGCGGCACGGCCGCGAGCAGTACTTCCTGCTGGTTTGTCGCCGACTACACGTGTTACACCACGGTCTTCCCCTTGCGCAGCAAGGGGGACGTCCCTGCTGTTTTGATCCCCTGGATCCGCGCTGCTCGTCTCCAGCTTCGCGAGCGGTTCGAGCGGGACTTTCCTGTCCTGCGTCTGCACTCTGACAGAGGTGGTGAGTTTTCCTCCGACCTCTTGGCAGCCTACTGTGCGGAGCACGGCATCACCCAGTCGTTCACGCTTCCGGCCTCCCCGCAGCAGAATGGGGTTGCTGAGCGCCGCATTGGTTTAGTCATGGAGGTTGCTCGTACCTCCATGATCCATGCGGCTGCCCCCCATTTTCTGTGGCCGTTTGCGGTCCGGTACGCCGCGCGTCAGCTCAACCTCTGGCCCCGTGTCTCCTTACCGGAGACCTCGCCCACACTGCTGTGGACGGGGAAGGTTGGCGATGCGTCGCGTTTCTGGGTCTGGGGTGCTCGTGCCTTTGTCCGCGATACCACCGCGGACAAGCTCTCCCCTCGCGCCATTCCCTGCGTCTTCCTTGGTTTTCCTACTGACGCGCCTGGCTGGCAGTTCTACGACCCCACCTCGCGTCGCGTCTTTGCGTCTCAGGACGTCACCTTTGACGAGTCAGTCCCCTTTTACCGTCTGTTTCCCTACTGCACTGCCCCTCGCCCTCTGCCGCCGCTCGCGCTCGCTCCAGGTCCTTCCCTGGTAGCCCCCCTCCCCGCGCCAGGTCCTGCTCCTTCAGGTGTTTCTCAGGTAGACCCTCCTGTGCCTGCGCCTGTTGAGGTCACTGGTGACTCAGGTCCTGCTCGGGGTGCTGGTACTGGGGGTGCTACGACTGGGGGTACTGAGCCTGTGCGAGAGGAGCCTGGGGGTACTGAGCCTTTACGAGAGGAGCCTGGGGGTGCTGAGCCTGGGGGTGCGGAGTCTGGGGGTGCTGTGCCTGCGCGTGAGGAGCCTGGGGGTGCTGAGCCTGGGGGTGCGGAGTCTGGAGGTGCTGAGCCTGAGGGTGCGGAGCTTGGGGGTGCTGAGCCTGGGGGTGCTGGGCCCGAGCGTGAGGAGCCTGGGGGTGTTGAGTCTGGGGGTGAGGCACCTGCGGGTGCCGAGCCTGCTGCTGCGTGGTCTCCTTGGAGTGACCACCTTCGTCCGCGTGTGCCTCTCACCTCACAGCAGCTGCACGACTGGTACGGTCGCCGTCAGGGTCGTGCTGCAGGGGCTCGGGGCTCTGCTGCTAGGGGTTCTTCTGCTGACGTCGCTGGAGCTGGGAGTGGTGCTGGTCCTTTGTCTTCAGGAGGTGCTGGGGTCCCTCGTCCCGGAGGTGCTCGTACTCGGGGTACTGGAGCTGCTAGGGCTGGAGGTACTACGTCTGTGGGTGCTGCTACTGGTGGTGCTGGTGCTGGAGGTGCTGGCGCTGGAGGTTCGGGAGCTGCTGGTGGCGTTGGCACTGCTGGTACTGCCGCTGGAGGTTCGGGAGCTGCTGGTGGTGTTGGTGCTGCCGAAAGGTGCTGGCGCTGGAGGTTCGGGAGCTGCTGGTGGTGCTGGCGCTGGAGGTGCTGGCGCTGGGTGTTCTGGAGCTGCTGGTGGTGCTGGCGCTGGGGGTGCTGGCGCTGGAGGTTCTGGAGCTGCTGGAGGCACTGGAGCTACTGGTGCTGGTGGCACTGCGCAGCCATGACTGTTCTTCGCTCCGCCGTCTCCGTCGTCTCTGCCACCGCCTGACTCTGTGCCGCGTCAGGTTCTTACCCTCCCGTCGTCTACTGGTCTTCCGTTACAGTCTGGCTCCCCACTGCCCGCTCCTTCTCCTTACACTGAGCAGCTGGGCAGTCCTGCTGAGCGTCGTGAGCCTGCGTCGCGTCCTGTCTCGCCTGCTCGCGCTGTCCGCGCTGGTCGTACTGGTAGTCGTGTTTCCCGTCCGCGTCAGCCGGCTGTCCCCGGCGCACACCTCGTAGTCCGTCGTCCTCCTTCTGCTCCGCAGCGTGTTCCTCTGCCTTCTCCCCCTGCGTCCTCTCTGCCTGACGTTGCTGACCCGGCGTCAGATCAGTTTCGTGCTGAGCACCCTACTGTCACGCGTCTGTTAGCCACTGTTGTCACTGACCCGTCGTTTGAGTCTGCTGCTGCGTCTGCCATGGTTGTTGAGCTTGTTGACTTTGCTGCTGCCTGTCGTCTAGACTACGCTGCTAGTCTTGTTGCTAAGTCTGAGTCTGTCTGTTCTCCGTCCGTCGGGGGTGAGTGTGCTCTTGGCACGGACGTCCTTGAGGACAGGCACGAGGACCTTGAGTGTCTTGCAGCCGCTGCGCCTCATCTCGTGGCCATGCTGCTTGCCCCTGAGGGAGACCCGGATGCACCAGACATCCCGACCCCGCGCTCTTACGCTGAGGCGATCGCGGGTGAGTACTCCTCTCAGTGGCAGACAGCCATGGATGCAGAGATGGCATCCTGGAAGTCCACAGGCACCTACGTCGATGAGGTTCCCCCTCCTGGGGCGAACATCGTCGATGGCATGTGGATTTTCAGGGTGAAGCGGCCGCCGGGTTCTCCGCCTGTCTTCAAGGCTCGTTACGTCGCCCGAGGCTTCAGTCAGCGTGAGGGAGTTGACTTCTTTCAGACCTTCTCCCCTACCCCGAAGATGACTACTCTTCGGGTGCTGCTGCACGTTGCTGCTCAGCGTGACAACGAGCTTCACTCTCTTGACTTCAGCACAGCCTTCTTACAGGGCAGCCTGCACGAGGAGATCTGGCTGCGCCGCCCACCTGGCTTCACTGGGTCGTTCCCTCCTGGTACCCAGTGGAGCCTCCAGCGGCCAGTCTACGGTCTCCGCCAGGCGCCACGTGAGTGGCACGACACACTGAGGACGACACTGGCGGCTCTTGGGTTCGCTCCTTCGACAGCTGACCCGTCGCTGTTCCTACGCACCGACACTTCGCTGCCGCCGTTCTACATCCTCGTGTACGTCGACGACTTGGTCTTTGCCACTGCTGACACTGAGGCTCTCGCCCTGGTGAAGTCGGAGCTGCAGAAGAGACACACGTGCACAGACCTGGGTGAGTTGCGCAGCTACATTGGCTTGCAGATCACCCGGGACAGAGCACGCCGCACCATCACACTGACTTAGTCACACATGGTGCAGCACGTCCTTCAGCGCTTCAGCTTCACCTGGTCCTCGCCACAGCACACTCCTCTGGCTACAGGTTGTCAGAAATAACTGAGCAGGAATGAATGAACTAGAACAGAGTTTGGTACAAGTAGGAAACCCTAACTTTGTGTACCCCCTAAGGTGTAACCCACTACAGCCTAGACAATATAAACATGCAATGTTTGACACACCCCCATAGGCGCAGTGGGAGACAACCACAGGGTCACAAGACCAGTCAAAGCAAAGTAAAGCAAGCTCAGGGTGGATCTCAAGGATTCCACACAAATTCCGAGCACAAGCAAGCGGTCACAAGACCAGTTCACATGCAGGTTTATAACAAAGCAAGAGATACAGTGATCACAACCTAGCAAAAGTAAACAAGTAGGCATATATATATAGTGATCACAGTACAAGCAAGGTCAAGAGGTAAGCAAGTGAGGCCCAGTAGGTACAAGGCCTAGTAGAGTGCAAAAGCGCTGATGGTCACAAGGCTGAAGCGCCTTGGTGAACACATCAGCAGTGTTGGCCTCCGTGGCCACGTAACGCAGACAAAGCTGACCACGCTGCTGTAGCTCTCGAGCAAGGAAGTACCGCAGAGCGATGTGCTTCGTTCTGTGCTCCAGTCTGTGCTCCTCACACAAGGCAATGGCAGCCTTGTTGTCGACGTACAGCACTGGAGGAGAACGAGGCCGCTCTCCGAGGTCGGTCAGCAGGTAGGTCAGCCAGCGTAGCTCCTGAGCAGCCATGGCTGTGGCGTAGATCTCAGCCTCACAACTGGAGCTGAGAACAGAAGAAGAGCGAGTAGAACGCCAAGAAACTGAGCCAGAGCCAAGGCTGAAGGTGTAACCCTGGGACGACCGCTGAGTAGCCTGGTCGTCCGCCCAAGAAGCGTCTGAGTGCCCTGTGAGAACAACCCGGTCTCGCCCTCCAAGCACAAGCCCCATGCCCGACGTACTGCACAAGTAGCGCAACACCCTCTTAGCAGCATCCATGTGCTCCTTCCGGTGACGGCCAGGAGCGACATAGCGTGCTAGGATGCTAAGAGGGTATGCAAGGTCAGGTCGAGTGCAGGTCATCAGGTACATGAGGCAGCCCACAAGCTCTGGATACGGGCCACTCGGCTCTACGGACTCATCCGAAGGCAGAGCTGAGAGCGAGTGACCGGTAGGCAGAGGAGTGGACTGAGGCGAGGAGTACGTGAAGCGGAAGCGCTGGAGAACCTGCTGCACCATGTGTGACTGAGTCAGGGTGATGGTGCGCCGTGCTCTGTCCTGGGTGATCCGCAAGCCAAGATAGCTCGTCAGCTCACCCAGGTCTGTGCACGTGTGTCTCCTCTGCAGCTCCGACTTCACGTGAGCGAGTGCCGCGGTGTCAGCAGTGGCAAAGACCAAGTCGTCGACGTACACGAGGATGTAGAACGGCGGCAGCGAGGTGTCGGTGCGTAGAAACAGCGACGGGTCAGCAGTAGAGGGAGCGAACCCAAGAGCCGCAAGTGTCGTCCTCAGTGTGTCGTGCCACTCACGTGGCGCCTGGCGGAGACCGTAGACCGGCCGCTGAAGCCTCCACTGGGTGCCAGGAGGAACTGACCCAGTGAAGCCAGGGGGGCGGCGCAGCCAGATCTCCTCGTGCAGGCTGCCCTGCAAGAAAGCAGTGCTGAAGTCAAGAGAGTGAAGCTCGTAGTCGCGGTGAGCGGCTATGTGCAGCAGCACCCGAAGAGTAGTCATCTTCGGGGTGGGGGAGAAGGTCTGAAAGAAGTCAACTCCCTCTCGCTGACTGAAGCCTCGAGCCACGTAGCGCGCCTTGAAGACAGGTGGAGAACCCGGCGGCCGCTTCACCCTGAAAATCCACATGCCACTGACGATGTTCGCCCCAGGAGGGGGAACCTCGTCTACGTAGGTGCCTGTGGACTTCCAGGAGGCCATCTCTGCGTCCATGGCTGTCTGCCACTGAGAGGAGTAGGGACCCGCCATCGCCTCAGCGTAAGAGCGTGGGGTCGGGATGTCTGGTGCATCCGGGTCTCCCTCAGGGGCAACTAGCAAGGACACGAGACGGGGCAAAGCAGCAGCAAGGCAGTGGAACTCCTCCTGTCTGTCCTCAAGGACGTCCGTGCCGAGGGCACACTCACCCCCGACGGACGGAGGACAGGCAGACGCAGACTCAGACCTAGCGACAAGGCTGGCAGCGTAGTCTAGGCGACAGCGAGCAGCAAAGTCAACCAACTCAGCGACCAGAGCAGACGCAGTAGAGGACTCAAAGGTCGGGTCAGTGACAACTGTAGCGAGGAGACGTGTAACAGTGGGACTGGCAGCACGACGGGAGTCAGACTCCGGGTCAGGAAGAGTAGGAAGAGAGGACGCAGGAGGAGACGGCAGCGGGACACGCTGCGGAGCAGTGGAGGGACGCAGAGTCATGTAGTGAGTGCCAGGGACAGGAGGAGGACGCTCACGTGGGACACGACGACCAGTGCGAGCAGTACGAACAGGCGACGCAGGACGAGACTCAGGCTCACGACGCTCTGTAAGACCTCCTGTGGGACCAGCGTAAGGGGAGGGAGCAGGGAGAGGCGAGACAGGCGGTAACTGTGACTGCGGCTGGACAGGCAGAGGACACTCGACGGAGGGAGGAGGACAAGGAGGAGGAGCCTGACCAAGAACCTGCTGAAGGAGCGGTACGAAGTACGGTCGCGGTCGCGCAGCGTCTCCAGAAGCAGCAGGGACACCAGTGGCAGCCCCAACGCCCGAGTCCTCAGCACCAGCAGCAGCTCCAACGCCCGAGTCCTCAGCACCAGCAGCAGCACCACCGGTCGGGTCCTCAGCACCAGCAGCAGCTCCAACGTCCGGGTCCTCAGCACCAGCAGCAGGGCCACTGGTCAGGTCCTCAGCACCAGCAGCAGCGCCACCGGTCGGGTCCTCAGCACCAGCAGCAGCTCCAACGCCCGGGTCCTCAGTACCAGCAGCAGCTCCAGCCCCCGGGTCCTCAGCACCAGCAGCAGCTCCAGCGTCCGGGTCCTCAGCACCAGCAACAGCACCACCGCTCGGGTCCGCAGTACCAGGAGCACCACTACGAAGACTGCAGCGCCGCGTGTACCACTCGCGGATCACCTGAATGGGGGGGAGCTCCTGGGTAGGAGGGGAAGTACCGGGACGAGCTCCAGAAGCACCTCTCCGTAGGCGGCAGTACTCGAGGTACCTCTCCTGCAGCTGCTGGGAGGAGGGGGCTCCTCCAGGTGGAGCACGCTCAGGCTCAGCACCCCCAGACTCAGCACCCCCAGACTCAGCACGTCCAGACTCAGCACCTCCAGGCTCCGCACCTCCAGGCTCCGCACCCCCAGGCTCCACACCTCCAGGCTCAGTACCTCCAGGCTCCGCACCTCCAGGCTCCGCACCTCCAGGCTCAGCACCCCCAGGCTCCGCACCTCCAGGCTCAGCACCCCCAGGCTCCGCACCCTCAAACGCAGCACTCCCAGGCTCAGCACCCCCAGACGCAGGACGCGAGTCAACAGCTACCTCGACAGGCTCACCCGGGTCTACCTGGGACACACCTGAGGGAGCGGCACCCTGAGGGGGGAGGGGGTCTGGTACCTCAGCACCTGGAGCGAGGAAGAGAGGCGGGGGGGGGAGCGGGGCAGTGCGGTAGGGGAAGAGGCGGTAGAAGGGGACGGACTCGTCAAAAGTGACGTCCTGAGAGGCCAGAACCCGGCGCGAGGTGACGTGGTAAAACTGCCATCCAGGCGCGTCGGGAACAAAGCCAAGAAAGACACAGGGAACAGTGCGACGCGAGAGCTTGTCCGCGGACGTGTCGCGGACAAAAGCTCGAGATCCCCAGACCCGGAAACGCGACGCATCGCCAACCTCTCCCGTCCACCGTAGAGTCGGGGAAGTCTCCGGCAAGGAGACACGGGGCCAGAGGTTGAGCTGATGCGCTGCGTACCGGACCGCAAACGGCCACAGAAAGTGGGGAGCAGCCGCATGGGTCAGGGAGGTACGAGCGACCTCCATGACTAAGCCAATGCGGCGCTCAGCAACCCCATTCTGCTGTGGAGAGGCCGGAAGCGTGTACGACTGCTCAATGCCGTGCTCAGCACAGTAGGCTGCCAAGAGGTCGGAGGCGAACTCACCACCCCTGTCAGAGTGCAAGCGCAGGACAGGAAAGTCCGAGTGAAAGCGCTCGCCTAGCTGGAGACGGGCTCGGCTGATCCAGGGGATCAAAACACCAGGGACGTCACCCTTGGCGCGCAAGGGGAAGACCGTGGTGTAGCGCGAGTAGTCGTCAACAACTATCAGGAAGTACCTCTCCTGACCCTGACCACGGACGCGGGCCGGGCCCCACACGTCCATGTGGAGTGTCTGCAGGGGAGCGGTCGTCGGGGGAAAGGAGGAGGAGTGAGGAGCAGCGCGCTGCCGCCCCTCGACACAGGGAATGCAGTCAGGAGCAGGGGAGTCAGGAAGGGGAGGGAGCACCCTGGGAAGACCAGCAACAAGGTCCCGTTTGTGCATGGCCCGCAGGCGCTGCACAGACGGGTGACCAAGGCGGTGGTGCCAGAGGACGGTGTCGTTCGCCAGAGAGCGACACGAGCAGGGGGCGGACAGCTGACCTGACGCTGACGCAGACGCAGCTACCTGAGGGGACTCAGTGGTCAGTGTGTACAGGTCAGACCCCGGCTCTCGAGTGAAAGTAGCTAGGTGGCGGCCCGTCCGAGCACACGTGCAGTGAGTCACACGCTCGTAGGCAGGGGTGAACTGGTGAACACCCGAGTCCTGGAGCGCACTACCTGCCACCAAGTTCGTGGAGAACGAGGGGAGGTAGAGACCTGAGAGCGTGCCGGACGGAACCGCTGGACACGGAAGGGTGGTGGAGGAGGTCGCAAGGACCGGACCCCCAGAGGGGTCAGCAAGAGAGACAGCAACCGGCCGAGCTAGAGGCTCAAGGACAGTGCGGTCACGAAAGAAAGAGCGAGAAGCACCTGAGTCCAGTGTGAAGGTGTGCAGTGCTGCAGTCGACTCAGTACCAGGGGGCACAGACGCACAAGCACCTAGAGCAGCAGCTGCAGAAGTACCTGTGGAAGCAGACACACTAGCACCTAGAGCAGCAGCGGGGCTGGCCTGAATGCCCGGGTCGGGCGGAACACGCAAGTACTGAGCACCCTCTCCACTAATAGACATCGCATACATGGCAGTGAGAATAGCATCAAAGTCAAGTGCCCAAATATCAACACCCTTCCTGAGCAGATCAGCCCAGCGCGGCAGCTCACCCCCACCAGGAAACTGAGTGCGCCACGCATCGTTGAGGCGGGCGAAGCAGCGCTCCGTCTGGTGCGGCCCCCCACACGTCTGGCCAGTGCGGTCACCTGTACGAATAACGTACTGGCAGGTGACGCTGCGCCGCGCATACCACTCACGGGCGGCCTGAAGGGTCGGGGCAGGCTGCTGACTCTGACCGCCCCCCGGGCTCCCACGACCACCACCCCCTCCGCCTCCGCCCCGGCCACCTCCACCCCTGCCGCTGCCACGACCACCTCCGCCTCCGCTGCCACCTCCGCCCCTGTCACCACTCCCAACACCGCTGTCACCTCCACCACCGCCGCCACTAGCCTCTCCAGTCGCACCTCCACCGCCACCACCTCCACCCCCGCCTCCTCCGCCACCACCCCCACTCCTGCCACTCCTGCCCCTGCGTCGTCCGCCTGAAGCAGACGCAGCCCCGACCTTCTCAGCACCAAGGAGGTCGACAGCAGCAGCAGAGGCGACAGAGGGGAGGAGGGGGGAAGGGGAGCACCCCTCGAAGAAGGGGCCGCGGGGGTCGCCACGAGAGGTGCCTACAGCGACGATACTAGCCTCGGCTGCAAGCAGTTCCTTCTCGAGGAGGGCTATGGTGAGCTCAGTGGGGGAGCGAGAGAGGAACTGGTCCCTGACAGGGCGCAGAGAGTCAGGGAGGCGGGTGACAACGTGGTAGAGGGTGATCCAGAGCGGGGGGGGGGTTGCTAGCGAGGAACTCATCAGGCATGGCAGCGCGAAAGCGAGCCTCACTAGTCTTAAGGTGGGTGATGAGGTCTGCGACAGTGTGAAAAGAGGCTAGGTCGGGGAACAGGTAGGGGAGAGTGAGGCGGCCTAGTGTGGCAGAAGCGGGTGAGGAGTAGCGGGCCACTACAGCTGTGTAGAGGTCCTTAGCAGTCTTGCACTGGCCGAAGTGCTCGCGCTCATCTAGCGGCAGGGAGTTGCGAATAGCAAAGCGAGCGTGCGCGTCACGGGTCTGCCACTGTGAGCGCTCAGCTGGGGGGGCAGTAGCGAGTGGGGCGGTCGCATGGCCGAGAGCGTGGTCGTACAGTGTAATATCTTCCTTGGCAGTGAGCTGTAGGAAAAGGTGCAGGTCATCTAGCCAGGTTTCGAATTTGACCGGACGGCCCTCGGCGTCGAAAGCTAGAACAGGAGGACTAGCCATAGCGACAGCGGCAGTAGTAGAAGCAGTAAAGTCACTGAACAGGCGTGCGCAGGGTCAGCAGGGCCGGTGGGGCCTACGGACTGTAGTGGCGCACAAGCAGCAGTAGCAGGAAGTGTAGTAGTAGGATCTGCAGTGGTGCACAGGCGCAGCAGGCGGCAGCGAGAGCCGGCGCAGCAGGGGCGGGCTCAGCAGCGGTGATACGCAGGCGGCAGCGGGCGCAGCAGCGGCGGTGCGCGGGCGGCGGCGGGCTCAGCAGCGGCGGTGCGCGGGCGGCGGCGGGTTCAGCAGCGGCGGTGCGCGGGCGGCTGCGGGCTCAGCAGCGGCGGGCCGGGAGCAGTGCGGGCAGCGTGCGGGCCGGCGGCGGTCAGCGCACGAGCCGCGCAGGCTCAGCGCGGGCTGTGCGGGCTGCTCGCGGGCTGCGTAAGCGGGTCGCGGGCGGCTCGCGGGGGTTCGCGGGCGGCTCGCGGGGGTTCGCGGGCAGGTCGCGGGCTGCTCGCGGGCAGTTCGCGGGCTGTGCGCGGGCTGGTCGCGGGCTGTGCGCGGGCGGTTCGCGGGCTGTGAGCGCGGCGCGCTGTGCGGTTCGCGGGCGGCGTGACGGGGCCGATCGGGGCGCTAAGGGGCGACGCGACGGGGGCCGTGAGAGGCCGCTAGGAAAAAAAAAATTTCGACGGGGCCGCAGGGCCGCTAGATCGTGCTAGATCGACGGGGCCAGCGGGGCCGGAAACAAGCGAAGGTAAGCAGGTAGGTAAGTCGGTGGGCCCTAAGAACAGTCCTAGCGAAGGACCTGCTCTGAAACCATGTCAGAAATAACTGAGCAGGAATGAATGAACTAGAACAGAGTTTGGTACAAGTAGGAAACCCTAACTTTGTGTACCCCCTAAGGTGTAACCCACTACAGCCTAGACAATATAAACATGCAATGTTTGACACGGGGCACTCACTCCCGGTAGCTCAGAGAGCCGGTTGCGCCGTCGCCTGTGGGTCCGTTGCTCCTGCTGCTCGTCTTAGCCGCGGAGCCTGTTACTCCTGTACTCCGGGGCACTCACTCCCGGTAGCCACTGTGTCGCACCAGAGCCGTCTGTTGCCCGTGTGCCTGCAGCTTCAGTCGTCGCCTCCCATCTACTCTCCTCTCGCCAGCTCTTCTCCTCCTCACTTGCCCGTTGTGACTACCACTAGCTTTGCTCATAATTGTGAACTTTAAACTATTGCTTCTTAAACTTGTGCTCAGAATGTGTGGTGACATTGTGATCCACCCTGAGCTTGTACTGCTTTGCTTGCTCTGCTGATTACACCCCACTTTGGCTATGGGGGTGTGTCAGAATATTATGCTCTAGCCTGTAGTGGGGTGCTCTGTAGCAAGTACAACCCTTCTAGGGTTTGCTATTTGTATCCCCATTCTTGCTAGTGCAACCCCTCTCTTTCGCCTAAACTCTCTTGCCTAGCTAGGACTCTCCTAGCTATGGCTCCTAAGACTACCGCTTATCTTGACATATCAGTCTTCAATTGAGAAGGGTTGGAAGGATTTATCCGCGGCCGATTCAGCTTCGTCTTGGCCTGGAACCTTCCCCTAAGCCGTTGCAGCTGTGTAGGCTTTTTCTGTGGGCAACGGGGAGCCTTAACACTATGCTGCGGGGAGAGAATATTAACTCCTTGGAACGCACGACCCTTTTCAACGCTCCGGTGTAGTTTGCCCAACTTCCCAGGCACCTGAATAATATCTGAGGGCTTTTTCTTAGCCTCTAAATCTCCCCTGAAGGCTTGAAAATCACGAGAAGTAATATTCTTAGTTAAAGTATCTTTGTAGGATAACTTTAACGAATTCTTACTTTCGTGGGTGTTCGGCTGGAGTTTCCCGGTCGGTGCAGAGTCTTGTTTCGCGGAGTCTCCATTTGTCTCGGCGATTTCCCCTGGTGCCGGCCGGTCATGACGTTTTGAATTCACGCCATCAGTAGGAAACCCTAACTTTGTGTACCCCCTAAGGTGTAACCCACTACAGCCTAGACAATATAAACATGCAATGTTTGACAGGTCACTCGCTCTCAGCTCCACCTTCGGACAAGTCCGTAGAGCCGAGTGGTCCTTACGCAGAGCTAGTGGGCTGCCTCATGTACCTGATGACCTGCACTCGTCCTGACCTTTCATACCCTCTTGGCCTTCTCGCTCGCTATGTGGCTCCTGGTAGGCACCGACCAGAGCACATGGCTGCTGCTAAGAGGGTACTGCGCTACTTGTGCAGTACATCGGGCATGGGGCTCGTGCTTGGAGGGCGGAGCCCAGTTGTCCTCACTGGGCACTCGGACGCTTCTTGGGTTGACGACCTGGCTACGCAGCAGTCGTCACAGGGTTACACCTTCAGCCTTGGCTCTGGCTCTGTTTCGTGGCGGTCCACACTCTTGTCTTCTGTTCTCAGCTCCAGTTGTGAGGCTGAGATCTACGCCACAGCCATGGCTGCACAGGAGTCACGCTGGCTCACCTACCTGCTGACTGACTTGGGAGAGAGGCCTCGTTCTCCTCCAGTTCTGTACGTCGACAACAAGGCCGCCATTGCCTTGTGTCAGGAGCCCAGACTGGAGCTGTGAGAGTACGACGGCTTTGCTATGATTTACTAGCTTGATTATGCTTTATTATGCATTATCTAGCTTAGCTTTGCTTTATTTTGCTTGCTTTTGCTAGAATTCCTAGGTTCGTTGCTTTACTATATTTATTATAGGCACCGAACTAGGTTGAGTGCACCGAATTCTAGGCTTTTCGGTTGCCACCGAATTGCCTTCTACCGAATTCGGGAAGGACCCGTTCGGGACGCTTCGCGACCCGCGGAACCTTCTAGTAACACCAGGGTTACTGCCTTTGTGTCGAGCCTATATATAGCCTCGCCTTGTACCCAGGTGCATCATTCAATAGTTCAATCTTTCCTGAACCAGATCCTCACACTTGGTAATCAGAGCAGGTTTACACTCGAGTTCTTCTTCCGCTTAGTTCCGGCCTTTAAAAACCGCGGGGGCGACGACGGACGCGCCGATACGGGTATGTAAAACCAGTTCCGCGCGATTTTTTCTAAGTCCCCCTCGATTCGGTTTTGAACACCCCTCAGGAATATTGGTGAAAAAGTTGGAATTTCGACCGTCAGATCGAGTTTCTCCTCAACGGCCGAGATCGGACGTACAGAATTCGAGCTCGTCGATTCTACAGTCGATTCGACTCGCAGTAAGTCGACCAGCACCCATAATTCAATTATTTTCGTCGCGCATCTTTCTGTAAATTGCCAACAGGGAGGGAAATAGAGATTTCTTTATACGAAAAATCGCGGAGTTACGTGCTGAGCATAAGCAGATATTTGCGGCGCTCCCACGACTCAAAAAACTCCTTGCGAACCAATCGGTAGCCGCAGCAGCAGCAGAAGCGACGACGGCGACACCGATAATTGTACCTGCGACAACGGCAGCAGCTACATTTAATCTCGAAGCAGTAAAGCTGAGGCGACCAGACTCATTCGATCCTAGAGCGAAAGGGAGCGACGTCTGTCGATTTGTAGCTGTATTATAAAATTTTTTCGAAGCCGTTGGATGCACGACCCTCAACCAAGACGCATTGCGCATACGGCTCGCAGCAACACTGTTACGAGGCCCAGCTCTAGAGTGATTTATTAACCGAATAGTCCAAGGCGAAGAGACGTGGGCGCAGTTTCGGGCAGCACTGATCGGACAGTTCGACGCGTTGAACAGTAGCTACTACGGAACACGACGCAACAAGCCAACTAGTGGCATGGAGCGATTGGCATCACCCACGACTGCCGACCCGATGGAGAACGACAAGGACGATGCGACGCAGCGGCTAGCAAAAAATGCGACGTGCGAATTTTGCGGCGCTACAGGACATCGTATCTTGGCGTGTTGGAAAATGAAGAAAGTACGTACGGAGCTGAAGGGCAAGAACAGTGTAGCACCCCCGAAGCAGAAAACGGACAACGTGGCAACTTCGGAGAGGGCGAAAAAAGGAGAATACGGTGGCGCGAATTTAAAACGTCACGACCAGCCGGCACCAGGGGAAAACGCCGAGACAAATGGAGACTCCGCGAAACAAGACTCTGCACCGACTGGGAAACTCCAGCCGTACACCCCGACAACTAAGAATATTACTTCTCGTGGTTTTCAAGCCTATTTTAAGGGAGAGTCAGAAATTAAACCGGTACCGGGTAGTATGGGGACCCTACTCCGGAGCGCTAATAAGGGTCGAGCGTTCCGAGGAGTTAATATTCTCTCCCAGCAGCCCTGTTCAAAGGCTCACGGCCGTTCCCCACAGGTGAAGCCTACACAACTGCAAAGGCTTAGGGGAAGGTTCCAGGCCCTAGAGAAGCTGAATCGGCCTCGGATAAATCCTTCTATCCCTGCTAAGTTGGAAACTGAGTCAGCAGCTTCGAGCGCAGGACCAAGGGACGACACATTTGATCTACCTTATGATCCTGTAAGCAACACCATCTACACCTACTCGGAGCGGCAGCAGCCACTAGTACTCGAGGTGATCTGCAACGGGCGACGCCTCCAGGCACTGGTGGACAGTGGTGCGTCCCACTCGGTGTGCGACCGCGGGACGTTGGAGAAAATCGGAGAGTCATCGGAGGAGACCCAGTTTACAGCAACGATGGTGGACGGTACGAAGCTTCCCATCCACGGCGAGTCAACACTGCAGCTGCAGATAGGGGCGTTAAGGTGGAAGCCGACGTTGCCGATCACGAACATCAAGGGTTTAGATTTCATCTTGGGGCGTGATTTTCTGAAGCGGTTCAACCCCGAGATTGACAGGGTCAACCGGAAGGCGTGTATCTACAACAACGGGAAACGTGTGGAGCTGCGAAGCTGGACGGATACAGGGGATGTTCCTGAAACGACACTGGCGCGGTTCGAACGGACGGTGTATGAAAGTAACACGGGTTACTTAGCACTGGTTATGGCAGCAGCAGAGGAGGAAAAGCCGAACTCGGAGCTACCTGCAGCAGTAAAGGAGGTGTTGGAGCAGTACCAGGATATCATGCCAGACGACCTACCTGCAGGAGTACCTCCAGCGCGCACCCACGAGCACGAGATCGTGGAGGAACCAGGTGCGAAACCCGTCTCACGTGCACCATACCGACTGAGTCCGACCGAACTGACAGACATGAAGAAACAGATCGAGTATCTACTGGACAGACAACTGATCCGCCCATCCACCTCTCCCTACGGCGCACCGGTTCTCTTCACTCCAAAACCAGACGGTAGTTTACGGATGTGCATCGACTACCGCGCACTGAACAAACAGACAGCACTGACTACAGCACCAGTACTCATCCTACCGGACCCAGACAGAGACTACGTGGTGGAAGCAGACGCTAGTGACCAAGCAGTCAGAGCAGTACTGATGCAGGATCACGGACGCGGTTTGCAACCCATCGCCTACCTCAGTAAGAAGCTACACGGAGCAGAACTGAATTACCCCATCCATGACAAGGAAGCCTTAGCGATAGTCACAGCCTTCAAGGCGTGGAGGTGTTACCTAGAGGGAGCCAAGACTACAGTTTACACTGACCACTGCAGCCTCAAATACCTGAAGTCGCAGCCGACACTCTCACGACGACAGGTGCGGTGGGTGGACTTCCTGGAAACCCACTTCCACTACGACATCGTCTACAAGCCCGGGCTACACAACAAAGCAGACGCGTTGAGCCGCCCCGGTCACGTAGCAGGCATCCAGCTCGACGGGATGAACCCTCTACTCAAGGGTCTATTCCAACATGGATACTCCGTGGACGCAGATATCGCTACAGCAGAGAAACAGAAGCAGTTGCAGTGGGAGAATGACTTAGCTGTAAGAAAGGGATCGGGAAAGATTTGGGTACCGAACTATGCCCCGCTCCGACAGATCTTACTGGAGGAGTTCCACGACGTGGCATACGCAGGACATTTCGGGAGCAACAAGACGTTAGCGGGAATAGCAAAGTATTACTACTGGCCCCGGATGGCAGCAGACGTGCAGCAGTTCGTCACTTCATGCGACACGTGCCAGCGGATGAAGAGTAGCAAGCAGAAAAAAGCAGGATTACTTCAGCCTCTACCCGTACCGGAGCAGCCATGGCAGGTCGTTAGCCTCGACTTCATCACAGGACTTCCCTCGACCTCACGGGGACATGATTCCATCCTCGTAGTGATCGATAAGTTCTCTAAAATGGGTCACTTCATACCGACCAACGCCACAGCTACTGCTGAAGCAACTGCTCGCCTCTTCTTCGACCGCATCATCACCATTCACGGCATCCCCGCTACACTCATCTCAGACAGAGACCCAAAGTTCACTAGTAAGTTCTGGAGGGAACTCATGGGACTGTTGGGGACTAAGCTTGCGATGTCTTCAGCGTACCACCCCCAGACTGACGGACAGACTGAGCGACTCAATCAGGTGGTTGAACAGTTACTGCGCACAGCTTGCAAGGACGACATCAGCCACTGGGATCTACAGTTACCGACGCTTGAGTTCGCTTACAACAACGCGTCGCATGCGGCCACAGGGAAATCTCCATTCTTCCTGTGCTATGGACGGGAACCACTCACACCACAGCAGCCAACTACACCGGCACACGTCCAAGCCGCACACGACTTCGTCACCACCATGCAGCAGCTATGGGAGAAGACTCAGCGACGTCTCACCACGATGCAGAACTCCCAGAAGCAGTATGCCGATCGACAGCGACGAGATCACTCAGTAGCAGTCGGAGATCAGGTGCTTCTCGACACACGCAACTTGGACTTATCCCACATTCCGTCCAAGCTCCGGCCTCGCTTCTGTGGTCCTTTTCGCGTTGAGGCAATGGTGACACCAGTTACATTCTGCTTGCGCTTACCTACTACGTGGAAGCTTCACAATGCTTTCCATGTTCAGCTACTGAAGCCCTACAAGGACCCCAACCAGCAGTTCACAGGACGACAGCTACCGCCACCACCACCTGTTCTTGTACAGGATGAACCAGAGTACGAGGTGGAACGAGTTCTCGCTCATCGACGCAGACGCGGCAACACGCTCGAGTTCCTGATACGTTGGAAGGGATACGACCCGTCGGAAGACAGTTGGGTTGCAGAAGCTGATATGGGCAACGCACGCCGTGCTCTCAAGGATTATCTTGTCAAGCAGGGTGTATCTCACGCCACCCAGCTTTGAGGGGGGGACGTGTGAGAGTACGACGACTTTGCTATGATTTACTAGCTTGATTATGCTTTATTATGCATTATCTAGCTTAGCTTTGCTTTATTTTGCTTGCTTTTGCTAGATTTCCTAGGTTCGTTGCTTTACTATATTTATTATAGTTATAGGCACCGAACTAGGTTGAGTGCACCGAATTCTAGGCTTTTCGGTTGCCACCGAATTGCCTTCTACCGAATTCGGGAAGGACCCGTTCGGGACGCTTCGCGACCCGCGGAACCTTCTAGTAACACCAGGGTTACTGCCTTGTGTCGAGCCTATATATAGCCTCGCCTTGTACCCAGGTGCATCATTCAATAGTTCAATCTTTCCTGAACCAGATCCTCACAGGAGCACAGAACGAAGCACATCGCTCTGCGTTACTTCCTGGCTCGAGAGTTGCAGCAGCGAGATCAGCTTCATCTTGCTCACGTGGTCACTCGGGCCAAAACTGCTGATATATTCACCAAGGCACTTCCGTCTGGTGATCATCAGTGTTTCTGTACTTTGTAAGGTCTTGTGCCTACGTTTCCACGCTTGTTGTAGACTTGATTGTACTGTGATCTATATATATACCTGCATGCTTGCTCTTGCTAGGTAGTGATCACTGTACTGTTCTTGCTACATATATACCTCTGCATGTGGACTGGCCTTGTGGCCCTTTGCTTGTGCTCAGAGTGTGTGGTGACGTTGTGATCCACCCTGAGCTTGCTTTGCTTCTCTTGACTGGTCTTGTGACCTCTTGTTCTCCCCCACTTTGCCTATGGGGGTGTGTCAAATATATTGATATGTGATATGTTGTAGTTATTGGTAGGCTGTAGTGGGGTAGATACTGTGGGGTATAACCCCTTAGGGTTTTCCTACTTGTAAAACTTCTCTCGATAATTGAATCACCAATGCCTAAGTCTAAGAACAACCTGCACCACATGCATCGTAACGCGGAAGTGTGGGGCCCGGAAAACGCTAAGGGAAAGGGGGAAGCTGAGCAGCAGAAACAGACCAAGCAGCAGGGAGTCAGTAGCAGACGGGCCCTCTACTGACAGGTCACGCCGCTCGCCCGACCCAACCGACCCTCACCGAGTGATTGTGCCGGTTCACGCAATCGACCACACCCGGCCGAATAAGGAGGTTACCACGGTAGACAGCCCCATATGGCTTAGTGGGAAAATTGGGACAGACTTAGTTAAAATATTCGTAGACGGGGGAGCCAGCCACAGCCTCATCAACACTGCCACGGCACGGAAGCTGAAACTGCCACTGGGCAGATGCTTACCTGAGATCGATGCAAGACTGGTTGACGGCACGCCGCTGGCGATACGGGAACACGTAGACCGGGCTCGGATTCGATGCGGGTGTAACTCCACGTTTAGCCAAGAAATGCTCGCGACAACTCTCGATGGAACCGACATTTTGCTTGGTCGTGATTGGTTGCGACGGCACAATCCGCGAATCGACTGGACGATGGGTGACTACACCGTGCGGGTGAACAGTAACAACATCGCCTTACCTCGCTGGGGCTCGCCTGAGTCTTCGTCGGTGCGTGTCAACGCGATCACGATGAAACGCGCCGTAGCGGCAGGAGCTGACGTGTATGCGGTTGACATTCGGGAAGCCGAAGCAGCAGACCAGGGGGGGGGGGGGTTACATAAACTGCTTGCCGACGTACCGGATGACTTGGCAGCACCCCTGAAGCAGTACAGTGGGATATTTCCGGCGACCTGCCGACGGGACTGCCACCTCAGCGACCGCACGACCACAGGATAGAATTAGAACCGGAGCACAGGAAAAAGTACCGCGACAGTTCCGACTGACCCAACCCGAACTGGACGAACTAAGGAAGCAGCTAGATCACCTGCTCGAGAAGGAGTTCATTCGCCCTAGTTCGTCTCCCTTCGCAGCACCGATACTGTTCACACCGAAGAAGGACGGGGGGTTTCGCATGTGCATAGACTACAGAGCACTAAACAGGGTTAACATAAAGTCACGTTACCCCATCCCGCGAGCCGACGAACTGATCGACCAACTGCGCACAGCCCGGGTTTTATCGAATATTGACCTTAGAGGGTGTTACCACCAGATTCGCGTCGATCCGCCCGACTGCTCTAAGACAGCTTTTCGCACACGCTACGGATCCTTCGAATACGCCGTCATGCCATTGGGACTGACCAACGCCCCCGCCACTTTTCAAATGACGATGAATGAGGCGTTTCGCCTGCTTTTAGATAAGTGCGTCATCGTCTGCTTAGACAACATACTGAATTACAACCTCGACAGAGCACAACACTTAGGACATCGAAGCAGTTTTTAAAATACTGAGTGAGAACCGCCTACTGACGAAAGCGTATGAGTGTGAGTTTCTACAGGACAGACTGGAGTTTTCGGGACACATCATTTCAGCTGACGGAGTGGAAATAGACCCGAAGAAGATCGCGACGATTCAGGCTTGGCACATGCCAACAAATCTAACTGAGCTGAAGAATTTTTTAGGGTTCGTCAACTACGTGCGTCGATTCGTCCCCGACATGGCGAAGCCTACCGCCCCGCTGACCGACCTGCAGAGGAAAGGGGTTGAGTACACGTGGGGGGAGAAAGAGCAAGCTGCCTTCTCGGCCCTCAAGAAAATTTTGTGCTCGCCGCCCGTGCTTCACATCGCAGATCCGCACTGACCGTTCGAGCTCGTCACTGACGCAAGTGACATCGCCGTCTGAGCAATACTGTTGCAGGATCTTGGGAACGAGCTCCAGCCAATCGCGTACGAGACCTGCAAGCTGCACCCGCCCGAGCGCAACTACCCGATACACGACCGCGAGATGCTGGCGATCGTGCACACGTTCAAAGTTTGGCTGTGTTACCTGACTAGCGCCGACGTGACAGTAAGGACAGACCACCGATCCCTACAGTACCTTCGCGCCGAATCGAACCTCAATCCGCGACAGATCCGCTGGTTGGACTACCTCGAGTCCAACTTCCACTACACAGTAACGTACAAAAAAGGTGCATCCAACATCGCCGACGCACTCACCCGCCCTACCGCCCAACTCCATGCCATCCTAATTGCCCAAACCAACCCGCTTTTAACAGGCCTATTCACCCACGGATACCGCACAGACCCATTTTTCACGACCGGAGATTCAAAGCAATTGGCAAAAGCTAAAGGAGTCTATTACGTAAAAACAGGCACCAGCCGCATCTGGGTACCCGCATACTCACTACTAAGGGAGCTGTTACTGCAGGAGGCGCACGCCGGGATTATTTCGGGACATTTTGGGGTAGAAAAACGGGACAGCAACTGCAGCGATATTACGACTGGCCGGAGCTGTTGACCGACGTGCAGCAGCACGTGGGCTCGTGCCCCACGTGTCAGGTGATGAAGAGCTCGAGGAAGCGAATGGCGGGTCAGCTGCAGCCGATCCCACCGCTCGAGCGTGCCTGACAACAGGTTACCATGGATTTTGTCACGGGGTTACCATCGAACCCTGGTGGTTAACGACGCGGTAATGGTCGTCGTTGACAGGTTGACGAAGATGGCACACTTCGCTGCGTGCAAGAAGTCGATCTCAGCCGAAGAAACCGCTCGCCTGTTCATCGCAGCCGTTGTTCGCCTGCACGGGATACCAGCAACGATTATCAGCGACGGGGACACGAAATTCACAAGCAACTTCAGGAGGAACCTTTGGGAGCAGTTCGGGACCAGGCTACAGTTCAGCTCGTCGTACCACCCCGAGACCGACGGTCAAACGGAGCGGACGAATCAGACGATGGAGCAGTTGATTCGTGCCACGTGCGACGATCCAGCGACTTGGGAGCAGCAGCTGCCGCTGATCGAGTTCGCGTACAACAACGCCACGTCAGCGACGACGCAGCAGTCCCCGTTCTACCTGAACTACGGGCAAAATCCAACAGTGCCCATGACGCCGAGTCTGGACAACCCCACGTCACGTCCACACAACAATTCGCCGAAATTCTGCATGCTGCCCGAACCAGAGCCGCAGAACCAATTAAAAAAGCTAATGTCATCGCTAAGCGCAACGCTGACCGCCACCGCCGCCCAGTCACGTACCAGTCAGGAGATTACACACTGCTCGACACACAAAATCCGCGACTGCCCGACGTACCCAAACTCCGACCCCGCTACTGTGGCCCATTCCAAATCAGCCACATGATCACACCGGTAACCGCCCATCTACTGTTGCCGACCGACTGGTACATCAGCCCATCATTCCACGTCAGCCTGCTTCGCCCATACGTCCCCACCACAAGCCAACTGCCTCGTCACCGCCCGCCATCCATGACTCGCCCAGCATCAGAGCCGATCATCGAGCCCGAAAAGATTCTGAGCCATCGGATTCGCCACCCCACAGGCATCAAGAGGATTGAATTCCTCGTGCGTTGGAAGGACCGCACGCCAACTGAGGATAGCTGGGTGCCCCTGGCCAACATCGAAAACCACCCTGCCCTGCAAGTCTACCTGAGGAGCCGGGGATTCCCCGATATACACGCACTAGCGTAGTGCAGGGGGCTTCTTGAGGGGGGGGGGGGGGAGTAGTGTAAGGAATTTTCTCGACATTCCTTACGGAGTCCTGCTACATCGCGTACAGCAACAGCCGTTGTTCGCCCGTTACTGCTAACGGGGCTTCGCCAACTTCGCGCGCACTGTTTTGCCAAACCACGCACTGCTGGCCCGGCTGTGTCGGCCTACGCTTCGTGACTAGCCCAAACCTCACTGCCAGCGTAGCACTAGCTAGCTCGCACGCACCGCGTTACCGTTTGCATGTTTCGCGTATAAATGTTCGCTCATGCCTTCGCTCACATTTTGTACTCGTTTGACACTTAGTGCAATCCTCGCTATCTCGATCCATTGCACCCGTAACATCTCTCCCTATGCTACCTCGGTAGTGCAGGAATCAGGATTTGTCAAGACTTCGGTGACCGCCTTGAATTATAAAAGCTCATCGCCCTTCTAAGGGTACATTCCGCTCTGGACACTGTCCCAATCGAAAGTGTCTGAATCGATTCTACCGCACTGCATCGTATTACACCGAATTACACCCTAGTTTCAAACATTGTCGAAATTTTCGCGTCTCTGGTTTAGTTCGGTTTGGAGCAGTACACTCCATTTGGACACTTCGATTGGGACAGTGTCCAGAGCGGAATGTACCCTAAATGCAACAGTTTTTTGATTGTATAACTGACAGCATGTGTTTCCCTTCCCAACCTTAGGACGCGGCACATGTTTTGACTTTGTCAGGATTGAGGGAGATCGATGCCCGTACACCGATTATCCCACATCAACTGCCACACCGATGTGCACACATTGCAAATTTGCAGTGTGATAGACATGCCGAGCCATGGGTGCTAGGATCGAAATTGCATGTTCGGGCGCAAGGGGAATACACCAACAACTTTGTCGTTATCCATTTAGAGCGAAGCAAAACTGGTCGCCATCCAATCAACTTTGGTCTGCGACTTTGGGCGACACCGATCGATCGCGACTGTCACCTGTGGCGTGATTTGCCCTCTCACCAAGCTATACGCACGATCGATGTGTGCACCATGGCACATCGATCGTGCGAGCTGCAGGTGCCACCATTATGGGTGCCCGTTTACTGTATATTTTCGACGTTCTGCGAAAAACGGATACTAGGCATTGGCGATGTCGCCAATATACTGTACAAGCGGCATATCGATCCCCCCCCCACGATCGATCCTGGCATTATGAAAACAGGTGCCGCGTCCTTACTCAAAACAATATGAGAAACAGACGTTATCATACTATTTTAGTCAGATTGTCTACCGTAGATTTCAGACTGTTTTTGAAATGATTCTTGTTTGTTTGTATTATTATTATTATTATTATTATTATTATTTTCAGAATTCCCATTTTGTGAATCCTACCGTAGTTGCTTCAGAGTTACGGTACAAGTTTGTGATGTGAACACTAGAAAGGTTGAGACTATCGAGAGTTTGCATACAATGTGGTATGCCTTCTATGATACCGTACTTCTGGTACTTCTCATTGAAATTCGACCATAATATACCATCAATTCCATCCAACAGACTTGAGTTCTTTTTTGCAAACAAGTTTGGCGAATCATTCGATCCGTGATAACACTGGCAGGCACCACCAGTGCTACCAGCACTCAGTGGCAAGCAGCCATGGTTACCTCACCCTTTACGAGGAGGAATCGCCCTCCGAAAAAACGAATCCAATCTCCAGCAGCCTGCAGATGCGCTGCAGTGCCTTCTTCCCCTTGAATGGCTGCTGTGCCATGGCCTTCTGCGCCTTCACCCACTGGCTCAGCCGCGCCAAGTCCTGCGCCCGCCTCAGCCTCCCCCCTCCCTGCTGCTGCCCACCGCTGCTGCTAACGACACCGCCACTGATACCACCACCACCAGCAGCAGTAGCAGCTCCGCCTGCTGCCCCCCCTCCTCCTCCCCCTTCCCCTGCCCCTGCTCCAGCACTGACACCATCACCAGCAGCAGCGGCACTAGCAGAAGCAGAAGCGGCGGTGGGAGGTGGGGCGGTGTTGGAGTGCGCGAGTGGTGCGTGGGAGACGTTGAGGTGGCCGTAGTCGCGCTTGAAGTCCACGAGAGCCGCAAAGTTCTCCTCCCACCGCGCATCCTCCAGGTTGATCGTCACGTTCAGCTGCTGCAGCTCCTCCTGTGGTCGACATAGGGGGAGAAAAGGGGGGAGTTAAGGGGTTGGAGAGGAGAAGAGGATGAGTAAGTGGAGGAGAAGGTGAGAAGGAGGAGGAAGAAATGGAGGGGAGAGGGAAGAAGAGGAAAGGAGGGAGTAGCACATATTACGGGATGTAAGGGCGAGGAGAGTTGGACTGGAGGATGCAAGAGGAACTTCCACCAATCCACCCGCCCACACGCCCACCTGCACACCCGCCCACCCGGCCACCCATCCACGCACCCACCCGCCCACCCGGCCACGCACCCGCTGCAGGGCTGAGAGTCGGTTGCGGCGCAGCAGCATGCGCTGCTTCTGCAGCCACACGCCCAGGGGGCTCCTGGGGGCCACGTGGCAGTGGCCGTGCTGTGCCCTGAACGCCCTCAGCTCGCCCATTCGCTCCTTCCACTCGCCCATCTCCGCCCCCTGCTGCTGCTTCTGCAGGAATCGATTGGATTGCGGGGTGAAAGGTGGGGGAAAGAGTAGGAAGATAGAGGATGGCAATTTAAGAAGAAAGGGAACGGAAGCAGCGACGGATGCAAGAAAGGAAGAGATTTATAACGAATAACAGAAAGAGTCTTGTAATCATTGGTTTGAGCAAACGAATCTCAAAAGAACATTAACACAGTGAGGGAAGGTTTACAGAGTGACAGCGGACCTACAATTTGAGCTCTGGTACCATCTTACTGATAGACTCGTCTGAAAAATATCTCTGATCAAAGTTTGTGAGAGGGAGAGAGGGTTGAGAGAGTGACATGGGAGCGGACCTGCAATTTGAGGTCCGAGATCACCTTGAGGCGCCTCTCCAAGTCCCTCTTTGGTAGCTCCTGCTCCACCCCGTGGGGACGTGGGGCGGAGGAGGCAAGGGGAGGAGGGGATGTTAGCAGGATGTTGGGATGTGGGAGGAGAAAAGGGAAAAGGAGGAAAGTGGGGTTTGTGGCAGATGCACCTCTTGCACAATACGTGGTACAGAGAGAGCAGGAGAGGAGGAGCGGAGTGGAGGAGTGGAGAGGAGAAGAGGAGGAAATTGCAGACATGCACCCACACACACGCGCACGCACACACCCACACACGCGCACGCACACACCCACACACGCCCGCGCGCGCGCGCACGAGCGCATAAGCATGCAGACACATGCGCACACACCTGTGGCACCATGCACGCACCTGTGGCACCATGCACGCACCTGTGGCACCATGCATGCACCTGTGGCACCATGCACGCACCTGTGGCACCATGCATGCACCTGTGGAACCATGCACGCACCTGTGGCACCATGCACGCACCTGTGGCACCATGCACGCACCTGTGGCACCATGCACGTACCTGTGGCACCATGCATGCACCTGTGGCACCATGCACGCACCTGTGGCACCATGCACACACCTGTGGCACCATGCAGTCTGCATGATGCGGGTCGAAGGTGAGCGCACAGGAGCACTCAAACTTGTCCTCCACCTCAAACCCACTCGGCACCCTGCCATGCCATGCTCGGTGGTGATGGGTGGTGATGGGTGGTGATGGGTGGTAACGGGTGGTGATGGGTGGTGGTAAGTGGTGATGGGAGTGCACGCACATACAATAGTGCGCAACTGCGAATGAGATGGGCTTCTAGAGTGCACTTTCAAACTAGGCATCTCACTCGAACCCACTAAATGCACTGACATGGAAACACAGGGCCGGTACGTCACTTCACAGGGCCGCTACGTCACTCACACTTCTGGCACTCCACAGCCTCACCTGCGCCACTTGCCGCACTCCACATCCCTGCGGGCAATCTTGCCGTCCGCGCGCACGTCGCCCTCGTAGTAGAGAATCCCCTCGCACTGCTCCCACCGCTCCTCCGCTGCCACTGGCAGGTTGCGCACGGGCTGCCAGTCCATGGGCCACTTGCCCTGGTGGAGAAGAGACGAAGGAGGTTAGAAGCAATGGGGTGAATAGAAAGAGGCGGAGGGTTAAGAGGGAGCTGGAAGGAGGAGCGGATGTGGTTGTATGCTTGCATTGCAGCTGCTACCACTCAGCAGCACCAGCCACACGAGCCCCACTAGTCCCATTGGTTACGCATTCAAGCACCAACCATACAGCTGCACCGGCAGCAGTGTTCAAACCTCTGCCACGCGCTGCTTCATACCTCTGCCACGCGCTGCTTCATACCTCTGCCACGCGCTGCTTCATACCTCTGCCACGCGCTGCTTCATACCTCTGCCACGCGCTGCTTCATACCTCTGCCACGCGCTGCTTCATACCTCTGCCACGCGCTGCTTCATACCTCTGCCACGCGCTGCTTCATACCTCTGCCACGCGCTGCTTCATGGCTTCTAGTTCCGCCTCCTTCTCCTCCTCGCTCAACGCCCGCTCCTGCCCAAACACAGCCCGCTCGCTGCTCCCAGGAGTGGCAGGCAGGGCGGGCAGGGGAAGTAGGGGGAGGAGAGGGAAGCAAAGCGGGGGGCGGAAGGAAGCAAGGCGAGGAGGGACAAGAAGAAGGGCGTGGGAAGGACAGAACCAGGAGTGGGGGGGGGGAGAGAAGCAGAGATGGTTGGCTGAGGTGACTTTTGAGTCGACTCAAAAGTCACCTCGGGGGGGGAAGAGAAGCAGAGATGGTTGAGTGAAGGTTGGGAGCAGCCTTGACGCTCAAAGTGGTGAACATAGAATAGATCAACACAGAGGGAACCACACAGATGCGCATTCAAAAGCAAGAGGCCGCGAGAGTGGGTAGTAGTGCGAGGGTAGGAAGACATCGAATGAAGAGGAAAGTAGAGAGGAACATGGGATGGGAAGTAGGGAAGAGAACAAGAAGCAAGGGGAGGGCAGAAGCACGTACAGCCCTTCCTCATCCGCGCGTTGCCCATCCCTCTCCATTGTCTCCTCAGCGCCGTGCCAGTCGCCCACCACGGCCTGGAACATGGGCCCCACGCGGATGTGCCCCTGCGCTGCCAGCCACTCGCCGCGAAGCAACCACTGCCCCCTGCCCCCCGGGCCTGACTTCAACGGCCGTATCCCCCCACGACTCCTCATCTGCACCACCCCCCCCTCCCCCTCCTGCTCCTCCTGCTTCTGCTGCCCGTTTCTTCCTGCCGCTCCCTCCTGCCCTTCCCCCCCTCCCCCTCCCCCCACTCCTCCACTTTCTCCTCCTCTGTCTCTGCTCTCTCCTCCACCACCCTTCCCCTCCTCCTCTTCCCCTCCTCCCCTCCCAATCCCCCCGTTCCTCGCCCCGCCCGCCCTCCCCTCCGCATCCGCCTCCCAATCATACTCCCACACAAACCCTTCCGCCCCCTTTCCTCCACCCAAACCCCTCCCCACCGCATCCAACCCCACCATGTGCCGTCTCGCCCACAGCTCCTCGTCCTCAAACACAACAGCGTTCCCCCGCTCCCACTGCTCCTCCGCGCACGCCTCGCACAGCCACTCGTCCCCTGCAGGGGGCTCTTCGGCGGGGGGGTTGAGGCAGCGCAGGTGGAAGCACGCATCGCAGGCGTCACACAGCAGGCACGTGGCGTCCTCCGCTGCCTTGCACACGGAGCAGGGGGGCGGCGGGCCGACTGGGGCGGGGGGGAGGGACGTGCTTGCTGCACTGGCCGCTGCAGCAGTTGCGGCAGTGGCTGAGTCAGTGCTTGCATCAGTGGCGCTGGCTGCAGTGCTGGGTAGCAGTAGCAGCAGCAGCAGCAGCAGTAGCAGTGGGTGTGGGCCCTGCAGGGGGAGGGGGATGGGTGCCCACCATGCCAGGGTGGGGTGCTGCAGGCTTGGCGGTTTGTTTTGTCGCTCTAACTCCCCGCAAGATGTACTTTGGCTCTAGTGCTGCCGCCTCTTGCTGCTGCTGCTGCTGCTGCTGCTGCAACTGCTGCTGCTGCTGCTGCTGCTGCTGCTGCTGCTGCTGCTGCTGCTGCTGCTGCTGCTGCTGCTGCTGCTGCTGCTGCTGCTGCTGCTGCTGCATCTTCTGCTGTTCCTTCTGCATCGTCTGCTGTTCCATCTGCGTCTCCTCGCCCTGCTCTTTCTGCTGATGCTCTTTTACCTCGTCTAGAACCGGAGCTCCATCAGAGATATCACCACCACCACTCCCTTCCCCGCACCAACCCTCCCTCGCGACCACATCTATCCCAGTCACTCCCGTACTCCCAGTAACCGCAATACCCCCAGTAACCGCAATACCCCCAGTAACCGCAGTACCCCCAGTAACCGCAGTACCCCCAATAACTGCAGTACCCCCGGTAACCGCACTCCCTTCCGCCCGAACCACCCCATCTACGTCCATCCCCTCGCCGGTCCTACACGCCACATCCCCCGCTCCCTTACTCTTCGCCTCCCCATTCGCCACCCCTTTACTTCTTCCCCCACTCGCACCACCCCCGGTCCCTCCTCCCGCTCCCCGTCTCCCCCCAGTGCCAATCCCTATCCCCTTCTTCCCACTCAGAATGCTCCCCCCACATGCACCACCAGCAGCGCCAGCAGCAGCAGCACCCGCTGTAGCACCCCCTTGGGTGCAATCATCCCAGCCATAGAGTCCCCACTCCCAGTACCACTGGTCCATCACAGCCCAGGGGAACGTGCCCTTGCCATACTCTGGTTCGCCTGCCCCTCCTGATGCTCCTCCGCCTGACCTCGCTGCAGACTTGGATCCGGCTCTAGCGTGACTAGCAGAGTGACTCCCTGCTCCTCCGATCCCACTCCCACCACCACCACAGGCACCAATGGCACCTGCAGCAGCACCAGCAGCAGTACCGGCAGCAGCAGTGGCGGTAGCGGCGGTGGTGGCAGGAGCAGCGGCAGCGCAGTCAGGAGCAGCAGCGGGAGAGCAGATGCGGGAGTTGAATTGGAGTTCAAATGGTTCGTTCACCACTGCCAGCTCACCCACACACACGTCCATGTCTCCTGCTCCACCTGCTCCTGCCACTACTCCTGCTCCCGCTGTTCCTGCTGCTGCTGTTGCGGCTCCCGCTCCTCCTCTCCCTCCTGCTCCCCTTCCCGAAATGGCATTCTGAGGCTTTGCGTGAGAGTGTGCGTGATTATGGGGAGTACTGCTCTTGCCTGCTCCTCCTCCCCCCCCTGCTCCGCCTGCGCCTGCCCCTTTACCGGAAATCCTGGCCATAGCGAGCACAGCACTAGCACGCATGCTCCGCCTCCTGCCTCCCAATGCACTCTCCGACCCACTCCCTGCCTTCCTCCCCTCCCCCTCACTCCCACTTCCGTCACCACCACCACCACCAGCCACTCCCAAGCCTGTGCTCGTGGGAGCACCACCTACAAGCACATCCGCGCTACAGGAGTCGTTCCGTACAATCACATCAATGTTACCCGTCGGCTGAGTCGACTCAAAAGCACCACTGCCACGTGCGTGCACATCTGCGCTACTGGAGTCGTTGTGTACAATCACGGCAATGTTACCCGTGGCCCCTCGCACCACCGCCTCAACCACATCAATCTCCATCCCCACCGCCTGCTCCCCCTGCTCCAACTGCTCCCCCTGCCCCCCCTGCCCCCCCTGCTCCCCCCCTCTCCCCTCCTCTCTCCCCTCCCCTCTGCCCTGCTCTCTCGCTTCCTCCTTTGCGCCACCATCGCCGTGCGCGCCCCCTTCCATTACCGTCCGCTCCTCCTCCTCATCAGGTGACCTTTGAAGCAACGGAGGTAGCTTCTGCGGCAATCCAGGTGCCTTCTTTACCGCTTCTACTGTCTCTAGCCTCCTAATCGTATCCACTTCCCCCTCTACTGCTAGTCCGTGCCCTAACAACCCATTCGCCATTTCACCGCTGCAACTCGCAACGCCCTTCTGCTCGCCCTCCATTCTCGTGTGCTCCTCTCCCCTGCGCATTCTCACACTGTCACGCTTTACGACTATTCAGGCAGGATACGTCCCGCCATGTGCCTCCACATTGCGTCACCAGGCTGTAGTCTCAGATACTTCCCGCAACCATGATTCTCGCTGCAATCAGGAATGGGAAGGTTGAATTCGGTGAAACTTAGATTATATATCCAAGGAAGGAATCGAGAGGTGGGGAAGGGGAGGGGAAGGAGTGGGTGGGAATAGGGATTGTAAGGAAGGAATCGGGGTCCATGAGAACAGCAGAGGAATATGACTTTTGAGGCGTCAACGAGGGCAGATCAGGCGCCTCAAAAAGGGTCCACGAGGGCAGCAGAGGAATAGGCGTAAAGAAACGAGCATGTGCAGAGTGCTTGGAAGGTGCTAAATCACCCATCTGTCAAGGCGTAATCACCCATCTGTCAAGGCGTAATCACTTATCTGTCAAGGCGTAATCACCCATCTGTCAAGGCGTAATCACCCAACTGTCAAGGCGTAATCACCCAACTGTGAAGGCGTAATGACCCAACTGTCAAGTCGTAATCACCCATCTGTCAAGGCGTAATCACCCAACTGTCAAGGCGTAATCACCCAACTGTGAAGGCGTAATGACCCAACTGTCAAGTCGTAATCACCCATCTGTCAAGGCGTAATCACCCATCTGTCAAGGCGTAATCACCCAACTGTCAAGGCGTAATCACCCATCTGTCAAGGCATAATCACCCATCTGTCAAGGCGTAATCACCCAACTGTCAAGGCGTAATCACCCATCTGTCAAGGCGTAATCACCCATCTGTCAAGGCGTAATCACCCAACTGTCAAGGCGTAATCACCCAACTGTCAAGGCGTAATCACCCAACTGTCAAGGCGTAATCACCCAACTGTCAAGGCGTAACCATCCAACTGTCAAGGCGTAATCACCCAACTGTCAAGGCGTAATCACCCAACTGTCAAGGCGTAATCACCCAACTGTCAAGGCGTAATCACCCAACTGTCAAGGCGTAATCACCCCACTGTCAAGGCGTAATCACCCAACTGTCAAGGCGTAATCACCCAACTGTCAAGGCGTAATCACCCATCTGTCAAGGCGTAATCACCCAACTGTCAAGGCGTAATCACCCAACTGTCAAGGCGTAATCACCCATCTGTCAAGGCGTAATCACCCAACTGTCAAGGCGTAATCACCCATCTGTCAAGGCGTAATCACCCAACTGTCAAGGAGTGATACCCCAACTGTCTGATGAAGCAGATGAGGCGCGAAGAGAGCATGACGCAAACATGCACACACATGAACAGGCAGGGACAAATGACTGGCCATTCCCGCACCTGCTGGCCTGGGACTGCTGGCCAGTAGCTGTGGCTACGATACGAGGCGAACGCACCGGGATGAGCGCCTGCACGCAGAGGAAACGTGAGGGAAACAAAGCGAAGGGAGAAAACAGAGGGAACCATGAACGAGTTAAGGGAAGCTAATGAAACATGCGCTTTGTTAATCTCTGAAGCTTGCAAAGGCGAAATGCACGACGACAAGATGCATTGCGACACAACGAGGAAACGATTCGCATAAGTCTCGCCGTCGGGAGAGCTGCGGTTACCTCTTCAGACCTTTCTCAACCGTTGTGGAACCCGTGGGGAGACGTGACGGAAGTGACGCGCCCAGGGAGTCACGCTCTGCGTCAGCAGGCCCTCTTCCTGATGCAGCGCGTCGAAGTGTCTTCCTCTGTCGAACAGCAATCGCCGTGTCTCAACAGAGTGGTTGCCTGGCGGAAAAGTGAGCAAGTGATATGTGCCGTACAGATGTGTCTGCTTGGCATGAAGTTGTTCTGGGGGTGGGCTGGGGACATACAACCGCTCCGCCACCGAGTTCCCTCCAACAGTATGATGAGAGGTATTTTTCTCTCGAGTTTCTTATCTACTCAAAGTTTTAAAACACCTTTTTAGTTCAGGTTAAAGATGAACAGCCAGTGCCAAATGGGACATACCATACAGTACACACCTATGCAGGCGCTGAAGGTATGCCTTTGTCAGGTGCACCTCTTTTGTACAATCTACATTTTTTTAGGCTACACCACAAAAATGGCAATGTAACAAGGCAAGCATGCCTTGCCGTACGCATTTCTACTAACCGGCCTCTTCCAACTGTGCCACCATCTGTTTTATTGTTGCAACATTCCTCTCCATATCTTCTAGCGAATCACTCTGCATGGGGTGCACTATAGACTCTTTGTAGCTTTCCCTGGCCTCCTCCAGCAGCACTTGCATGATCTCGCACTCCATGTTGCTCTGTAGCTTCTTTCCTGAATACCCCCTGAAGATGAGCTCACATGCAAAGGGATGCAACATTGGAAGGGGGACATAATGGGAGGGCACATAGTTGATTGCTTGAACTGCAGTGAGAAATGCACAAGGTGAGACCTCTCAAGCACCAAGCATTTTGACAACGAGATTGTAAAGAAGAAGAAAGCAAGGAAGTGAAAGAAAAGGGAGAGGAGAGAGAGGGGGGGGCGGGGGGGGGGGGGAAGGTGATCACCTGGCGCTTAGGCGGTCGTAGAGCAGCGAGTTGTCAGTCTGCAGCACGACCACGAGGTCGAACCAGCGCTCGGGGAATAAGTCGCACGAATGGTGCTCCACCAGCACGCCCCCCGCGCTCATGCTCTCCTCCAACTCGTCCACCACCTGCGCTCATGCTCCCCGCGCACAGACAGGGGGAGAGGAGGTAAGGGGGGGGGGGGGGGAGGTGATGGTCGGAGGCGGATGATTGCGAACAATAACAGATCTGAGGTGGAGCGTGGGAGAGTGATGGTAGAGACAGAGAGTATGGAATGGATGGGCGGAGAGAGTTAGGGATGGGCGGAGAGAGTTAGGGATGGGCGGAGAGGGTAGGGATGGGCGGAGAGGGTAGGGATGGGCGGAAAGAGTTAGGGATGGGCGGAGAGGGTAGGGATGGGCGGAGAGAGTTAGGGATGGGCGGAGAGGGTTAGGGATGGGCGGAGAGGGTAGGGATGGGCGGAGAGGGTGAGGATGGGCGAATAGGGTAGGGATGGGTGGAGAAGGTGAGGAAGAGCGGAGTTCAGGGCAGCAAGGGAGGGATGGGGAGGATGTGGGAAAGTGGTACACTCGGGGCCGAGGAGGTGGGGAAGGCAGAGGCTGACAGGGAAGGGGTGGGGTGTGAGGGGACAGGGGACAGGGGACAGGGAGGAGAGAGTAAGGCAGGGAAGGGGAACGTGTGAGCAAGGGTGGAACGTGGAAGCACAACTCCTTTCAACTGCTCAAACCCCCAAACCCCTGAAGCGACTCTGCTTTCACAGCGTTGCAACTCTAAATGCAATCCCATCTTCATCGTACGGCTTATCCAGACCCAGCCCATCACATGGCGTTTCACCCGAACCAAGCGTCGCTACCTTATCTTCGTCGCTACCTTATCCTCGTCCAGCACGAAGCAGTCGTACTCGTCATCCCACCCGTCGTGCAGCTCCTTCTGTCGCACAAGGTCGCCCACGTTCACGTGTCGCAGACCCGTCGCCTCCGCTACCAACTGACTCGTCGACGTCTTTCCCGTGCCGGGTGTACCCGTTATAAGCACATTCGGCCGACGACCACCGCGTGCTCCGACAGTAGCAGGGCCAGTGGAGCCCATTGGCAGGCCCATAAACCGGAGCACGGATCGCGTGCAAACCGGCGTGCGAGGTCAGCCCCGGCAGGTGGTGGCGACGAGGGTCAGATTCGCGCGGACGGCGGATTCGCGAGGAAGGGGAGGAGAGGATCGCGAGGAAGAGGCGAAGCGGGGGATACGGAGATGGATGCGCACGGTTATTTGGAACAAACAACACAACGAGCCTGAATCCAGAAAAGGCAGTCGTCACATTTCGTACTGGAGTAACGGGCGTGAGGAAATGCGTCCTGAATTATGTATGGAAAGTTCGGGAGAGTGTGTACGATCGAGGGTCGCGAAAAAGCAACGAGGTAACGCGCGAAAATCTAGGGTGCGATACTGCTGGCGCCTTGGGGCGTGGAACCTCTATGCCTTATATATATTCACGCTGCATGCGAACAATCGGAAAGAGAGTAGTCTGTCGCTCGGGAGCGACAGCTACCGAAATATAAGGCGAGTCCTAGGTCATGGGCGTGCTTCTTCTCACTATGTATCGAGTCTTAGAAAGGCAAGGAGTTTCACTAATTTCGGTAAGCACAAACAGTGTTCCGAGGTTTTTCTTGGCGAGGGAGGGACGTCACTAATTTGACTGCGGTGCTGTTGGTCAATCATATTGATGCGCTTCAGTGGGTCGCGAGGGATCTGGATCCCAACCAGGTTACCATGTTCTTTTACGAATCCAACTTGAAGGATGCCATGCCATTGACTCGGGCTGTAAAACGGCGATGCACAATCGCAGGCTGCGAAAACATTCGCGAATCTGTCAAGGATTCGCAGCAGGCCCAACCTTTCCGGGCCAGATGGTTTGATGCTCTGATTTTCACACATGAGAAATATTGTTCTTGCAAAACACATGTAGTCCTCCTTTCGGGAAATTTTCCCCGTTATCTTTTAATCGAGTCTGCCTAAGACGGTATGTCTGGAGGCTTCTGTTCCGGGCTGCGTGCTTTCCGCGAAGTGTTCGAGAAAATACGGTTTCGGCGGGTCGTGAAGTGCTTGCTGTCGCCATGGCTGTCGACTTGGTATTTAACCACATCGCGCCATGCGGTGTTTCATTAACACCCGCACAAACGCGCGTCCAGCCAGCAACGGGTATCGACTTCGTGTATTTCCATGATTTCCGCGCTTCTCAAGGGCAAGGCTTTCCGCTCCTTCCGCCTTCCGTTCCGCACTCCTGCATCTCCTGACGCCACTCCCGTAGCGCGCGTCACCCTACCAGCGTCCATCGCTTCTGTACGTTCTGAGCTATCTCCCTCCGCCCACCCGTTCGCCATGGCCGCCGTAGCCGCCGCAGCTCCAGTGGCAGCAGCGGGAGGTGCGGCCGCGGGTGCGGGAGCAGCTGCGGCGGAGATTCGGCAACCGAGGAAGGCCGTGCGCAAGCTGCTGTCCAGGGAGCAGGCGGAAGGCGCGGGGGCGCGCGTCAGGCGCAGCATCGGCAGGTGGGTTATAACGCCTCGCCCTACGGGCGAAGATGTTTGGGCTGATGCATTCGTATATACTTTTGAGGCGCCTCGAAAGGTGTAACGGGCGGCGGGAGATGGGGAGTCTTGGCGGGGGACGAGCAAGCGGAGTGGGAGCGGGTACGGTGGTGATTGGGGGGAAAGAATTTTAGAGTTGATTAGGGCGAGGGGAGTGGGAGTGGCAGTGAGAGGCAGTACGTCGCCGTTTTGCAAGAGAAATTCTCAAGACATGCCGCTGCAACGTGAAACCTTGTCTTCAAGTCTGTTTCCCTTCCTTCCGCCCGCTTTCCCGCGCGCTGCTGCCCCCCGGTGCGTGTGCGCGCTGCTTTCCCGCGGTGTGTGTGCGCGCAGGCCGGAGCTGCGGCAGCTGGACCCCTTCCTCATGCTCGACGAGTTCAAAGGTACGCGCGTTCCTGCTCCCCCCGCCCACGCTTCCCCCGCCCGTGCTTCCCCCGCCCGCGCTCCCTCCGCCCGTGCTCCCCCCAGCCGTGCTTCCCCGGCCGTGCTCCCCCGTCCGTGCTCAACCGCCCCTGCTCCCCCGCCTCTACTCCCCCGCCTGTGCTCCTCTGCCCGTTCTCCCTCCACTCTCTTTCCCGCGCGGCCCGCGCCCTCAGCGGCACGTCCCCCTTCTCCCGCTTCCCTCACTGCCGCCGCCACGCCGTGTTCTGCTCTGCTCCATGCGGCCATCGGCTACATTCCTCCCCCCACCATTTCTCCCATCCGCCTCTTCTCTCCCGCATGCTCCCACCTTCCCCTCTGAACCCCCGCAACCCTCTCTCCCCCCATCGTCCGCTGGTCTGCTGGCAGCGGAGAACGCAGCAGCGGGCTTTCCAGACCATCCCCACCGAGGCTTTGAAACCGTGTCCTACGTGCTTCAGGTGGGCCTTTGATCTGCTTCAGATGGATAGGAGTCTTGCTGCCACCCTTCGCTTCACAATCTTCCAATACCAGCTAACACGCCGACCGTCTTTCCATCGGGCCTCGAATCGACTTTCACAGTCCTTCACCTTGCATTGGCTGTGATTCTCATTCATACACAGTATTTCAGAGCTGGTGTGTCATGTCCATGTCATGGCCGCGCTTGCCTTGCGTGCCCGTGTGCGCGTGTGCATGAGCAGGGATCGTTTGTGCACGAGGATTTCAACGGCCACAAGGGGCAGCTGTACGCGGGGGACGTGCAGGTAGGTGTGTGTGTGTGGGGGTGGGTGGGGGGGGGGGGTGTGTGTGTGTGTGTGTGTGTGGTGTGTGTGTGTGTGTGTGTGTGTGTGTGTGGTGTGTGTGTGTGGTGTGTGTGTGTGTGTGTGTGTGTGTGTGGTGTGTGTGTGTGTGTGTGTGTGTGTGGTGTGTGTGTGTGGTGGGTGCCACTCCATGCCACCTGCTTGCACCCATCCCAACACCACGCCCCCTCCGCCCTGGAACTGCTGCTCTTTGCCCGTGCTGCGGTCAATCAGTGGATGACAGCTGGCAGGGGCGTGGTGCACTCGGAGATGCCTGGCGGGGGTCCCACCCACGGGCTGCAGCTCTGGGTCAACCTCGCCGCTAAAGACAAGATGTGAGTTAACCTCGCGGCCAAAGTCAGATGTAAGGGGGAGGGGAGAGAAGGAAACGTGGGGGCAAAAGGGATGGGGCCGTGTGATGAGGTCTATCTAGATGTGAGGGTCCCATGCATGGGCTGCAGCTCTGGGTCAACCTCGCCGCTGAACACAAGATGTGAGCAGGGGGGCGAAGGGGCTTTTGCTCTGCGTGTCTTCTCTTCCCTGCCTTCATCGGCTGCCTCTTATCCCGTCCGACCATGCTCAACCACGCCCGAGACATTCCCAAGGCATCCCTCAACGCCGTGCACGGCACCGCACGGCGCCATCGCAGGCAGCACCTCGCTGTGTCATCCCCCGACTGCAACCCCTTTCCCCGCCCCCCCCGCCCCACCTGCTCCCTCCTCTCCTCCCCCTCTCGCCTCTACCAGGGTGCCATCAGCCCTGGATTGTGTCGTCCCCCATCCACAGCCCCTTCCCCTCTCCCCCCCCCCCCCCTCTCTCTACCAGGGTGCCATCAGCCTACCAGGAGCTAAAGGATGCCGACATTCCCAAGGCATCCCTCAACGGCGTGCACGTGGCCGTCATCGCCGGCACCGCCCTCGGCGCCTCCTCCCCCGTCGTCACGCGCACGCCCACCTCCTACCTCTCCTTCCGCCTCAACCCCGGCGCGCACCTCGCGCAACCGCTCCCCACCGCGTGGAACGCCTTCATCTACACGCTCTCAGGAGCCGCCACCATCGGGGAGAAGGGGGCGGAGCCTATCGGTGCACATCACACGGTGGTGCTGGGTCCAGGGGATGGTGTGCACGTGTGGAACGAGGGCGCGGAGGAGTGCCGCTTTGTGCTGATAGCGGGGCAGCCTATAGGCGAGGCGGTGGTGCAGTACGGTCCGTTTGTGATGAACACAGAGGAGGAGATCCAGCAAGCGTTGAGTGACTACCGCCGCGGGGTCAACGGGTTTGAGAAGGCCCGGACTTGGCGGTCCGTGCATGGGCGGAGTGGGTAGGGTGGGGAGGGGTAAGGAGGGGGGTGTTTTTGTAACATAGCTCTGTCGTTTGTACAAAGAAGAGCGTTTATTTGCCAGTATTTCTAAGTGCAGCGTGTGGTTATGTTTATTCTACCTCAGTCGGTAGTAAAAGGAAGAAATTTTGTGCAATGTTACGTTCGAAGTCCATACGCTATTGTACCTTCTACTCATCCTGCAACCCAAGGAACGAAACGTCCTTCAAGCTTGCATCGCGGAAAAGCTCGGAACACATTCTCTCCAATCCCACTACACATTTCACTAGCCTCCGCACGCGCGCAATGCCCGCCGCTCCCCCGCAGTCCTGCGCGCTGCTCCCCCCTCTCCTCGCCGTCGGCGCGCTCACCTCTCTTGCGCTCGCCCTCGCCGCCCTCCACTTCTCCCTCCGCCGCCGCCTGCCCCCTCCGCGCGCGCTCAAGCGCGCCGCCGCGCTCTGCCTGCTCTACACGCTCGCGCTCGCGCTCCTCTCGCTCCCCGCGCCCTTTGCGCCCGCCTTCAGCCCCTGCGCTGCCCCGCGCGCGGATAACAATGCGGAGGCGGCGCGAGAACTAGGGGAGAAAGACGGGGTAGGCTGCGGGAATGAGGTGGGCGGATGGGGGTCGGCGCGCGGAGAAGAAAATTGGGGAGATGGCGCAGGAGGCGGAGGGCTGAGCAGGGGGGAGGAGGTGGAGAGAAGGGACGCGGAGGCGCAGGCGGAGGGGGAAGCGATGGGGAAAGCAGGAGAGGCGAGGGCGGGAGAGGCAGGGGAAGAGCGGGAGATAATGGAGGGGGAGGTGAGTGCAGGGGTGCAAGGAGAGGTGGCAGGTGCAGCAGCAGGTGATGTGGTGGTGGGTACTGGCAGTGCTGCTACAACACGTGGCACGGGTGGCAGCGCGAGCAAGAGTGGTGAAAGCGCTGGTGGCGCAGAGGTAGAGGGCGCGGAGGGCGGAGCGAAGGGCGGAGAGGGCGGGGATCGCGGAGAGGGCTCGGAGGGCGGAGAGGGCGCGGAGGGCGGAGAGGGCGCGGATGGCGGAGAGGGCGCGGAGGGCGCGGAGGGCGGGGAGGGCGCGGAGGCAGTGCAACCCACATCACCTGGCACACAGCCGCCCGCCCCTCAACTGCTCTCACCGCCCCCACACTCCACCCCCTCGCTTCTTCCTCCCTCACTGCCTCCCTCCCTGCCACCACCCTCCCCATCCCCCCATCCCCCATCCAATCCCTCCTCTCCCCCACTCTCCCCTCCTCCCCACCCCGCCCCGTCCTCCCCCTATCCATCCTCCTCCCTCCATCCCTCCCCCACGCTCCCCAACCCCCTCTCAACCCCGCTCTCCTCCCCATCCCCATCATCACCCCTCCCCACCACCCCCCCTTCACCATCCGTCCTCCTCCCCCCCACCCCCTCACCGGCGCGCTTCTTCATCTACCGACTGATCGGCAACGACATGCCGCCGCTGCAGTGTGGGCAGCAGCTGCACCGCAACACGCTCTACGCGCTGCAGCACGAGCCGCCCCTCCTGGAGCAAGCAAGGCGCCTGTGGGTGCTGAACCACGTGGTGAACAGCACTGCACTGGCTGACCTGGTAGAGGCCATGCGCCAACACGGGGTCAAGGACGAGGTATGACATGTGGTGTGTCTTAGCCACCCCAGCTGCAGCAAGCGCGGCGCCTGTGGGTGCTCAACCACGTGGCCAACACCACTGCGCTCGCTGAGCTGCTGGCCACCATGCGCCACGGGGTGAAGGACGAGGTGCGTGTGGGGTGAGCCAAGGGAGGGCACACCTGCAGCACGCACGGCGCCTGTAGGTACTGAACCACGTGGTGACCGGCACTGCACTCGCCGCGCTGGTTGAAGCCATGCGCGCCCACAGGGTGAAGGACGAGGTATGTCATGCTGTGCTGTGCGCTTGACATGCGTGTCATGTGGTGTGGCTTAGCCGCCCCTGCTGGAGCAAGCGCGGCGCCTGTGGGTGCTGAACCACGTGGTGAACGGTACCGCGCTGACTGAGCTGCTGGCCGCCATGCGCGCGCACGGGGTGAAGGACGAGGTGCCAGGGGGGGGGGGGGAGGGGAAGGGGGGGAAGAGGGGAGGGGGTGGCTTCTGTGGGTGGTATAAGAGGTGCGATGAGAATAAATGCATGAGGGTCTTGGGTGCAGGGGTGAGTGAGGGGGGACTATGAAGGGTGGCATGTCTTGGTCGTCTGTGCTGGTAAAATGTGTGCCTATCAGCTGCGTGCAACAGTCTGCACATTCAAGCATGTGTTTTGCGTCGTCACACACCGTGCCATGTAGTGTGAGTTTATACCCTCACTCTCACACCTTTCTCACCATCTACCTCCCACGATTCTCGTATCCCGTCCAATGCTAGTCAACCACATGCCCAACCTGCTCTCCACTGCTCTCTCTGCCCATTTCCGCGCCATCCCCCCCCCCCTCCCCCCATCAGGACATTCTCATCCGGCCGCTCAACCTATCGCTCATCGCCACGCTCGACCCCTCCCTCTGGACCACCGCTGTCACTGGTGCGCGCCTTCCTTCCATTCCCTGCTCGCAATCCAGCGTCCTCACACGCACTGGACCATGCTTCTCAAAGTTGCGCTCTTCTTGTAACATGCAAAATGTTGCATGACGCACAGCAGAAGGTATGAAGTTCCACCTTCTGGGTTGTCAGCATTCAAGAACATGTTCTTGAATGCTGGGTTGTCAGCTTCCTGGGCAGAGTCGGTTGTATGTTGATTGAGATATACATGGCTGATTGCTGCACAGTCAAGCTCCACATTTGAATGAATGGTATCCCCTCAAACCATGCACGTGCTTCCTTTCCAGGCTCTGAAATCTTCCATGCCGTCTCATGTATGCCATGCCTTCAGCCCACCTCCCGTGCCCTGTTTAGATTCCTCAGGCTCGCCTCTTCATCAAAACCCCGCGCTAACCCGCTCGACCCTCTGTTCCCTCCCCCCAGCGCAGAACGAGGCGCGCAACTTCATGTTGGAGCATGGGCGCAGGGAGGGCGCGCAGTGGGTGTTAACCTTCGATGGCAACCAGTTCGTGGCTCACCAGCGAGGCCTGGCGGTTGATAGTGCAGGCCGCTGACAGGCATGAGCAGAGGGGCTTTAAGGTCTTCAAGGTGGGTTGAATGTATACGTGGGGTTTGATGGGGTCTCGTCAGACACAAGCAGCAGGTGATTGCAGCAGGCAGCAGGTGCGTTAATCAACATCTACCATCATTTCGTTCTTGAAGAGGTTCTGCTAAAATCCACCCCATGTCCAAGCACCGTACCCCTTGCCCCTTGGCCATGCGTGCTTTCACATGCTCTGTGTTTGTGGTTGTGTGTGTCCCATGCTCTCGCCACTTGCCATGCTGTCATGTGCCCTCCTGTCATGTGCCATGCAGTCATGCGCCATGCAGTCATGTGCCGTGCTGTGTGTGCCATGCTGTGTGCGCATATCTGCCCCCCCCCCCCCCACCATGTACCCATGCACCATCCGTTGTGCCCCATGCACTGCACACACCCCACCACCAGGTGCCCATGTACAGGGTGCACCAGCAGCAGTCGCCCGCATGGCTCAACGCCTCATCGCGCTTCCTCCATCTGCGTCGCTTCGCCCCCCACCTGCATGAGAGCCAAGTCGCCTTCCGCGCCGATGCACCCTACCGCTACCAGCCGGGTGGGTACCGCTACCAGCCGGGTGGGTTTGCCATGCTGCATGTCTTTCCATCTGGCATGACGTCACTGGGTCCCCACCTGCATACAAGGCAGGTGGTATGTGGAGAGTGGTCGTGCCACTGAAACCAGATCAATTGGTCGTGCCACTGAAACCAGATCAATTGGTCGTGCCACTGAAACCAGATCAATTGGTCGTGCCACTGAAACCAGATCAATTGGTCGTGCCACTGAAACCAGATCAATTGGTCGTGCCACTGAAACCAGATCAATTGGTCGTGCCACTGAAACCAGATCAATTGGTCGTGCCACTGAAACCAGATCAATTGGTCGTGCCACTGAAACCAGATCAATTGGTCGTGCCACTGAAACCAGATCAATTGGTCGTGCCACTGAAACCAGATCAATTGGTCGTGCCACTGAAACCAGATCAATTGGTCGTGCCACTGAAACCAGATCAATTGGTCGTGCCACTGAAACCAGATCAATTGGTCGTGCCACTGAAACCAGATCAATTGGTCGTGCCACTGAAACCAGATCAATTGGTCGTGCCACTGAAACCAGATCAGTTGGTCGTGCCACTGAAACCAGATCAATTGGTCGTGCCACTGAAACCAGATCAATTGGTCGTGCCACTGAAACCAGATCAGTTGGTCGTGCCACTGAAACCAGATCAATTGGTCGTGCCACTGAAACCAGATCAATTGGTCGTGCCACTGAAACCAGATCAATTGGTCGTGCCACTGAAACCAGATCAATTGGTCGTGCCACTGAAACCAGATCAATTGGTCGTGCCACTGAAACCAGATCAATTGGTCGTGCCACTGAAACCAGATCAATTGGTCGTGCCACTGAAACCAGATCAATTGGTCGTGCCACTGAAACCAGATCAATTGGTCGTGCCACTGAAACCAGATCAATTGGTCGTGCCACTGAAACCAGATCAATTGGTCGTGCCACTGAAACCAGATCAGTTGGTCGTGCCACTGAAACCAGATCAATTGGTCGTGCCACTGAAACCAGATCAATTGGTCGTGCCACTGAAACCAGATCAATTGGTCGTGCCACTGAAACCAGATCAGTTGGTCGTGCCACTGAAACCAGATCAATTGGTCGTGCCACTGAAACCAGATCAATTGGTCGTGCCACTGAAACCAGATCAATTGGTCGAGTTCCTCATTTCTGCTCTCCACCTGCCCCTCGCACATTCTGCTCCAACTCCCACTCCGCTCGGCCCTGGTCCTCCCCGCTCTTGTGCCCCCACCGGGCAGGCATGGCGTGCATCATGCCCTGCAAGCTGGCACTGCTTCAACTGTATTCACCTACGTCACATTCGTCTCTCTCCTCCTCACACTACCAGTGTCACTCTGGCTCTCCCCGATTGTTGGCCCCACTCGACCGGCATGGCGTATGGCATATGGCATGGTCAGCAAGATGGAGCGGCCTGGACAGAGTTCACTTGGGTCAAGTTCGTATGTTCTCCGTGCTGTGTGCGCCCCGCGTGGCAGGCATGGCATACGGAACGACTGCAAGATGAAGCTGCTAAGACGAGGTGGGTTGCACTCACTCCAGTGACTTTCGTGTTTCCCCTCCACCTCTCTTCACCTGTGTCACTGTGGCTCGCCTCTCTGGCCGGCTCCACGTCCCACGTGGCAGGCATGGCGTACGGGCAGGACAACAAGATGGAGCTGCTTGGACATCATTCACTTGAGTCACGTTCGTATGGCCCACCTCCTTTGTGCGTCCCACATGGCAGGCATGACGTACGGGCAGGACAATAAGATGGAGCTGCTGACTCGCGTGTGTGGGTCGGGCAAGTTCCGGAAGAAGCACTTCCAGCTGTGGCAGCTGCAGGCCGAACAGGAGCAGCAGCAAGCAGAGCAAGACGGGCGCGAGGGGCATGAGGGTTTGGGGAAGGAGCAAGGGGGGCAGGGCCGGGTGATGGCAGTGGGCATGGCTCAACTCCCCGAAATACATGATGATGATGGTGACGAGGGCGAGGGCGAGGGCGAGGAGGTGGAGAAGGGGCGGTGTGGGTGCCACAGGGAGGTGGGGCTGGACGCGGGGTACCAGAGAGGCAAGCACCTGGTGGCGTACGAGTGCGGCTACAGCATCCGACTCTGGTACTTCCCGTGTGCCCAGGTGGATGTCGTGAAGATGTTCCTCAAGGCACACTACAGGGCTCAGCTGAGGGAGGAGGGTAGACAGCAGCTGCACGCCTTGATTGAGAGGGCGATAAAGGGTGCTGTTAAGGGGTGGCACAATGAAACAACACATTAGGGAGGTGGGGCTGGACGCGGGGTACCAGAGAGGCAAGCACCTGGTGGCGTACGAGTGCGGCTACAGCATCCGACTCTGGTACTTCCCGTGTGCCCAGGTGGATGTCGTGAAGATGTTCCTCAAGGCACACTACAGGGCTCAGCTGAGGGAGGAGGGTAGACAGCAGCTGCACGCCTTGATTGAGAGGGCGATAAAGGGTGCTGTTAAGGGGTGGCACAATGAAACAACACATTAGGGAGGTGGGGCTGGACGCGGGGTACCAGAGAGGCAAGCACCTGGTGGCGTACGAGTGCGGCTACAGCATCCGACTCTGGTACTTCCCGTGTGCCCAGGTGGATGTCGTGAAGATGTTCCTCAAGGCACACTACAGGGCTCAGCTGAGGGAGGAGGGTAGACAGCAGCTGCACGCCTTGATTGAGAGGGCGATAAAGGGTGCTGTTAAGGGGTGGCACAATGAAACAACACATTAGGGAGGTGGGGCTGGACGCGGGGTACCAGAGAGGCAAGCACCTGGTGGCGTACGAGTGCGGCTACAGCATCCGACTCTGGTACTTCCCGTGTGCCCAGGTGGATGTCGTGAAGATGTTCCTCAAGGCACACTACAGGGCTCAGCTGAGGGAGGAGGGTAGACAGCAGCTGCACGCCTTGATTGAGAGGGCGATAAAGGGTGCTGTTAAGGGGTGGCACAATGAAACAACACATTAGGGAGGTGGGGCTGGACGCGGGGTACCAGAGAGGCAAGCACCTGGTGGCGTACGAGTGCGGCTACAGCATCCGACTCTGGTACTTCCCGTGTGCCCAGGTGGATGTCGTGAAGATGTTCCTCAAGGCACACTACAGGGCTCAGCTGAGGGAGGAGGGTAGACAGCAGCTGCACGCCTTGATTGAGAGGGCGATAAAGGGTGCTGTTAAGGGGTGGCACAATGAAACAACACATTAGGGAGGTGGGGCTGGACGCGGGGTACCAGAGAGGCAAGCACCTGGTGGCGTACGAGTGCGGCTACAGCATCCGACTCTGGTACTTCCCGTGTGCCCAGGTGGATGTCGTGAAGATGTTCCTCAAGGCACACTACAGGGCTCAGCTGAGGGAGGAGGGTAGACAGCAGCTGCACGCCTTGATTGAGAGGGCGATAAAGGGTGCTGTTAAGGGGTGGCACAATGAAACAACACATTAGGGAGGTGGGGCTGGACGCGGGGTACCAGAGAGGCAAGCACCTGGTGGCGTACGAGTGCGGCTACAGCATCCGACTCTGGTACTTCCCGTGTGCCCAGGTGGATGTCGTGAAGATGTTCCTCAAGGCACACTACAGGGCTCAGCTGAGGGAGGAGGGTAGACAGCAGCTGCACGCCTTGATTGAGAGGGCGATAAAGGGTGCTGTTAAGGGGTGGCACAATGAAACAACACATTAGGGAGGTGGGGCTGGACGCGGGGTACCAGAGAGGCAAGCACCTGGTGGCGTACGAGTGCGGCTACAGCATCCGCCTCTGGTACTTCCCCTGCCCCCACGTGGACGTGCAGAGGATGTTCCTCAAGGCGCACTACCGGGCGCAGCTCAGGGAGGAAGGCAGACAGCAGCTGCACGCGGTGATTGAGAGGGCGATAAAGGAGTCTGTGAAGGGGTGGCACAGTGAAACAACGCACTAGTGCGCGCACGTGGACGTGGAGAAGATGTTTCTCAAGGCACACTACAGGGCTCAGCTCAGGGAGGAAGGCAGACAGCAGCTGCATGCCTTGATTGAGTGGGCGATAAAGGAGTCTGTGAAGGGGTGGCACAATACCACGATTCAGTAGGCTCAGGACTTGAGCAACATTTCTTCTGTATGCATATTCCAGGGCCGTGATAAGAGGACTAGTGCACCACAGCTCAGGCAGGCGCTCTGGCTCAAAAGAGCCTCTTGTTGTGAGCGCACTGGAAGAAGCAAGAGGCTTCCTGAGCAGCCTATGGTATTACCCTATGGATAATTTACTGGAGTGAACCCTAATTTTGCAAGGGTATAACTTTGCATCCCAAATCATAAGGGTGGCTGAAAACCAATCCCAGGTGCTCGTGCAGATTTTATTTAAATTGAAGTCTTGTCACGAGTCTAGCATGCCTGTCACTGGATGAAGGTGTTCGCTTGAAAATCCAGGCAGAAAGCATGCTGCTGAGGTCCCGAGTCCAGACGACGGGGTGCAGTGTATGAGCCGCACTGCTGCATGCGCCGCATGTTGGCTGCTCGGACAGAGTGCGGGAGAGTGATGGTGCATGTGGCTACTGGTGGCGGTGGTGGTGGCGGTGATGGCGGGCATGGCAGCTAGTGGCGGTGGAAGAGGCGGCCATGGCGGGCACTGACGGCCTCACAGAGGCGGCACGGCAGCGAGCGGAAGCCCAGCGCGTCCACGTGGGCGTACTGCCCCCACACACCACACGTGCGCCATGCGAATAGGTCCATGTACTTCACTGCAGGGGGGGGGGGGGGGGGGGGTGAAGAAGTGAGAGAGAGGGGGGTGGGGGGAGGGGAGGGGGGGTGAGTGGTGCAAACAACGTGTAGCCTGCACGCCATGGCATGGGGAACGGGGGTCCACATGGGCCTACTGACCCCACCCGCAACACATGCACGGGGGGAGGGAGGGGGCAGGGGAGAAAAGAGAGGAGGGGAAGGCAGTGAGCGCTGCGAATCAAGTGCAGCACGCATGCCATGTGATGTGAACAGGTCCGTGCTCACCTGGAAAACGCCCATATCGCGTTTTACACGGAAGAGTATATACGCATACATTGCATGGTAGATAGGTCCAGCTTGCACAACTGGGCAGGCTAAGAATTCTTGGGAAAAATATAGAGGTGGGGATGGGCAAGGCGCAAACAGTCAATGACCCGCTTCCTGCCCCCCTTTCAACTCCACTGCCCACAGTCCAGTCATACCCGTCATCAAGAACGAAAGAAGAAACAAAAGATGACTATGGAATGTGCTAGGAGAGGCCAGTTTGGTCGAAATTAACTTGTCCACTCGGCATTGAGAGTCGGAAGGAATTGGGAATCGATGGATTCGAGTGGGTTGCTCGGCGGAGAACAGGAGGGGGTTGTTGTGCACTGGCTTTGAGATCCATGATCAAAGTTGAAATTGGGATTTGCAAAAACCAAATTTGAGCTTCCAGTGTCGCGAACTCAAACCCAACTTTGGCCCTTCTTTTTTCCTTGGTCCGCCCCTGCATATTTCGGCGTATCTACACAAAGAACGCAGAGTACGTATGTTTGGCACTCACAGGGGTCGAGGTGCAGTTCCTGCAGGGTCGCAAGCAGCTCGGCGGGCGTGGGAAGCTTCCTCCCGTCGATGTACGAACCGGGCGGCATGAAGTTGTCCACATCCGGTGCGCCATAATAGATGGGCACCGTGCCTTTGTGGGTGGGGGGGGGGGGGGGGGGGGGGGGGGGGGAGGGTGTTTGGATGGATGGAGGGGTGGGGAGGGCTTGGAGAAGGGAAGTGGGAGGTGGGAAAGGATGGTGCTATGCCTGCCATAATGCATCCAGGGTGCAAGGCATGTGTGGAGACATGTGTACAGCCAGGTGTGTAGGCATGCGTGTATGGCTGTGTAAAGACTTTTGCAGGCATGTCCAGAGACATGTTGGTGTGTGCAGGCGTGCAGGCATGTGTGCAGGCGTGTGTGCGGGCATGTGTGCAGGCATGTGTGCAGGCGTGTGTGCGGGCATGTGTGCAGGCATGTGTGCAGGCGTGTGTGCGGGCATGTGTGCGGGCATGTGTGCAGGCGTGTGTGCGGGCATGTGTGCAGGCATGTGTGCAGGCGTGTGTGCGGGCATGTGTGCGGGCATGTGTGCAGGCGTGTGTGCGGGCATGTGTGCAGGCATGTGTGCAGGCGTGTGTGCGGGCATGTGTGCGGGCATGTGTGCAGGCGTGTGTGCGGGCATGTGTGCGGGCATGTGTGCAGGCGTGTGTGCGGGCATGTGTGCAGGCATGTGTGCAGGCGTGTGTGCGGGCATGTGTGCGGGCATGTGTGCAGGCGTGTGTGCGGGCATGTGTGCAGGCATGTGTGCAGGCGTGTGTGCGGGCATGTGTGCGGGCATGTGTGCAGGCGTGTGTGCGGGCATGTGTGCGGGCATGCGTGCGGGCATGTGTGCGGGCATGTGTGCGGGCATGTGTGTAGGCACGTGTGTAATGTAACCCCCTTGCACCGCACCCGCCTGAGGGCAGGTGCCATGTATGGCCTTGCACCCACCTGCTTCAAGCGTGTGGAGAAGCTTCCAGGAAACGAAGCCCATGAGGCGGGGGTCATCAACAACAAGTTCAAACTTGTAGTTGGAGGACAGGCAGTGCGCCTTCTGTGCGTGTTCTGCGTGCGCTGCCCTGCCCAAGGGAGGGACAGGGGCGGTGAGGAGGGAAGGGGATATTAAGAAGAGACTGAGTGTGGTGGCTTACGGCCTGTGAAAAGCATATAGTGGTTACATGGGTCAGGTGGAGTCAGTTGGTTGAGCTGTGCCACACTGTGCTGGTCAGTTGGAGTTGATGAGGTCGACCAGAAGAGTGTGGGCAGGTACCAGTAGGCGGGGCCACCCAGGAGTTCGAGTCCAAGCCGTTTGGGTTTAGCCCAGTTACCAGGCCGGAACGGCAAGGTTTGGAATCAAGCTGTTGAGTGATAAGCACTGCGTGGTGCAGGCGGGAAGAAGAGCAATTAGATAGTTGTGGAGGGGCAGGCAGGCGAGAAGAGTGTGGCGACTGACGTGGAGGGGCAGTGCACTGACGTGGAGGGGCAGTGCACTGACGTGGAGGGGCAGTGCACTGACGTGGAGGGGCAGTGCACTGACGTGGAGGGGCAGTGCACTGACGTGGAGGGGCATTGCACTGACGTGGAGGGGCATTGCACTGACGTGGAGGGGCATTGCACTGACGTGGAGGGGCAGTGCACTGACGTGGAGGGGCATTGCACTGACGTGGAGGGGCATTGCACTGACGTGGAGGGGCATTTCACTGACGTGGAGGGGCATTGCACTGACGTGGAGGGGCATTTCACTGACGTGGAGGGGCATTGCACTGACGTGGAGGGGCAGTGCACTGACGTGGAGGGGCATTGCACTGACGTGGAGGGGCATTTGCACTGACGTGGAGGGGCATTGCACTGAAGTGGAGGGGCATTGCACTGACGTGGAGGGGCATTGCACTGACGTGGAGGGGCATTGCACTGACGTGGAGGGGCATTGCACTGACGTGGAGGGGCAGGTGTCGTTGAAGAGCACGTCCTCATTGCAGGTGACGACCGGTGGTGCAGTGTCCAGTGAAAATTGTGGACAGGTAGGTGAGAAGAGCGTAGGGCACTGACGTGGAGGGGCAGGTGTCGTTGAAGAGCACGTCCTCGTTGGAGTTGTTGAAGTTGTTGCCGCACTGCCCAAAGCTGTGCGTCGGTATGTGCGCTGCCACCTGCATGCACACACACAGGGGTCATGGGTGTGTGATCATGCGACGCACGCGCACGCGGCGAGGGGATTCGCCAACGACTGGTGGTGCCGTCTGCTCTCTGAGTGCGGCAAGAGCACGCATTTCTGTGCTTCAGAGAAACAGTGAGGTGCAGAGATGGCGCAGAGCGAGAAGGGCACGGCATAGAAGGGCGAGCAGAGCATAGTATGAGGGAGATGTACTGTCATTGCAGCAGTCCCGTGACACTCATAGCTGCAGGATTCAAGGGGCCGATGGCAGGGGTGCCACAAAACAAGGTGAGGTCACTCGTTCTGACGTCACTGACCAGCTCCGGATGCCCGCACCGCGCACATGCCACCGCGCTGCATACCTATGCACCTCGCACCACCCCACACCATTCTGCATACCTGTGTGCCTGGCACTGCTCTGCACCGCTGTGCATACCTGTGTGCCTGGAGCGAGCAGGGTGGGGTCCTGGCAGTCGTCCTCATGCCAATACACCAATGTGTCCTGCCGGGTGGGGGGAAAGGAGGAAGGGGATGGGGGGTGGGGAGGAAGGGGATGGGGGGTGGGGAGGAAGGGGAAGAAAAGGGAGGGAGGGCCCATGGTTGCAGTGAAGGAGGTGGCCCAAGGAGCAGGCAGGACAGCAGCGTGGCGTTGTTGCGAGCGGGCTAGTGCGCACTAGAGGAGTGGCTTGCTCGAGGCAGGTACAAAAAGGTTCTCCATGCGAGGAATGTGAAGAGGACTGGGATTGAGAATGGGAATGGAAATGAAAATGGGAGTGGGAGTGGGAGTGGGAAACCGGGAATGGGAGTGGTAATGGGAATGGGAATGGGAGTGGGAATGGGAATGGGAGTGGGAATGGGAATGGGAGTGAGAGTGGGAATGGAAACGAGAGTGGGGAATGAATAAAGTCACAAAAAGCTTGAGCATGTGAAGGTGCAGCAATCACAGAAGGCACTCAGAGGCCACCAACCAACTGACCACCCGACCTTGCGCACGGCAGCAAGGGAGAGAAAGAGAGAGCGAGAGAGAGGCACGTGGAACTGGAGAGGCACCGTTGCACGGAGGGCAGACAGAAGCGGCACTGCTGCACCCCCTCTCCCTCCCCCCCACGCGCACCTGGAACTTGAGGGGCTGCAGGCCGTGCTGCCTGCCAGCAGGCATGGCATCGGAGAAGCGAGCGAAGGTGAGCTGCACGTCCGCCCCCCGCCCCCACCACACCGCCACGTCCCCCTCCTCCGCCCTCCCGCCCCCCCCCGCCCCCGCCGCCCGCCCCATGTCCAGGTAGATCTGCAGGGGGTCGCCCACCTGGGAGGCGGAAGGGGGGGGAGGGGTGGGGAGGGGGGGACGTGGTTGGGAGGACAGCCGTGTGTGGTGGGCCGCCCCCGCCGCCCGCCCCATGTCCAGGTAGACCTGCAGCGGGTCGCCCACCTGGCCGAGAGAGTGGGTGGGGTGGTGGGTTGGGTCACGTGCAGAGAAGGAGATCTGCCCGCCCGCCCCAGGGGGTCGCCCACCTGGGAGGGAGAGTGGGCAATGGGGGGAGGAGAGGTTGGCACGGTTGGGAGGACAGCTGCCCGCCCCATGTCCAGGTAGACGTGCAGGGGGTCGCCCACCTGACAAGGGGGCAGGAATGGGGGGGACGTGGTTGGGCGCAGAGCTGTGTGGGCGGCATGGTATTAGAGGGAAGGCAGTGGCAGGGCGCGCAATGAGAGGGCACACAGTCACCGCTGGCGACCAGGCGGGTGCAGCCGGGTGGTGAGGTGGTGCACGTGCAGAGAAGGGGAGAGGTGGAGGGCCCCGCTGCTACCACAGCCCTGCCCACCCACCCCCCTTCCTCCCTCCAGCCCTTCCCCCCTCTGCTGCACTCCCCTCTGCTATTTCGCCTACTCCGCTTCTCCCCCCCTGCTGCTCCCCCTTGTGTGCTGTGCCCACCTGTCGGCCGGGCGGGGGCGTGTTGGGGGCGACGTGGAGAGTGGCGTCCGCATGCGATGCCATGGGCTCACTGAACGTTATCTGGCCAGCAGGGGAGGAGGGATGGAGGAGGGTGGTGAGAGAGAGGAGGGTGGTGAGAGAGAGGGAGAGGGAGAGGGAGACAGAGAGGACCCATATATCGAAACAAGCATGCTGTATCTCCCCTGCCTATATCAATGAAGGACCATTCGAGGAAGAGACAAGGGGGGGAGGAAGACGAGGTGCCACAACGTGACTGCTTATTGCGAATGTCATTTGGTGCACCCGGCATGTCGTTGAGTGTACCTGGCATGTCATGCGGCACCTCGGGCAGAAGTAGTATCCCTCAATGCTGCCCGCATCAAACCATGAGGAATTGGTGGGGACAACAAAGACGGTGACGTGGCGCAATCTCATTCGGTTGCACGATGGTTCGTTGGGGTCCTGTTGGGCGTGTGAAGAGAGGAACACCAGGTTGACTTATGAAGGCCAGGGTTGACTTATGAAGGTCAGGGTTGACTTATGAAGACCAATGCAAGTGAACCAAGAGAGGAATGGGGACGGGTATAAGACGTGAGTTGCTGATAAAGGGGCGTGCCTGCAGCGAGGGGAGGGAGGGCGTGCCTGCAGCGAGGGGTTGGGCGGCCAGGCGAGGGGGTCTCTGAAGCAGTTGATGAGGTGGCGGTGGCGCGACCGGAACGATGCACACCCCACGTGGCGCTCCCACAGCCTAGTGCGGTGCATGGTGGCATGGGCGTGGGGCATGGGGGCATGGGGGCGTGGAGCATGGTGGCATGGGGCATGGGCATGGGGGCATGGTGGCATGGTGGATGGTGGCATGAGGTCATGTGGGTGAGGGCATGGGATAGGGGCATAGGGGTTGAGGGCATGAGGTTGAGGGCATGAGGTTGAGGGCATGAGGGGTTGAGGGCATGTGGGTGAGGGCATGTGGGTGAGGGCATGTGGGTGAGGGCATGTGGGTGAGGGCATGTGGGTGAGGGCATGTGGGTGAGGGCATGTGGGTGAGGGCATGTGGGTGAGGGCATGGGTTAGAGGCATGGGGGGTGCACGGGAGATGGCATCATTCTCTCCTTCTGCAACCTTCACCCCCCCACCCCAACCCCTCAGCCCCTCCATTCCTGAACCCCTCAGTCCCTGACCCCCTCACTCACTCATCCCCTCACTCGCTCATCCCCTCACTCGCTCATCCTCTCACTCCATCTCCTCACTCCCTCACCCCAACTTCCTGCCGTCCCCCTGAACCGCACTGCACCGCTTTCTCTCATCTCACATCACTCTGTGCCTGTCGTCCTTTCCGCTCCGCCACAACGTTTCCGCTCACTCCCGCGCGCACCTGGCGGCGGCCTGCACGTCGAACTTGCCGTCCGTCTGCGTCTCGTTGAAAAGCCCGCGCCCGAAGCCCTCGTCGCGCCGCGCCGCGTCGCCGTCGGGCCGCCCGAAGTACGTTTCGGCGTCAATCTCGAGGTCCGTGGGGACCAGCGTCGCCGCCACGATGAGTACACTCAGTAACGCTGCGAAGGCTGCGAAATGTAACGGTCGTTTTCGCGGATGGATGGCGGCGATTGACGAGCGAATGCAGTCGAGTATGTCAGAGTAGAGAACGCGGATATCTGACACGTGGCTGCGGCTGGTTGGCTCAAGGTCGGCCGTTATGGGACGCGGCTTGTGACGAACCTCCATTGGGAGAGTTTGTTACTGCCTCTCGTGGTGTATGGGTGTTACACGTGAATACGGTTACACGTATACAAAAAACCAGTTGGAGTGTTACTAGCCACAGGGCGATAAGCTAGTAACTCGAAAAGAGAGCATGACTGCTCTGGGTGCGATGGTCAACTGGAGAGCATAATATCGTGTGGAGCAAAGCGCACTCTGGAGGCAGGAGCGCCGCGGCGCGAAAGGTGACAAGTGGTGGGGTGCGGGTGGCGCGTGCAGGAAGACGGGACGGGAAACGGCTAAGGAAGTTGGGCCGACGATACGCGATATTGTATGGTGGCCTGCCTAACCGATAGGCACCACGACAAGCGCAACGGACACCGATGATGAAGGAAGCGAACTATTTTCTCGCCCCTGGAGTTACACATGAAACTTTTCGCAGCTGTCGTGAGCGCATAATTTCTTCGCCCATTGATTCGTTTTCGTCCCGCCAAAATTCTTGAAAATGGTGTCCCAAATTCTCGAAAGATGGATTGCATAAGGACGCGTCACAAGTAAAATATCGAGGAAGGATCAGGGTTGTTCACCGAACCTGTCAAACCGATCGCCATATCGGTGTGTCACGACTGCTTTGAAGTTTCAAGTGACACGGTCGTAAAAACATGGGGCAAAATTGCCCGATGTGGACGAAATTGCACGATCGATGTGTGACAGGGGCACATCGATCGCCTGACTTAGAAGGGAAAACTGTACGTTAGCGAAAATAAACGAAAATGTGTAACCACCTAAACACCGATTCTAGGCAGGATCGATGTTCTACTTGTGACGCGTCCTAAACCCTGGAAACCTTCTAGTACTGCTCCCATCCGTTCTGCAAAACCCCCAAGGAGCAAGCTTTCCAGCACCAACTCCTATTTTCGCGATATTCTCGACATCGAAGCGAAGGATGTTACATCCCCGGCCCTACACGTTTGGGACAATGGCTTCCGCGATAATACCGGTGCGTCGCACTCGCTCGTACATGAACTTGGAGGATCTATTGCTCAGTCCACATGTGCGCTCCATTGCACAGTACAAGGTCCGGATTGGTCTGTGTGGCGCCCAAACGAATCAACAACAGCCTGTGCTAGCTCCTCCTCTCCTCCCGCCGATTTCGTGGATTCCCTGAACCTATCACAAGTCCCGTCGTTTGGGGTTCTGGGAATCCATGGGACGTGGTGGGCATGGATCCCGCAGCCCGCTCCTTCTAGCGCAAGAATCCAACCAATGAGGCTCGGCCGTTGAAAGATCATAGCGTAGTGGCCCTCACGACGAGTCACAAATACTCATGTCGCCTGAGGACGCGTCTCCTGAAGCGGATCGATCGGCTGGAAGGTCGGTTTTGCGCGCGGAGTGTAGCACTGTAACGTCGTAATCAACAACGTAACCAGTATTCGCCAATGCTCGCGAATGTACAGTAATATTGTGCCCACAATCCTGTCACCCATGGGAGCCTCGATCGATATAGCGAAGTGTACATATCAATCGTGAGATTGGGTGGCGCGGTGTGCGATTTCGCGCCACAATTGACAGTCAATATCGATCGTCTTCGCTAGTCGTTGCACTGTTACTGCACAACGTCGCATACACTGGATTTTCCAGTGCGAATTTTAGCGCGACAACAGAGCTGTTGTCGCGGGGTGAGTGTACCACAACCCCAAATCCTGCCTTACTGAACCTGTCACCTGTATATCGGTGCGCCGTAGTTGCACAGACCTGGACACCGATCTCTGTCGAGCCTGGGCTCGAAATGACGATCGGTGCGGGTCGGCCGATCTATCCGCTTCAGAAGACGCGTCCTGAGTCATATGCCTGCCTTCGCCTGCTATGGTAATGTATCACGAGCAAGGAGTGGTGCAAACTTGCCTGGGTGAATGCACGGTTCACAGTACAGTAGACGGCCTTGCCTCATTATGCCCAACGCGGTGCCAGCCGCCTTTCCTGTGCAGAAAAAACGAACGGCTACAACTTGAAGTTAGGCATTCGATAAAGGAAGGAATTTACCCGTAGGTTTCAAACCGTCGGAGTTCCTAGTGCGGCGTTTCGTACACCCCTCAACTTCCCGTCGCGAACGACAAGGAACTCTCGTAGCTGAGGAAAAAAACGGCAGCATGATAGAGCGCGATGAACAGCGCATCTCCACCCTTTATCTTCAGCTCCAACCAGGCGATCATGGGTAGTGAGAGTCTATACTGTACTTGTATATTGTCGCTGTTGCTTCAGGAGTCTCGCATCCAGGGCCGTTTACACTCTGATTGTCCCTATCTTGCGGCCTATCATACAGATTCGCATTGGGACGGGGTCGTTTCAGAACGTCTAGAAGATAAGTTCTTCCGTTTCGCCTACTAGTCTGAGCGACAAGTTTACCCGTCAGGTCGTTGAGCCAAACGACTTTTTAGTAGCAGCGCGAATCACCAGCCATGACGACGATTCGACGCGGCCTTCTCCTCGCGGTTCTGCTGCTGCTCGTCGTCAGTGTTCTCCCACCCATGATAAACGCCGCACGATTGATTCCGGCGCCGTCTAGTTGCGGGTGTGTTCTCAATGTTACAACTTGCTGTGTCGCTTCCCTTGAAAAGCACCCTCCCGCTCCCTTTCTTCCAACCCAACCCCCTCCCTCTCCTCTCTCACCCTCCGCTCGCTTCCCCTCCCTTTCGTCCACAAGAATTCCAATTGATTGTTCCTCTCCTCCCCCAACGCCACAGCCGGTCCCTCTCCTCTTCTATCACCTCCCGACTTCTTCCCATGGGTCCTCAAGTCTCACATCTAACCCTCTTTCTCTTCGCCGTTTTCGTGAATGTTCGCAGCAAGCTCCGTTGGCCGGAGGTGGTGGGGATGGAGGGAACCAAGGCTCGCAATTACATTCTTGCCTCGGAGCCGCAGTGCCGCTGGGACGTGAAACTCATCCCTCCCAACGGATATGCCACCGGCGAATGCCGCCGAAACCAACTTCGACTTTTTCTCGATAATCGTGGGCTTGTTCGGACGGTGCCTGTAACGTGCATTAAGCCCCCACAAGGATAACTTCCAGTACCCCTGTTCTAAGAAGTGCCTCACTCCTGAAGGCACAATCACTGTTAGGCGTGTAAGCCACGACAAGGGGGGGGCAGGTTGAGAAAGAGCTGAAGCCAACATTCTTACTGACCCAGTGCAGTGAACCCAACCATTTGCCTCATCTGCAAGATGTGATCGTATGCACTCCAGTGTGGTAACGTTTGTATACGGCCATTTACCAAACATTCAATATACCCTGCATTAGCATTGTTTTTCACTTAGGGATGGTGGTTTCCATGTTTGTAGCACGAATGCCATGATGAACAGATAACACAAAGTACGAGGAAGCCAGCATATCATGCTATTGGGCTACCATGGCTTCGTGAAAGTAACCCGGGCTGCTGACGCCGCGAGAGGCGCATTGGCATGGGGCGCAAGTGCAGCGCAAAGTGGTCCAGCACAGCTGCCCCGTCAGCACACAGCGGTCCAGCACAGCTGCCCCGTCAGCACACAGCGGTCCAGCACAGCTGCCCCGTCAGCACACAGCGGTCCAGCACAGCTGCCCCGTCAGCACACAGCGGTCCAGCACAGCTGCCCCGTTGCCACAGACAAGTCCAGAGAGTGCGCTGTGGGGTTGGGATGGGGAAAGGGGGGGGAGGGCGTGCAGAGGGGAGGGTGAGGGGAGGAGAGAGTGGGTAGGGATGAGACAGGATCAATTCGCAGTGGCACCTCGTGCCGCAGAGTGGGCAGACGGGTTGTAGGCAGACGGGGCGGGAGTGGGCAGACGGGGTGGGAGTGGGCAGACGGGGTGTGAGTGAGCAGACGGGGTGTGAGTGAGCAGACGGGGTGTGAGTGAGCAGACGGGGTGGGAGTGAGCTGACGGGGTGTGAGTGAGCAGACGGGGTGTGAGTGAGCAGACGGGGTGTGAGTGAGCAGACGGGGTGTGAGTGAGCAGACGGGGTGTGAGTGAGCAGACGGGGTGTGAGTGAGCAGACGGGGTGTGAGTGGACATGCTGTGGTGCGCTCAGCGATCGCATTGCGGGGCTCCTCCATCCATCCTAACCCACCACACCCCACCGCAACCTACCGCACCACAAGTGAAGCCCTGCACAGTCACGTGCAAGAGTGACGGCAGTGTACAGGTGAATGCGCGTGGCATGTGGAGGAGAGGACTCAACCTGCATGCCTCGCCTCCTATCTGCAGCCTTGTCCCGCATGTGCCACTCGCACGCGCCACTCGCACACGCCACTCGCACACGCCACTCGCACACGCCACTCGCACACGCCACTCGCACACGCCACTCGCACACGCCACTCGCACACGCCACTCGCACACGCCACTCGCACACGCCTCTCGCACACGCCTCTCGCACACGCCTCTCGCACACGCCACTCGCACACGCCACTCGCACACGCCACTCGCACACGCCTCTCGCACACGCCTCTCGCACACGCCTCTCGCACACGCCACTCGCACACGCCACTCGCACACGCCACTCGCACACGCCACTCGCACACGCCACTCGCACACGCCACTCGCACACGCCACTCGCACACGCCACTCGCACACGCCTCTCGCACACGCCTCTCGCACACGCCTCTCGCACACGCCACTCGCACACGCCACTCGCACACGCCACTCGCACACGCCTCTCGCACACGCCTCTCGCACACGCCTCTCGCACACGCCACTCGCACACACATGCCACTCGCACACGCCACTCGCACACGCCTCTCGCACGCGCCACTCGCACGCGCCACTCGCACACGCCACTCGCACACGCCACTCGCACACGCCACTCGCACACGCCACTCGCACACGCCACTCGCACACGCCACTCGCACACGCCACTCGCACACGCCACTCGCACACGCCTCTCGCACACGCCTCTCGCACACGCCTCTCGCACACGCCACTCGCACACGCCACTCGCACACGCCACTCGCACACGCCTCTCGCACACGCCTCTCGCACACGCCTCTCGCACACGCCACTCGCACACGCCACTCGCACACGCCACTCGCACACGCCACTCGCACACGCCACTCGCACACGCCACTCGCACACGCCACTCGCACACGCCACTCGCACACGCCTCTCGCACACGCCTCTCGCACACGCCTCTCGCACACGCCACTCGCACACGCCACTCGCACACGCCACTCGCACACGCCTCTCGCACACGCCTCTCGCACACGCCTCTCGCACACGCCACTCGCACACACATGCCACTCGCACACGCCACTCGCACACGCCTCTCGCACACGCCACTCGCACACGCCACTCGCACACGCCACTCGCACACGCCTCTCGCACACGCCACTCGCACACGCCTCTCGCACACGCCACTCGCACACGCCACTCGCACACGCCACTCGCACACGCCACTCGCACACGCCACTCGCACACGCCACTCGCACACGCCTCTCGCACACGCCTCTCGCACACGCCACTCGCACACGCCACTCGCACACGCCACTCGCACACGCCTCTCGCACACGCCTCTCGCACACGCCTCTCGCACACGCCACTCGCACACGCCACTCGCACACGCCTCTCGCACACGCCTCTCGCACACGCCACTCGCACACGCCACTCGCACACGCCACTCGCACACGCCACTCGCACACGCCTCTCGCACACGCCACTCGCACACGCCACTCGCACACGCCACTCGCACACGCCACTCGCACACGCCTCTCGCACACGCCTCTCGCACACGCCTCTCGCACACGCCACTCGCACACGCCACTCGCACACGCCACTCGCACACGCCTCTCGCACACGCCACTCGCACACGCCTCTCGCACACGCCACTCGCACACGCCACTCGCACACGCCACTCGCACACGCCACTCGCACACGCCACTCGCACACGCCACTCGCACACGCCACTCGCACACGCCACTCGCACACGCCTCTCGCACACGCCACTCGCACACGCCACTCGCACACGCCACTCGCACACGCCACTCGCACACGCCTCTCGCACACGCCACTCGCACACGCCTCTCGCACACGCCTCTCGCACTACGCTCACCTGCTCCGTGCAGTCGAGCGCAAGCCTGCTCCGTGCAGTCGAGCGCAAGCCTGCTCCGTGCAGTCGAGCGCAAGCCTGCTCCGTGCAGTCGAGCGCAAGCCTGCTCCGTGCAGTCGAGCGCAAGCCTGCTCCGTGCAGTCGAACGCAAGCCTGCTCCGTGCAGTCGAGCGCAAGCCTGCTCCGTGCAGTCGAGCGCAAGCCTGCGCCACGCCACGTCTTGAGCAGACGTGATGCCTGTCCCCTCCCCCGCCCTGTCCCCCCTCCCCCACCCTGCCTCTCCCCCGCCTGGTCCCCCCGGTCCGCGCGCCCATCTGCAGCTGCATCGCCCCTGAGCGCCCTTGCTGCTGCGCGCTCGCCGTAGCTTCCCGCGCCGTGGCCGCCCGCGTATTGGCTTCCTGCGCGCTCATCCGCAACCCTTCCCGCCCGTTGCGCCGCTATTATCACCTTTCGCGGCGTGCGCGTTCCCTACAGCCCGTCCGCGCCCCTCCCAGCCGCGGGGCCGTCTTGGCGGCGGACATAACGCGGGAAGCGCGGAAGCCGCAGACGTGGATATTTGCTGCGCGAAGAGCGGATGGGGGACGACGAAGCGGCGAAAGGCGGCGGACAGGGCGGAGAGTAGCCCGCAGCGGTGAGCGAGGCGCCGATCAGTCGCGAGGGCGGGAGTCGCTGCCGTCGCCATCATCATCGGCGCTGCGCTGCGCTGCCCGCCGCCACCACGACGCGACCATGATGATAGCAGCGTCGGCGACAGTCGCTGTTGGCTGAGCGTGCGGCGCGGCTGATCGCGAGCGACCCTGGCGCTCTCATGCTGCCGCTGCCGCTGCTGTGAAACGTTTTTCGCTGAAGGATCGTCGCGATGATGGCAAAAGACGACGCTCCTCTTTCCTCCGCAATCGCGAGCTCGTTACGAGCCACATCGAGGGGGCACACATCATTGATGTGCCGTGACGCGCGGATTCTATTTCTAACGACCCACTTGAAACAAGCATGAAAATCAGTCTCAGTGCTCTTCAGGGCGAGCTAGAGTTGTGATTAAACCGTGGGGGTTTGTCGCGTTGCAATGGTGCACTGCGCACGCGCTAGACCAGACGCGTAAGGTTGGTTGGGAAGAGAAGTGAAGTGGGTGGTTGTTTGGAGAGTATGTACCCGTGTGAGGGGAGAGCGTTGGGGAAAAGAAACAGATCGTAAAAGGGTGGTTACCCAGGTGACGAAAGCGAACTTGCTCACAGCGTCTGGTTACCAGGTGATACAAAAAGTTGCTCGTCCATTCGATTCGCGAAGAACGTTCAGGCAGGACTACACTTGTCCCTCGCGCCTCCCCGCCCCCATCGCACAAAAAACAAATCCACTTGACTCGAGGGTTCCGCAGAATCGACAGGCTTGTTTCACACGTTGTTCCTTGCAGGCATGCCCCTGCCTCGCCTCCTCTTGCAAGGATTCTGTCATGGGACTCGTCACTTGGCTTATGTACCTGTGTGCGGCTGCAGTTTCTCCTAGAACAGATCCGACCAACGGGGCGCGGTTGTAGTGTGCTGTACTAGTGCACCTGTTAAAATATCTCCGCCTACTGTGAACGCTGAGGATCTCACAATCATGTCGTCCCGAGCGAGGATCACAGCCTTGGCTTCCGTGTTCCGCTGCCGCTGAAGGAACTCACGGTTCATACTGTAATATATCGCCTTTCCTCATGCCAGCCCCCCTTTCTGTGGAGAAGAAACCACTCGGAGGGGCTACAAGTTCGATGTTGGTGATTCAGAAATAGCCGTTGGTTTCAAATCTTTCTATAGTAGGTTACCGTCGGAATCCGTGGAAGGTGAGCTGGCAAATCATCGGCAGCAGCTGTATGTGTGCGTACCACAAGTAGTACTGTAGTGGTTGGGATGGGAGGAAGCAGACGCGCGCACCCTCAAAACTTCCCGACCCGAAAGACGAGGAGAGGAGGAATTCTTTGGTTCTCCTGCCGGTTCTGCTGCTGCTCGTCGTCAGCCTTCTTCCACCCACTATAAACGCCGCACGAGTGTCGCCGTTTACTTGCGGGTGTGTTGATTTTTTCCATGCTTATAAGATATCACCTCTCCCGTCCCCCGTCTTCCCCACCAACCCCCTCCATCTCTTCTTGACTTCTACCGCATTCCTCCCTCTTTCTCTTCTGCTGTTTTCGTGAATGTTCGCAGCAAGATCTATTGGCCCGAGGTGGTGGGGATGGAGGGAACCAAGGCCCGCGAGCACATTCTTGCCTTCCGGCCGCAATGCCACTGGGACGTGCAACTCATCCCTGCGTGGCACAGACCACCTGCGAATGTCGCCCCAAGCGTGTTCGCATTTTTCTCAACGGGCATGGGCGTGTCCGGATGGTGCCAGTAACATGCATTCTGCCTCCACAATAATAACTAACTGAATCTGTACTGTACTGGGAAGTGCCTGACTCACAGTACAAGGCACAAGTTAGAAGTGTAACACCTTTGGTTCAGGGGTGTAAGCCACAATAAGGTTGAGAAATAGCTTCTGGCCACTTTCATAGGCAGCCCAACCATTGGCTACATTTGCAGGGGGTGTCATTGTATACTTTCGGTTGGTGTTTTCCATGATTGTGATACGGAATAAAGTAACAAGCACCCTGACGCAGTGAGTGGCGCGTTGGCAACTTAGCGGGGGGCCGCATGTGAAGGACGGCTGCTTGCAGTTGCCGTGTTACTGCCACCCGCCGTGCACGTGCAGTGTGTCCTGTGTGTGGTGGAGGGGTGGGGGGGGGAGGTGCAGACAGGAGGGTGAGGGGTGGGGGGGGGGGTGGGGTTAGGAGTTGGAGTGGGTGGGGATGCGACAGGATTGATCCAAAGAGTGTGTCATGTTCTGGCGGAGAGAGATGGGTGGAAAAGAGGATGCGAGTGGACCTGCTGTGGTGGAGAGAGACGTGTGCACTCAGCGTGCTGTGCTGTGCTGTGCAGGCTGATCGGAGGCAGCACTTGCCCATCCTTCCCCCCATTAAAACCTACCACACCCCACTGCAACCTACCGCACCCCACTGCAACCTACCGCACCCCACTGCAACCTACCGCACCCCACTGCACCCCCACCTGCCATGTGTGAAAATGGCAGTTGTAGGAAGCAGCACTGTCCCCCGTATGATGAAACGCCACAGCCTGCTGGCCCTCCCTCCCGGCCCCGTTCTCAAGGCCCTCTGCCATCGCTGCTAATGGGCAGGGAAGAGTGGGGCAGGGGGGGAGGAGTGGGGGAGGGAGAGGAGAGTGGAAGAGAGAGAGGTAAGTGATGCATGGAGTAGCAAAAGGAGCCACGGCGAGATGCACAAACCAAGGCAGGACGCGAGAGAGGTGGGGGAAACAGTATGCATGGCAGTCAGGGAAGACAGAGAAAGACAGAGAGAGGCAGAGAGAGGCAGAGAGAGGCAGAGTGACAGAGAGAGGCAGAGTGACAGAGAGAGGTAAAGTGACGGTGAGAGGCAGAGAGAGGCAGAGAGAGACAGAGAGAGAACGAGAGGGACAGAGAGAGGCAAAGAGAGACAGAGTGACAGAGAGAGGCAGAGAGAGGCAGAGAGAGGCAGAGAGAGAACGAGAGGGACAGAGAGAGGCAAAGAGAGGGGTCGAAGTGGGGGTGGGGGGCAAGGGGAAAGGGTGGAAGCGGGGGGCAAATGGGCAGGGTGGAAGTGGGGGGCAAGGGGGGAGGGTGGAAGTGGGGGGCAAGGGGGGAGGGTGGAAGTGGGGGGCAAGGGGGGAGGGTGAGGGGTGGAAGGTTGGAGGAGTGGGAACGCGATAGGATTGATTTACAGAGTGTGTCATGTTCTGGCGAAGAGTGGAAAAAGAGGACGCAAGTGGACCTGCTGAGGTGGAGAGAGACGGGTGCACTCAGCTTGCTGTGCTGCGCAGGCTGATCGCAGGCTGCACTTGCCCTTCCTTCCCACCCCATTAAAACCTACCACACCCCACTGCGACCTACCGCACCCCACCGCATCCCCACCTGCCGTCTGAAGAAAGTGGCACTTGTAGAAGACAGCGCCGTCCCTCGTCTGCTGGCCTTCCCTCCCTGCCTGCCTACTCCCTCCTGCCGCGCTCCGAAAGCCCACGCGCATCGCTGCAACGCCAGACGCGTCTACCGCTGAGGGGGAAGCGGAGGGAGAAAAGAGGGGAGTGAGAGGAGAGGTGGAGTGAGGGGAGCGGGAGAAGTAGAGGAGAGGGGGGGGGTGAGAGAGAGGGGGAGTGAGAGGAGAGGGGAGGAGAGGAGAGGGTGTGGAGGAGGAGGGGCGGATGGAGAGGAGAGGAGAGTGGTGGGGAGAGGAGGGGGGGAGAAAGGGAAGGGGGGAGAGGAGCGGCGGAGGGAGAGGAGAGAGGAGGTGGAGCGGGGGAGAGGAAAGGCGAAAAACTCATCAGTGCAGCACTCTACCTACCCCATCCTTTCACATCTCAACGCGATGACAACCCCTTGCCATTTTCTCCATCCGCTCAAGTTCTGTCCCTCACCCCCCCTCTCTTCCCCTCCCCTTTTTGTCCTCTTGCTATTCCCACACCTCTCCCATCCCCATCCATCCCTCACGCACCTGCACAGTGTGGAAGTCCCTTGAACCGTCCTGAGCCGTCCTGACCGTCCTGAGCCGTTCGGAGGCACAGTACCGTGGCCGTGATGCGCGGGGCACCGCTGCCTGCAGAAGGGACGCAGGGGCACGGGTTGCTGATGTGACGCGACAGGAGCGGCACCATCTGCTGCTCGCCAGTGAAGCATCAGCGAGCAGAGGAGTCTCGTGGGGTGGTGCAGTGAAGAGAGGCGCCTCATCAGTCTGCAGTCGCTAACCCTGCTGCCTCCTTCCTGCCACCCGCTCGCTCTGGCATGATCAGTCCAGTCTCAAGCAAACGAATCAAAAAATTGTGCTGCGATAGATACACAACCGCTGGGCGGGCAGCATGGTCGTGCCACACAACGCAACCTTGAACTCGAGCATCGGTGGAGCATCGGCCTCTCGGCTGTGATGGGCGCGGGCGGCGGGCTGTCGGAAACGCGCACGCGGAAGGTAGCGGCGCAAATGCTGCGCGGGGAATGGATGGGGACCGATCAAGCGGCGACAGCGGGCAGGCAGAGGAGCCGCAGCGGCGAGCGACTCCCCTCAGAGGCGGCCGTGATGACGATGATGGCAGCCCGCCGCGAGAAGGTGGCGGCGAGCGCGGCAACGGCGACGATACGGGCGAGAGTCGCCGCCGTCGCCGCCGCGACTGCGATGATCGCACCTGCGACAGTCGCTGTTGGTTGAGCGCGCGCGCGGCACTGCAGCGGCTCGGGAGCGGGCCTGACGCCCGCATGCTGCCGCGGCGGCCGGGCTGCTGCAGAAACCTTTCCGCTGAATGCTTGTGGCGATGGCGCCGGCAGACGCCCCGGAGGCGTCACGAGACGAGCTGACAGTTTCTAGCGGCAGCAGAAAGGGTTCCTCTTTCCTTGGCGATCGCGAGCTCGTCACGCGAGGCGACACTGAAGCGCGCAAACTCTGCGAATAGTAGGCGTTGAACGGGCCGACCGGATCGACAACCGGATCGCATTTCCGCCGTTGCACCTACGCGGAGCATCACGACGGCCCGCAATGGGCGTCGCTCGTAACGGCGCGCAACGGCGTCGCTCGTAACGGCGCGCACCGGCGTCGCTCGCACGGCCATGGCGCGGTCCGTCAGCCTCAGGCTTGACGATCGCGCCTCGTTGAGAAACCTTGTGGATCGAAAAGGTTGGTCGGCCCGTGTTGTTCAGCCGAGCTGGGTTTGTGTGGGGGATAGACCAGACATGGCAGTGGCTGGTATATCATGGATGGTGGACGTGAAAGCTGGGGAGGGAGTTAGGTCGGGGAGTGGTGGGGTCGGGTGCAGTGCGGTTCAGGTGGAGGAATAAAGCGAAAGAGAGGATGGTTGGTTACCCAGGCGAGAGAGGAAAACGCTGACAACATGTGGTTACAGAAAAGATTGCGAAACTCGCCTCATGAAGAGAGAGCACGGAGTTCGCCAGACTTGTCCAAAACGCTATGGACTAGATTCCTCGTCAAATAAGTTTGTCAGACGTTTCGAGAAGCATTTTCATACCAGACAGGGCCGCTCACCGTGTTTCACCCGCCGCCTCTCCGCTTACTCCAAGCAACACCGTCCGATCTCGTCTTGTCTCTCTCCAAGCTTCCTCACCGCCGTTGATCTCGTGCCATTCGCACTGCTTTTTCGGCATCCTGCGATACTGTTGCTGTTTTTCCGTCCAGCAAGCACGCCCCTTTAGGTCAGTGCTAGCGATTGAGTTGGTTTCAACAGGGTCCTCGTCACAGCTCCACCTTATAAAAATGGCGGATAGCGAACCTACCGGCGACGACGGCGACACTCGTCGCACACCCGACGCGTCGCAGCCGCAGCCGAGCGACGACGTCACCGGCGACGGAAACCCCGGCGGCGAAAATGCCGGCGGCGACGACGATGACGACACGCCCGAGGGCCGCGCGACGCAGCTGAACATGTACCTGTCGGACGACGGCGAAGTGCTGGACCTCACTGGTAACCAGCTCAAGGACCTCGCCGGCATTCCCCTCCCACCGACTCTCACCGATCTGGACCTCACCACCAACCGCCTCGCCGCGCTGGACCCGCGTATCGGCGATCTGGAGCGGCTGGAGAAGCTGTCGTTCCGACAGAACCTTATAACGGATGCCGCTGCAGCGGGGCTGAAAGACCTGACCCGGCTGACGTCACTGAAAGTGAGATTTCAGCCCCGTGGCACAACTAACCCTCTTGGTTCTTGTAGCGGAGGGGGTGGATGTGTGGGATCGTGATGAGCCCGGAGCCCCCTCTTGGTGTGGGCTACACGAGCAACCCTCGCATTTCCCCGCTCTCCCACCTCTCCCCCCTCTTTCCTCACTCCAACTCCCCCCTCTCCTCCCCTCTCCTCCTCCCTCTCCCTCTCCTCCTTCTCTCTCCCCCCCTTCGCCTTCCATCGCTCCCACCTCGCAGCAGCTTGTGCAGCTCCACGTCACGCAGTGGTTCCTTCAAGGGGCAGCTTTCCCCGTCCTGCCCTCCCCGCCCTGCCCTCCCCGCCCTGCCCTCCCCCCCGCCCTGCCCTCCCTGCCCTCCCTGCCCTCCCCGCCCTGCCCTCCCCGCCCTGCCCTCCCCTCCCTGCCCTCCCCGCCCTGCCCTCCCCGCCCTGCCCTCCCCGCCCTGCCCTCCCCTCCCTGCCCTCCCCGCCCTGCCCTCCCCTCCCTGCCCTCCCCGCCCTGCCCTCCCCGCCCTGCCCTTCCCGCCCTGCCCTCCCCGCCCTGCCGTCCCCGCCCTCTCGCCCCGCACCGTCACACCAACCACATCCACGCCACGCCGCTCTGAATGAAAGCCCACTTGTTCTCCGTCTCTCTCCTCCCCCACCCCTCCCTCCCACCCGCCTCAGGAGCTCGTGCTGAGGGACAATCTCTTGAAGAAGGTGCCTCTTGTGTCGCCCCTCACGGCGCTCTCCCTGCTCGATCTCTCCTACAACCACATCCACGCCATGCCGCCCCTCTCACCTTCACACCCACCCACTCTCCCAACCTCTCACCCTCTCACCGCCCTGCCATGCTCCCACCCCCCCCAGGAGCTCGTGCTGAGGGACAACCTTTTGAAGAAGGTGCCGTGCGTCGCCCCCCTCACCGCGCTCTCTCTGCTCGACCTCTCCTACAATCACATTCACGCCATGGCACCCCTCGCTACTGCCCCCTCTGGCGTGCGCGAGCTGTATTTGGCAAACAACCGCATCGGCCACATCGAGGCGCTGGAGGGCTTCACTCAATTAAGGCTGCTGGAGCTGGGGTCCAACAAGATCAGGGTGAGGCCAGGGGTGGGCAGGGTCGTGGTGCAGTGCGGTGCAGCAAGGTAAGTCCCCCCCTCGGGAGTGCGCGAGCTGTATCTGGCGAACAACCGCATTGGCCACATCGAGGCGCTGGAGGGCTTCACACAATTGAGACTGCTGGAACTGGGGTCGAATAAGATCCGGGTGAGACTGGCCCACTTTCTCCTTCCCCCACCCCTCCCCCGGTCTGCGCGAGCTGTATCTGGCGAACAACCGCATCGGCCACATCGAGGCGCTGGAGGGCTTCACTCAACTGAGACTGCTGGAGCTGGGGTCGAATAAGATCCGGGTGAGGCGGGGGTGGGCAGGGTCGTGGTGCAGTGGGGTGCAGCAAGGTAAGTCCCCCCCCCCCCCGGAGGTGCGCGAGCTGTATCTGGCGAACAACCGCATCGGCTACATCGAGGCGCTGGAGGGCTTCTCACAACTGCGCTTGCTGGAGCTGGGGTCGAATAATATCCGGGTGAGATGCGGTGCAGGGGGTGGGGGTGGGGGTGGGGGTGGGGGGGGGGTGTGTGTGGCGTGTGAGGTGCGGTGGGGAAAGCTCAGGGCGCAGAGAGGTGCAGCCCGGTGAGGGAGGCCATTTCCCCTTTTGCTTCCGCCCCGCGTGGGTGGGCGGGAATAAGGTGGGTGTGGGTGAGATGTGGAGGGGAGCAGCAAGGTCCGTTTGGCTGGACTCCCTTTTCCCCCTCCCACGTCTTGCCAACGTGCGCGGGCTACCTGGCTAACAACCGCAATGGGTGTATCCAACGGCTTGATGGGATCAGAATCAGCTGAGGCTGCTGGATCTGAAATCAAATAAGATCTGGGTGATGTGGGTTGGGATCGCTTTGGGGGTGCGGCAAGGTCGAATAAGGTCAGGATGAGTGAGGTGCGGTTGGCATTAGCAGATGATTCAACTTGTTCGATAGAGCGCATTTTCAGGAGACTTCACACGCGAGGACGAACACGGCCAAAAACACGGCCTGGAGCCGCTGTGCGCACCACCGTTGACCCTTGCGAAAGTTAAAGCATGGCAAGCCTAACCCTGGGTACTTTGATTCCAGGGGCAGGAATGGGGACTCCTCTCATCCGCCCGTCCTCATCCATCCACCGTGCTTTATTGGTCTGCCTCCCCTCTGTCATGCTCTATGCATGGATGGAGAACTTGTCGTCCCTGTCCGCCTTGGAAGGCACGGCCAGCTGACCCAAAAGCCCCCCACCACACGGGCCTCCCCACGCCCTTCCCATGCCCTCCTCCCCAACCCCCCCACACGCTCTTCCCTCCCCACGCCCTGCCCTGCCAGGAGATGGAGCACCTGTCGCACCTGTCGGGGCTGGAGGAGCTGTGGGTGGGGCGCAACAAGATCCGCGAGGTGTGCGTGGAGGGGCTCCCGGCGCTGGTCAAGATCAGCGTGCAGAGCAACCGCCTCACGTGCATGCGCGGATTCGAGGTGCGTAGCTCGCGTTGAGTGGAGGTGCAGAGCAACCGACTCACGAGCATGCACGCGAGGATTCGAGGTGAGCAGGCGTGGGAGTGAGTGAGTGTGAGGAGATGCGAGTGAGAGTATGAGAATGTGAGTATGCATGTGGGTGCGATGCGCGGTGGGGGGTGTGAGTGTGTGCAACTGTGAGGATGAGTGTGGGAGTTTGCGAGTGTGCAAGCATGAGAGTGCGCGTGTGAGAGTTAAATTATGCGAGTGCGAATGTGTGTGTGTGCTGTGCATAGCAGCTGATTCATTGGCATTCCCAGCTTCCTGGTTATTTATCGTGTCGACAATCACAGCAGGCTCTCGAACCGGCAACGCCATCAGCACCTACGTTCTGAAGTGCCTTGTTGCAATGAGCTTTCCCTCCCCTTGCTCCCAACGCCCCACCACAACCGCCAGTTGTGCACGCGCCTACAGGAGCTGTATCTGAGAAACAACGGCATCAGCGCCATGAAGGGACTTGAGGCCCTCACCAACCTGCGCATCCTTGCCATTCCCCTCGCCTCCCCTCCCGTGCACCCTTTGCTCCCCGCCCCCATCCCCACAACCACCAGTCGTGCACGCGCCTGCAGGAGCTGTATCTGAGCAACAACGGCATCACCACCATGGAGGGGCTAGAGGCGCTCACCAACCTGCGCATCCTGGACCTCGCTGCCAACGCCATCACTCACGTGCAGGGGCTAGACACCCTCACCAGGTTGGCTAGATACCCTCACCAGGTTGGCTAGACACCCTCACCAGGTGGGCTTGATACCCTCACCAGATTGGCTAGATACCCTCACCAGGTTGGCTAGATACCCTCACCAGGTTGGCTAGATACCCTCACCAGGTTGGCTAGACACCCTCACCAGGTTGGCTAGATACCCTCACCAGGTGGGCTAGATACCCTCACCAGGTGGGCTAGATACCCTCACCAGGTTGGCTAGATACCCTCACCAGGTGGGCTAGATACCCCCTCACCAGGTTGGCTAGATACCCTCACCAGGTGGGCTAGATACCCTCACCAGGTGGGGTACACATGCTCGTCAGGTAGGCTACACACCCTTACCAGGCACGCTTGATCCAGCCAGTAAGTGCTTCACCCTCACCGGTTGCACATCTTTTGTTGCAAACGTGCTACTTGCTGCACTGCAGTGCTCCCCCATGCCTCACCCTCACCATGTTGCGCCTCGCTGCGCTGTTAGCGCCACGCCATGGCCCTCCTGTACCATTCTTCTTCACGTGCTGTGCTGCGTGCCCTACGTGCACCGCACTGCACCCCCATGCTCACCACCTGGTGCTTCCTGCACTCACCACCTGGACTGTGGGCTCACTGCACCAACCCTCATGCCCTCTTGCGATGCACCCATGTCCTCATCCCTCACCCTACGCTCCCACCAGCCTGGAGGACCTGTGGTTGAACGACAACCGCATCGAGTCACTCCAGCAACTCATGGCCGCACTGGACGGGCCCAAGGCGTCGCTCGTCACTCTCTACCTCGAACGCAACCCCTGTGTGAGTTTACGAACCCAGGGTTTTAGGATTTGAGTTGAAAGCCAGGGGTTCTGGGTTTAAAGGTTAGGTTGCAGGCCCAGAGTCTAGGGTTTAGGGTTAAGGTGTAGGCTCGTCACAATCTACTTTGAGCGCAACCCCTGTGTGAGTGGCTAGGCTGAGAGGTTATGCGCCTGTGCTAGTGGGCTGCCTGTGCAAGTGCACCCTCAAAATGCTAATGTATCAAAAGGGGTGTACGCAATCTCCTCTCCCTCTCATTCTTCACCCTGTAACACCATTTCTTTCATCCCTGTAATCTCCTTTCCCCTCCTCACTCCCCGCATGCCTCCTTCATGTATCGCCCTCTCTCTGCGCTCCCCTCTTTGCCGTTCAAGGCAGAGGAAGCAGGACACACTGAGCTCTCATCCCCTTCCTCCCCTACCCTCCTCCACACATGTACCTGCGTGGTTATGTGCTGAGTGCAGGCTAAGGAGGCAGGGTACATTGAGACTCCAAGCCAAGCCCTCTCCTCTCATCCCTTCTCCCCTCCCCTCCTTGCAACAGACACGTGCATGCATTCTGCTCCCTCTCTTGAATCAAGCATCTGCATGTACTGCTGGACTTTTGAGTCGACCCAAATGTCACCTTGTACTGCTTGCAGGCCAAGGAAGCAACATAAACTCAAACCGAAGCCCACTCTCATAACCCTCCCTCCTTCCCTCCTTGCAACACGTGTGTGCATGCACTGAATGCAGGCCAAGGAGGCAGGGTACATTGAGACTCTCGCAAAGATGCTGCCCAGGGCAGAGGAGATCTACTCCAAGCCCTTTGAGACCGCAGTGCCAAGCCCCCTCCTCTCATCCCCTTCCCTCCTCTCATTGAACACACATGGTAATGCACTGCGTGCAGGCCAAGGAAGCAGGGTACATTGAGACTCTGGCCAAGATGCTGCCCAGGGCAGAGGAGATCGACTCCAAGCCCGTCAGATGATGGACCGATGTGAACCGAAGGTTCACAGGCTTCAGAGTTAGGAAGATGGTTGGAGCATGGGCTATGATCGGCCCACAAAAGAGACGGGTTTCCATAGTGGCGCCGAAACTGATATGGTCATTGGTCAACCCAATGTACTGAAGGTAGGAAGGATGAACCAATTCGGGTGGCAGGGTGTGAGGCAGGCATGCATTAGAGCATGCATTCTGGCATGCTGTTGGGCTTTGCACTCCCTGCATCTGTTCTCACCAACCTTAGCAGAAATACCATTCTAGTCTGCTGTACCTATCTTACCGTAATCCCCCGTATATAGGACCCCCCCCAGTTGTAGACCCCCGGGTCTATAATACGGACCCGGGTATTTTATTCGAGTACATCTGAGTTGTACCCCCCTAAATGGCTCCTAACATTATAAGACCCCCCCCCACATCCTAGACAAGTGCGGAATTTAAGAAAACGCAAGTGAAAATGGTCATATTCCATGTTGTTTTTTTGTGCAAATCTGATTTTTCTTCAGAAATTGGGTTTATATTTTATCTGATCGATCAGAAATGGTTTTTTGATTTCATCTGATCCATCAGAAACGTGTTTCCAGTTCTTTCTGAATCTGAAACATATAATAGCGCGATTTCGGACAGTGACATGGCGAATCTGTGCCCTGACGGGGCGAATCTCTTTTTGACAGGGCGAATCTCTACCCTGACAAGGCGAATCTCTTCCCTGGCAGGGCGAATCCCTGTCCTGACAGTACAATTCCCTGCTGTGACCCGACCCGAGGGCGAATGTGTGAGGCAGAATGTGTGGGGGCGAATGTTAGCCCTTCGAAAAATGTGATACATCAGGAGCTAAAAACGGAGCAATTACAAATCACTTCTTTGAGCTCCAAACTGCATTCTTATAAATGTCAAAATGAAAAGACCCGGGTCTTATAAAAAATACACCATTTAATTATACCCCCCAGCCTTTTTAGGGGTGATTATCATAATACCCTAGGGTCTTATATACGGGGGATTACGGTAGTAGAGGCATCATGTCGGTTCAGTAATGCCAGTGTGTATGCCATTGCCACATTTCGCCTATTTGCAATATAGAAACCAGGAAACCATAACATGCACAAGACCTGAGACATACCCTTCCTGGCAAAGCAACTCATAACAAGAGAGGCATACAGCCACGTCGACCCCCTGTCAGTCGTCTGTGGGGATCCAATGCATGTCCTGCTTCTGATGCTTGTGCTGTATGAGCGCAGGTACAGGAGCAGCAGCACAGTGCGAAGCATACACACTCCAGTGCAGAGCCAAGGTACGAAGAATTCAGGGTGTAGTGTAGGGTAGCGTAGCGTTACAGCAGCAGCGCGGTGCAACGCAGGGCAGGGGTGTGATGATCAGTACTTGTAGGGCTGCTGCTGCGAGGGCAGGAGCTTGAAGCGCGACTTGCATGCCACCCTCTGCTTCGAGTACTTGTCGTCCGGGGAGAAGCGCGCTGGTGGGGGAAGAAGGGTGAGAAAGGGTGGGGATGGGTGAGGACGTTGGTAGAGCTGGTTTATTGACTTGCATGCCACCCTCTGCTTCGAGTACTTGTCGTCCGGGGAGAAGCGCGCTGGTGGGGGAAATACAGAGTGGGGATGGGTGGGGACATGTGGGAATATGTGGGGAGAGGTTGAGAAAGGTGGGGAGGGGTGGGGATGATGGGAGACCTGACTTGTATGCCGCCCTCTGCTTTGAGTACTTGTCATCCGGGGAGAAGCGCGATGGTGGGGAACAGCAGGGTCAGGATAAGCAGGATTGGATGGGGAGGGGTTGAGGAAGGTGGGGAGGAGTTAAGGGAGGTGGGGAGGAGTGAAGATGATGGGAGACCTGGCGTGCATGGCACCCTCTGCTTCCAGTATTTGTTGTCTGGGGAGAAGCGCGCTGGTGGGTGAAAGAAGGGTGGATATGGGAATACGTGGAAATAGGTGGGGAGGGGATGGGGAAGGCTGGGAGGATTGGGGGTGGGTGGGTGGGTGGGTGAGCATGGTGGGTATGGGTGGGTATGGGTGAGTATGGGTGGGTGGGAACGGGTGGATGGGTGAGAATGATGACCCCAGTTTCGACCCAGTGACGCAGGGCACGGGGAGCTAGAGCAGGAGAGCATGACTCAAAACAACCATACTTGAATGCGTCCCCTTTTAATGCTCGAAGGTAACCCTCGTGTTTTTTCGCGCCTGTACACACTCACTACTAAAAAACGCATCGTCAGGGCGCGCTTGACAAGAAGCAGAGAGAGGGGTGGGGTGCGACCCATTTTATTGGTCGTCTCACGAACGACAACGGTCGGTGGAGCCTTAAAAGAGCGACAAATGTGCGACGGGGGATAGAACAGGAAGGGGTTTGATGAAAACGGCAGGAGGAGAAGTCTAGGGAGAATAGCTAGTGGGCGCGCTCGACACGCCGCGAGGAGGCCAGCGGCGAAGGGGGGAGCAGCGATTGGGGGAGCAGCGAGGAGGGGAGCAGCGAAGGAAAGTGGGGGGGAGCGAAGGGGAGGGGGAGCAGCGCACGGACCTGGGTGTGCTGACTGCGTGGGCTTGGAGCCGTCGGGCTCCATTCTCTGCGCGCAGTCACGGGGGGAGGGGAGGGAGGGCAACATACACCGTCACACGCACTTCGATACGATTCTGAATGACAGCTGTATTAAAAAGCCACATTGCTGCCTCATGCCCCATGATGCCGCATCATGCCGCATCGTACGCATCATCCCGCACCATCCGACGACGAAAGCATAGGAATAGCTCTTGCGACGGCGAAGCTGCGAGAAATAATACAGATACGGACTTACTTGGAGAGTGTAGACCTTCTTGCCCTCGTCGTTAATATACACCTGAAGAAACATGACGGCTGCCGGCTGTGAATATAAAAAATAAAAATCGAGGAATTCAGCAACGCGGACGCAGCGCGACTTCCTAACAAAATAGTTTACACGCAGCGAGAGGGCACGCAAGGGCGCGGCGGAGACGGAAAAAGTGCGCGCCGGATTAAGTGGAGCGGTGAGGAGCAAAGAGGGCCGTATTAGGGTTCAGCGGGGTTTCCAGAAACAGAGGGCGCTAGTTGGAGGGGGAAGGGGTTTTGTGCCGCACATGGGAGCTTTGGGTAAGGACGTGTGTGAGATTGGATGGAGTTCGTAATCGGGGTCGAACTTCGTATGGTTACCCTCTTCGCCACATTTCGCCTGATTTTTCGCCAAATCCGAAAGTATTACCACGTTTGGGAAGTGCGAACCCTCAATTGAGAACACGATAGAGAAGAATTATCAAACTTCGGCAAACACAAAGAACCGAACGTGTGTGGTGTCAGCCACGTACGAGGTTCCAGCGAATCTCGCGACTCTTTCGTACGCCAATGGGATCACAACCAAGACCCTACACATTGCTGAACTCGCTAGGCCCATCACGTGGCACCCGACGTGCCACGATGGCCGGTCATGCGCGCGTATCTCCTGGGGCACACGATGAGGCCACGAAATCCCGCCAACATTCCTCACAACTCCATCGACCCCCAATTTCTCCCCGACATCAACCCCTGAGCATTAAATAGGTGGTATAGCACTCTTTCACACCGTGCCCACAACATAGACAGTTTCAATCATGTCAGCCTCTCAAAATGAGAGTCATTGTGCGTTGCTGACTTGGAATGTTGTTCATTCGGGAGATATTTGTATCGTGCACAACCACCCCTTCTGCGGAGTTGAGCTGGAGGTCTAGGGCTCACTTTTGTGTGCAGCGCTCCGGTGACGTGTCGCGCTGTGGTGTGATTGAAACCGGGTAACCTACAGTCCCCCCATGCGGCTCGGGTCCCCCCTTGTGAATTCGAACTTGCAAATTCGCACCTACGTGTGTGATTGTGAATCTACAAGCATGCTCACCAGCGGTTCGAACATTGCCACAACTCAAAATCGAGTCAAGTTCAGGTTATTAAGACCTGCTAAAATCGAGTCAAAAACATGAACTTTCATAAAAATTAATTTCACACACGTCCTAAGGGCGGTGTTCAGCTTCCATAAAGGGAGAGCCAATCGACCCGGCGCTGGTAAACTCTGTGAGATGCACTGGGCTCAGAATCTTCCACATGTGGCCCCTGCGAAATGGTTTTCACGACGTGAACGAGCATGACGATTTTCAAAAACCACACCCAGCGAACAGAGTCGATTTCTGCAGAGATGAAACATGCCACACAGCTAGGCTGAGCCAATCAAATGCTTGCGAAATTGTCCGTCATTGTAGGGCTACGCCACGCAAACACCACAAGTGGTTGACTTGACTTCTCCTACAGGCTTGAATTCGGTGGTTCGTTTCGTGCACTCGTGGGCGGGCTGCTCACACCACGAACATGAACACGAATGTCCAAGGAGCCAGCCTAGGGTTTCGCTTGCTCTCTCCATGCATCGCCCAGTGCCCTGATGGCCAATGCTGAACTTTGGAACATGGGAGAAGGGAAGGTCAGAAGAGCCATCCACGGAGCATTTCGTTGGTCATAGCTTTGGTTTCGGAAGCTGAGACACATGGAGGCTTGAGCTCGGCGACAGCACAGCTTTCGTGACTTTAGGGCGGGTCCAACTCATATCAATTTGGCGGTTGGCAACCTCGGATTGAATTGCCATACGTCCGGGTTTCAAGCAGGGTATCCGAACACAAGCACGTGCCATGTCCTGGAGGGTCTACGCGGATTTGGGTTCCCGCACAGACGAACTGCCAGGCCTACGCGGACACAACATCCCGCCCATGCGAATTGAATTGGGACGAATACATTGGGTTCGCGAATGCTAAACTGGTCGAATGGGTAACTGGGGTTTGATTTGTGGCCCCGTTTGGGCGACTGAATCTGCATTGTCGAAGAACAACTCGCTCGCTCGACGTAGGTAAACCTTGTTACCAGCATTTGAGGCAGCAGGAGTTGATTTGTGGCCGTGGTTCAGTTTGCAATTTTTTCGGTTGAAAATCGAGTGCATTATGTGTTGTGAAATGGGACTGGTTTTGCAAGCTGGGAAACCGAGCGCGGCATCCAGGCTCAAACCGCGGGGTTTCCGATTGGCTACCACAATTTTCGGATGACCCGAACACCGGATGACCCGAAGTCAGGAATACGCCCTGACTCGGATTGTACTCCGTTGAAGGCTGCGGAACGCGTTGATGCTCGGGAGGGACCAGGGCGTTACTCTTTTATTGCTCATACAGTCCTTCCCCGCTCCAGTGGTGTGCATTTGCGAGTTGTGCCATAGATGAATCACGCTTCCGTGCGTGCTGTAGATGAATCACGCTTCCGTGCGTGCTGTAGATGATTCCTGATCGCGAGCCAGCGAGCATCGCATAGCTGCTCAACTCGCGATCGATACAACCGCTGAGTCAGTCGACGTGAGAGGTCGTTGTGTCCTTTCGAGTCGACTCAACGGTCACCTAGGTCCTTGCGTTCCAGCCATGCCTCTCGCACGACTGCCTGCGGCGCATTTCTCGCGCGCACCGATTCGTCTGCTCGTCGTCGTGTCGCTTCTCTTGGCTTTCAGCTTCCACCCGGCTGGTGCCGGCATTCCTGCGGCCACGCAACTCGCTTCGGTCGCGGAGCCTTTAGCTTCTACGCACTCCGTTATTGTCACGCAACCCGTTCTTGTCACGCAACCTGTTACTGTCACGCGACCCAGCAGCCGGCATCGCTTGTTCTTGCGCGTAGGCCCCAGTGATAAAGATGAAGGTGACTACAGTGAAGGCGATTCTGCTTCCCCTGAAACTGAGGGCGGGGATGGCACGGATTATTTTTCGACGGATGCCGCTGCGTCCACAGCAGCGGATTTCGAACCTCTCAACTTCGAACCTCTCAACCTTGATTCCGGCGACAGCACTCAACCGTGGAGCGACAACAGCGACGGCAGCGACGGGAGCGGCGACGGCAGCAGCGACGGCGGCATCAGCGGCAGCCGGCTGGGCGACGGCGACGGCGACGGCGACGAGATGGACGACTTTCCGCACTACGCCGTCTTCGGTTTCTTCGCGCTCTGCGCCACGCTCGTGCTGCTCCTTCCGCTCGCGCTCCGCCAGGTGCTCGCCAGCTCCGCGCACCTGGCGGCGGCCACCGCGCGCGACTACTCGGAGGCGTGCGCGGAGGCGCTGAACCACGCGCTCGTCGCGTACACGGCGGCGCAAGTGGCGCTCTTCACGGCGCTCTTCCTCCCGCCCGCGCTCGTCTTCGACGCCCTCGCGCTGCTCCGCAACGCCTGCCGCCCCCGCCGCGCGGGCCACCTCAGCTACTTCATCCCTCCCTTTTTCCGCGCATTCGTCCGCCCGTGGCTCGCGCTGTTGTGCGGCGGGGTTCCCCGGGCCGTGGGGGGCGAAGGGGGAGGGGACGGAGAGAATGGGGAAGGGGGGGAGGGGGAAGGGGCGGAGGAAGGGATGGTGTTCCTGGGGCCAATGACGGCGGAGGAGCTGGCGGCGCTGCCGCAGGTGGTGTACGGTGGGGAGGGGTGCGGCGGAGACCAATGGCAGCAACAGGAACAGCAAGAGCAGAAGGAGGAGGAGGAGGGCGGGGTGGATTGTGTGACTGATTGTACAGATGGTGATTGTACAGAGGGGCTAATTAAGAGGAGGCTCCCAGGTGGGCCTGTAGGGTCTTCAAGCGAGGGCGGAGATAGACGACTCGCGCTGGGAGCAGCCGCGGAGAGAGGTGCAGCGGAGGGGGGAGCGGGGAACGTGGTTCGCGCGGGGGAGGAGGGTGAAGGCGGTGGGTCGAGCGGTGAGGAGGGAGCAGAAGTAGCCCTGGAAGGAGGCGAGGGGGAAGAGCAGCAGCCGTTAGTGGCTGCTGCAGCAGCGGCGGTGCCTGTAGGGGCTGCCGCAAGGGCTGGGACGGCAGGAGGGGGAGCAGGGCGGTGTGAGGTGGAGGAAGAGGAGGGAGAGGAGGGGGAAGAGGAGCGGTCCCAGCTGCTGGCTCAGGGCAGCAGAGAACGGGGAGAGTGGCGCGTGCAGGTGGATGGGGAGGGGGAGGGCGAGCGGGAGGGGGAGGGGGGTGAACACGGGGATAGAAGTGGGGATGCGGGTAGGGGTTTGGAATGCAGTGGAGGATTAGGGCGAAAGGTTGTGAGAACAGAAAGTGGGGAGGAAGACCCGTGCACCATCTGCTTCGATGGCTTTAAGAGCGGCGACCAGCTGAGAATACTGCCGTGCCAACACAGTGAGTGGGGTGTTGTGTTGCCATGCCAACACACACACACACACACACAAACGCACACAAACGCACGCGCACGCACTCTCACACATGCACAGCGGCTCGCCTACACACGTGCATGCGCGCACACACACGCATTTTCTCACACCACCTCTGCCATGCCTCTCCCCCTACAAGATGTCAACCGTTCCACACCGCCTGTATCCACGAGTGGCTCATGAAGAAGCCCCTCTGCCCGCTCTGCAAGCACACTCACTCACACGTGCACACACATGGTCACTCCACCGTGCCTCTCCCCACACCCCCCTTCCCCTCTCTTGCACATGTCGCAGGGTTCCACACAGCATGCATCGACGAGTGGCTCATGAAGAAGCCTCTCTGCCCACAAATACATACACTCACACACACTCATACTACTTGCTATTCCCTCCCATGTGTCCACCTGGCAGGGTTCCACACGGCATGCATCGACGAGTGGCTCATGAAGAAGCCCCTCTGTCCGCTCTGCAAGCGCTGTGCCCGCCCACCGCCGCCTGCAATCATGAGGACGCACCGCATGTTCCTCTGGCTGCTCTCGCACACCGCCGCGTGGGACTTCTCTCAAGCAGGCGGGCTCATGGGCATGCTGTGGATGGCCACTCTGCTGCTCTATGTCATGCATGTGGGGTCGGATTAGCATTGGCCGGTGTATGTATGTATAGTAAGAGTGCCTCACTTGTACTGGCGACCTTATGGTGTCATCCATGTAGTGTATAGTTTCTGGTGCTACGATGATTATGGGATAGTGCTGTCAGAGGTCCACTGGGGATCCCCGATGATCCTAGGGAAGGGTTACAGGCACGTCGGCCTGGGGGGTTATGGGCGCACTCACCCGCTATATAAACAAGCCCTTTTATCCCAGTGGTTAGTGGCTGGGATTCTGACATGGTATCAGAGCGAAGGTCTCGGGTTCGATTCCCGGTGTGTGCACTTCGGGCATCCCAGTGCGGGGGGGTGTCAGAGGTCCACTGGTGATCCCCGATGATCCTAGGGAAGGGTTACAGGCACGTCGGCCTGGGGGGTTATGGGCGCACTCACCCGCTACACAAACAAGCCCTTTTATCCTAGTGGTTAGTGGCTGGGATTCTGACAAGTGCCATAACCATAAGCATTTCCTAACCGTTCCCATCCCCAGACACTGCTGCCGTGTATAGTAACCTAAGCAATCTGTTACTGGAATACCCACGAAGTGTGACTGTCGTACATACTTGAACAGAGACCACTGAATGGGCCTTGCTGGGACCATCTGGACTTTCTTGTTTATGCTGTTTGTATGGGAATTCTGAAATAGGCCTAACCTAGCTTCAAACCACGAATCGTGTTTTATCGAAGTATGGCAGTGGCGAACTCTGTTCTGTCGCAACCTGTACTCTCAAATAACTCGCGGAGGTGCGGCGATACCCTGAACAAGCCTGGCGGGCACCAGATGGCTCTAGAAACTTCTTGTGTCGCGTCGCAGGATGATGCGACACTCTGAAACTCCTGTTTGGTTTTTTGAATGGTTGAGAAAGGTGCTATAGGCTCGCTCCCCTGACGATTTTCATGGCAGCGTGACATGCGGCAGCAAACTCCGGGCTTCTCCAGCAATTTGATGCTGAAGACATTTTATGGCCAGGCGATTTGGGATCTGGGTCGGAGTGTCGAGCGCATTGGCAAGAACCAGACCTGAAACCTGGGACTCGGCAGATCGCAAACGTCTGGGCGGGCAACCTGATGGCAGTAGCGTGTGACACGCCGAGTAGTAGTAGTGTACTAGCACCGCCGCGTACCACGCCGAATAGCGCGGAGTAGTAGCGACGATGTACGATGGTGGTACTATCGACAAACCACCTCAGCTGACTATAAAAGCAGCCAGACCTCAGCAGGTTATCTCATCTCTTCATTTCTTTCGACCATTCGAATCATCCGACAATACCCAGCTACCACTGCGCTAATATTTTCCCGCAAAGCAGCCATGGCCCACACGTCGCGGCGACCCGCGCTCGTCCTCGCATCCCAAAAAAGGGGGGTCTCGAAAAGTATGGTTTTGAGGAGTATGACGGGAGTAACAAAATGAACCGAGTGGGGAAACATACTTTCGACGCGTCGCGTCGAAACGAAATCAGCCCAGGCAGCTTCGGAATTCTCGAAAGTGCTTCGGGCAGCTAAGCTGTCAGCGTCGGAACTCCCCCCAGTGGTCGAGCAGCTTGGTTTGCGTGCTCGGCTGGACATTTCAGCTTCGGGAGCTGTGAGGGAGGCCAGGAACATGGCGCTGGTGACCCATTGGCTGTAGGTCTTGACCTAATCTGCTGTGTTGGCGCTAAAAAAATGTAATATTATTACATTGTTTGTAAACACTCTTAGTGAAATTATTACGTTCCATACGTAAGAAGTTTTGAACAAGTCCCACATAAGTCAAAGTATGAAGTATCTAAATATTGCATTGATAATATACTTCGGATAAAATAAAAAGAAAACCACAGTGAGCGGAGTTTTGCCTTTTGTTTACTGCTAATGCCTTTAATCGAAAATATTTATAGTCAACACAAGTTGTAGGGTCGGTAGTCAGTTGCGCCATGCACCTTCAACAATTGAGAGTGTTTTGAACATAAGAACATAACAGCATTGTCTACGATGCAACATAGCGATTGAGGATGAAGGTTGACCGATCCCGGTATGATCGCACAATATGGACGGAGCGCAAAATGGACCGTGCATCAATGACGTAGTGTCGGAGATGCATATCCCTCAAAAAGAGCTGCACGCATGAAGTCTTCTCGTCCACTCCACCCGTCTCATACAATCGCACGTACGCCAGCGCCGTAGGCTCACCATCCTCTCGTCGAGTGCCTACGTGGAAAAGCATGAGCAGGTCTGCATATGTTGTGATGTTCTCCTGCTGCCCGAATGGGTCTGTAACAGTCTGAAGTATGGCAACACGTGAAAATGCGGGTGACCCATGGAAGCTAGGTGTTGCGCGAACATAGTGTGCCTCCCTCTCTCCGTTTGCTGGAATGGCAAGTGCTGAATGGACCTGAAAGGCAGGGATGCACAACCGATGGAAAAGAAAATGGAATGACACGTGTGCATAACATAATACATGGTTGAGCATACAGACATCTTGTACAACCAAGGCAGACACATACATTGTACAAGCACACACACACACACACACGCACACACACACACGCACGCACGCACACACGCACGCACGCACGCACGCACGCACGCACGCACGCACGCACGCACGCACGCACGCACGCACGCACGCACGCACGCACGCACGCACGCACGCGCACACACACACACACACACACACACACACACACACACACACACACACACACACACACACACACACACACACACACACACACACACACACACACACACACACACACACACACACACACACACACACACACACACACACACACACACACACACACACACACACACACACACACACACACACACACACACACACACACACACACACACACACACACACACACACACACACACACACACACACACACACACACACACACACACACACACACACACACACACACACACACATACACACACACATACACACATACACACACACACACACATGCACACACACACACACACATACACACACAAACACACACACACAAGACAACAATCACACACTACACTCACATGTATGGCGCTGGCTGATAGGCCCAGCTCCTCGAGGCATGCCGGAAGGTACTGCATACTATCTCCATGGCACTGCACATATCCCTGCCAAGTTGATGCCCCTCTTCTTGCTTGGTCCCCCGCAGGCAGGTCCACTGTATCATACGTCTTTGTTAGCACGCTCGAACGAACACGGTCCGCCTGTGGTAGTATAAACGAATCAAAACTTCGAGACATCTCAAATCCAAGACAAATTGTACAGGCAAAGGTTAGAAGAACGCGTGCACTTGGAAGTTCAAAGGAAGAACCATTGGAATTATTTTATAGACGCTAGCGTTGGAACCTCACCTTCAGTAACGCGGTCTCGTAGGTTGACGAGCCACCGATAGCTGATTCACGTTGGCTGAGCATGTTTCTCAATTGGACACTGCGCAAAATCGCTTCATCGTACTGGCGGAAATTAGAGGCACGGAATGATTGCTTGCATGTGGTGGTGTGTGCATGCTCATACAGGCCCGTGCAGTACTCATTAGGGGCCCCACCACGTCGGACAGAATCTGGAAAATGCGTTAGCAAATGGATTTTCGGCAACTGCCATCCGTCTCCTGTACGCTTCAGATGTTTGTGTAAGAGCTCAACCAATCTGGAGGGTTGGCAATGGATAGGTACAAAAGATAACACAGTATGGTTAGGGTTTATCAACACTCATTCCGTGCATAACCTCAGCCACAAACCAGTTTGCATGATACGTACTCGGCGGTCTCCTTGACGTAAGCGGTCAACTTCGCTTCTGTGAATGTTGATGCGCGAAAATACGTGTCGAACCATTTCACGAAGAAACGCAACACATACATGTGTGCGTCCGTAATGAGACCCTCAAGGATTACTACGGAAACCTGCATAACGACGGCAGGGTGGTTTCGAATGCGCACATTAAGAAGCAAAGAGGTTGGAGAGGGTTCATGATGGTGTGTGGTGCCATCAGGGTGAAAACTCTATCCGCCACAAGTGCGCACACACACACTCGACATGCACCACACGCGCACAAACTCCATACAACTATCAGCTCACCGCCCTCAACACAACCAGCATACACAAGCACTCTGTACAACCACCACACACACTCACACGCTATAACCAGCATGCACACGCTCTATAGAACTGGTTCACATAGAAATTCCAAACAACCAGCAGATACACACACTGGATCAAACCAGCATTTACACTCACACTTTGAACACTAGCACACGCAAATACTTTCCAGCAAGCACACATACGCTCTCCACACAACCAGCACCCAAACACTCTCTGTACAACAAACACATAGTCACATCCCGGCCCAACCCAAGCACACATACTCAATACCACCAGCGTCTCACACATACTCTACATACCCATGATACCCACACAGTCCCACTCACTCTACAACCACCATGCACACACTCTATACAACCAGCTCCGAGACAATCTCTGTACAACCATCACACAGAAACACACACACACCTGCAATCAGCCCACACACACTCTAGACATCCAGCATGCACAAACACCCTGTACAACCAAAACATACACGCACTCAAAATCACCAGCACACACACGCATTATGCAACTAGCGCACCCACAAATGCTCTGTACCACCAGCACACACACTCACACGCTATAACCAGCATGCACACACTCTAGTGTACCAATTCACACCCCAATTCTGTACAACCAGCAGATACACTCACGGAAGTCAAACCAGCATTTACACACACAATTTGTACACCCGCACATGCAAATACTGTTCAACTAGCACACACACACAATCTACACTACCAGCACCCAAACACTCTCTGGAACACAAACACATACACCCTCTCTATACA
>CANIUD010000073.1:0-182500 GCA_947470075.1 Closterium sp. Yama58-4 | reverse complement strand
ACCAGGACACACTCACTTCGTACAACCAGCACCCACGCACTATGTACAACAATCCCACACACCATCTGTACAACCTGCACACACTCTGAGGTCCAGCCCGCATACACACACACACGCGCATAATCATCAGACCTCACTATATAACCAAAACACCCACATTCTGTACAACTAGCACACATGCCCTCTGTACAACCGGGACACACACACACACTGTACAACTAGCACACACGCACTATAGACAACAAGCACTCACACACTCTGTACAACTAGCAAACACACTACTCAATGCAACCAGCACACCCACCCTATGTACGATTAATATGGCGACACTCTGTACAGCCTGCCCACACCCAACTACACCACCAATAGAACCAGGCACACTCGGTACAACCAGCACACACATCCATTCTCATTTCCAGTCAGCAACCATCTCTCCGAAACACCATCTGTCTTGTTGAACACACGTACTGGTTTGCCTTCTTTGCACATTTATTAGCGAGGATGATAGCCTCAAGAATGTAGACCCAGAGGCCAATCAATATGACGTGCAAGATATCGGTCATAAAGATCTGATAAGGGTTGCCCCAGGGTTGCGCTCGATCCTCCGCTTTTCCGAAAGTCCATAGAAAGCACTGCACACATGTTAAAAACACATCATGAGGCGTTCATGAGGCGTGGAATCTGACAGCACCCTAGAATTCCAAAGCATGGACCTGTGTTTGTGGCCATCTCACCTTCGTCATGTGAGTCGAGTACTCCTTCGCGAGCTCCTTGTCGTTGGCATACTTGCGTTGTTGCTCGACCGTGCGATACTTGGCAGCACATGTCGGGTCCATGTTGTCCAAGTCCACGTCCCGCACCTCACAAATCGAGCATGGTTTCTTGGCACCTGTCTGCTTGGTGCACGACACCCTGCAGGTCTCTGGAAAATCAGCGACGTACGAGAACAGCTTGGGCCATACTGTGTACACTTCCCCAAATGGGTCCATCAAAGGAATTGACCTGCACGCACACAATTTATATCGACATTCAAAATTTAATCCAAATGTTGCCGACGAGAAAAAGCGAGTAGCACAATACTCCTTACGTCTTGCACGCCTGGTCTAGCGCCTTCAGCACAGCCTCGCAGCATCTCTGGAACAATATGGTTTTCTGTGTTGATGACATGTCTGCGTCTGGAAGTGGAAGCAGTGCTATGAGTGCATGCCCATGCTCGCTCCACCGAACGCTGAGGGGAAGATTGCCAAATGAGAGGTACAACGGCCACGCGCGGCAACGCGCGTTTCCGCTGAGGTGAGTCTCATCGCTAGACAGAATTATCGGGCAAACGCATTCCTTTTCGCCAAGTCCTCTCTGTCCAACAAACCGGAATTGGGAAAAGAAACAATATCGGGTAAATGATCCCACAGATAAAACATCGTTGTTAATAAACCAACAGATCATACGGTATGTTGTCAACTACATGCGCTTATCACCTGTGACTTGATCCAAAAATCGGCCGTTTCAGGACCGGCATAAACCTGTATTTCATTCTCCAACCTCTTTCGGGCTTTGTGAATGAACCCCTTTTTATTTCTTGGATCTGCCCACATGCGTCGTAAGGCCTGTACATGAAACATAACAAGTCCATTAAGCTTACACCTTATTACAATATTATAGACAACAAACTAAGCTATGGATTTCCATACCTCGACAGGATCCAAGTATTTGACTGTGAAAGTCCTGTGCCATCCAGGCACACGTACGACAGCGGTCCTAAACCTGGTCTGCTCAATGCCAAACTCCTCTTCCGCGTACTTATCTACAGCGTGCTGTCCATTCCACCCAGCCAACTGCGCACTGTCAAAATTCGGATTCTTCACGAGCCGAAAGAACGCCGCCACGTCAGGTCCACTCATCCCGGTACCCCTATTACAGAGGGACAGAAACCTGAACGTTTCAAACTGCGTGTCAAACACAGTCTCGTGTTCTGTCTCCTCGTGAGCGAAATAGGCATCAGCATCGACAAAAACAAACTCCTCCTCCTGTTGGCCCCCACTCTCCTCGTCGCTAACCTCTATCACACCCTCTCCTTCCAATGGTGGCAGCAAAGGAGATTCTAATCGCTCATAAGGTACGTGCTCCTCCACAAGAACCCCTCGACCAGTACTAAAAGTCCGAGTGGTGGGCACAAACAGCGCATCATCTGCCGAGGTGTTGCGGTGCTTCCGCTCGTGGCTGACAAGTGCTCCGTAGGTGCTGAGCCGTTTTGGGCAACCAGGGCACTTGAATGGGCGATGACCATCAACATCTGCCAGATTTGAAAATGGGAACATATAAAAGAAAGGAAAAGTGTTTGGAGGTAGCGACGGGGTTTAGACGAAAGTATCATATGCACACATGCCCCTGCCTCAACCTCCATCCTCCTATGTGCATTTCCTTTCAATGGCAGGGAGACAAGGGCGATGAGAGGGCAAAGATAGGGCAGGGTGAGAAAAGCGGGATTGAATTCAGGATCAAATTCGCACTTCCGAGGGCCACGCACACCTTTGGTCCTCCCTCAGGCTTCCTCTGTGCACTTCCTGTCCATGGCTGGGAAACATGGGCGGCAAGAGGGTAGAGATAGGGCAGATTGAGAGCATGGGGTGAATTCGGGCAGATATGAGCAGATCCGAGAGCAGGGAGTGATAGAGCAGAGGGAGGGGGGGAAGAGGGGAGAGCCGGAGAAGACGGGATAGATAGAACAGAGGGGAGTGAGGGAGAAGAGGGGAGGGAGAGAGCAAAGGGCACTGTGAGGGTCCATAGAGGACGGAGAGAGTGAAAGGGCAGCGTAGCTTAGGATCAAAGTGGATAGGCCATGGTACCCATGCATTACGAGAACAAGCGATTATATGTGTGATCGCATCCTAGCTCATAGCGATTATATGTGTGATCGCATCCTAGCTCATCTTAAGTACCTGTCCCTGACTCGTCGGGGATTGGGAGGTCACCATCTAACCCTCCGCTCTCAGCAGGCGGTGCAAACTCGGCCGGGTTGTCCATGTTGAATTCTGCCGGAACTGTTTGGGACAATGAGGGAACAATAATAACAGTGGGGGAATGTGTAGTACATATGCACAATCCCACCCACACATACAGTCCCACACACACAAACCCACAGCTTACACACACACAGTCCCTGCTCACCCTCACACAATCCCACCCCCACACACACACTCACATGCTCGCAAACCGACACAAACGCACGCTCCCACACAAAATGCTCGGAAATTAGTTGCAGACGAAGATGATGGAAGGAGGAGATTGGTGCGGGTGGGGAGAAGGGAGAAGGGTGGGGTGGGTTGGGCGGAGGGGTTGGGGTGTGGAATGTGCAAGCGAGTTCGCAAACGACGTACAAGAGGAGAGGCGTGAAAGCTTGATGTTACAGTCACAGAACAACGTTAGCTCTACACGACCGTGAGAAAGTGAGTAATACGGAAAGGTGCTATGGATTGAATGTGCAAAGGGTGGGACATAATCATGGCCCTCCATTTTCCCCATGCCCATTCCCAAGTCCCCTCTCTTCTTGCACCCATCCACCTTCCTCTCATGGCCATTACTCACACTGCGCAACACAAGGCAGCACACGGTGCCGAAGAGTTTAGGCGAATTGTGTGGACAGGCGTGGTTGATATGAGATCCGCGGAATAGAGAGCAGCCTGGCCGAATTCCACATCCACACACACTCCCACACACATCGACACACACACACGCACTCACGCGCACGCACACACACGCACAAGCACACACAGGCCCGCACACACACACTCACACGCACACAAACAGACGCACATGCACGCATTCAACAAAGATGCTCGAAAATTAGACGCGGCTGAAGATGAAGGACGGAAGCAGGTGGTGTCGGTGTGGAGTAGGGGGAAGGGTGGGGTGGGTCTGGTGGAAACGGGTTGGGGTGTGGAATGTGCAAGCGAGGTTGCAAAAGGCGTACGAAAGGAGAGGCGTGAGAGCATGATGTTACAGTCACAGAACAACGTTAGCACTACACGACCGTGAGAAAGTGAGAGATTCGGGAAGGTGCAATGGATTTAATGTGCAAATGATGAGGAAGCCCCATCGCCCTCCAGATTCCCCATGCCCACACCCAAGTTCCCTATCTTCTTGCACCCATCCACCTTCCTCTCATAGCCATTACTCACACTGCGCAAAACAAGGCAGCACACGGGGGCGCAGAGTATAGCCGAATCGTGTGGACACGCGAGGTTGAGGTGAGATCCGCGAAATAGAGAGCAGCCTGGCCGAATTCCACATCCACACACACAACCACAAGCATTCACAAAAATACGCGCACTCACGCGCACGCACGCACACGCACAAGCGCACACAGTCTCGCACACACGCACAAGGACACACACGCACACCGACGGACAAACAGAACGCAGGAGAATCATTTGCAGACCAAGACGAGGGCAGTGAGAGAGAGGTGTGGTGGGTAGGTGGGGGGGGTGGGAGGGGGGGGGGGGAGTGGGAGTGGTGGTGATGGGATGGGGAATGTGTATGTGACTTTGCACATTAAGTACACAAGAAGCATGACTCACAGAGATGCCCTAGAATCACACGAAGACGAGGCATCGGACAGAGGCGAGGAATTGGAGAAACGTGTCATTGAGTGAAGGTGATGGGGGGACCGTAGAGGGCGGGGTGAAGGGGGAGACGGTTGGGGGCGGGTGATGGGCGACATGGTGGATAATGGAGGGCACAGGGACATAGAAGGGGTCTGGGATATTGAAGGCAATATAGAAACTGTGAGAAGAGACGAAGGCACCACGCATCGTAAGCCCCCATGCACACTCACTCCCAATGCACCGCTGCTCGCCCTCTTCTCTCCCCATGCCCACTCCCAAGTCCCATCTCTTCCCCTCCAAACCACCTTCCTCTTATCAATTTTACTCACACTGCGACGTACCTAGCTCCACCGGCCTATGAGAAGCAGCAGCAGCGGCGGCGCCGGCGGTAGCGTCAACCCGCAAACTCGTGCAGCGATCCTGCCCCGCGCCTCGGATCAGCCTCTGTTCTTCCCGGTTGCGACAGGAACACCGATGCGGAACGGGGAAACTCGAGCCGCCCGCCGAGAGAAAGCACACGGTTCTGCACTACTGAGGCGATTGTGTTAACCACCGACGCAGCAGCGAGATCCGCGTAGTGCTTCAATGTGAGACCGAATCCCGAGACGGTACTGCGATGGGACGGTAGACACAGTGAGTGGCAATACCAGAGTAGAGAAAGTGCAAGAGGCCGGAAAACTGATGCTTGGGGTAATGACAAGGGACATGTTGCAGCACATGATGGAACAGCGCTGCGTTGAACTGTGTGAGGCAGTCAACGCGCAGTTGGGCCTGAGAAACAGTGGTGACGGGAGGGGAGGATAACAGATAACATTGAGAAAAAGGAAAATGCATGAACAAATCGCGCTCCGCCAGTGTTTGTCGTCGACTGCGCGGTGAATTACATGGAGTCGGGTCATTGCATGAATGCTTTTAAGATGACCTCGAGTACCATCAGGGAAATGAGAGAATTTGAAGAAAAAACAGAACACACGCTTGATGGGTGGTTCAAGTGAGAAGCACACGCATCCCGACAATGTTTTTTTGTAAAGGCGGGGCGTTAGAACCGGCAAGGGTCGTGTCCGGGGGCAGGCGAGTTTTTTTTGTAGTCGCACGGATGATGGTCGATATTCGTGAGCGGCGCGTTAAAAAATGAAATGGTCCGTGCATCCGGCAGAGTGATAGTGAGAGAGTGCGCGATAGATTTCGACAGAGCGCGTGAGAGAGGGTTAGATATAGGGATCTCGCCCGTGATATATTATCGACAGTGAGAGAGAGAGAGAAACATCGACCGTGAGAGAGAGAGAGAAACATCGACCGTGAGAGAGCGGCTTCGTGCGTTCGGGATAGATCTTGACCGTGACATTGAGATTTCGACCGTGAGAATGTGAAATCGACCGTGAGAAGGTGAATTCGACCGTTTCAAGGTGAAATCGACCGTGAGAAGGGGAAATCGAACTTGAGAAGGGGAAATCGACCTTGAGAATGAGATATCGACCGCTGAAACTCATTCACTCACAGCGACAAGCCGCCCCCTAGTTCTTGGCTAACGAGTGATGCGGCGGCTCGCCATTGCTCGAAAGGGTAGGATGGCTTACCTAGTCACGTATTGCTGTGCCTTAGGATCCGTGAATCTTTAACGAGCGAGAATGGTTACAGTGTGTTGAGCAGGCAATGTTTACAAGACTCTTGCACACTCACGCTGCTGCCGCGCGCTGCCCGCACCGAGACCGCGCAGCCCGCACCGAGTCGCGCGCAGCCCGCTGCAGCCGCGCGCAGCCCGCACCGAGCCGCGCGCAGCCCGCACCGACCCGCGCACAGCCCGCTGCAGCCGCGCGCAGCCCGCACCGAGCCGCGCGCAGCTCGCAGCTGCCGCGCGCAGCCCGCGCCGAGCCCACGCAGCCCGCGTCGAGCCGCGCGCGGCCTGCTACGGCCTCGCGAGGCCCGCGCGCGGCCCGCAGCAGCCCGCGCCGAGCCGCGCGCGGCCTGCTACTGCCTCGCACGGCCCGCGCGCGGCCCGCAACAGCCCGCGCCGAGCCGCGCGCGGCCCGCTACTACCTAGCGCGGCCGCGCGCGGCCTGCAGCAGCTCAGCGCGCTGTCAGCGCAGCCCGCGCCGAGCCGCGCGCGGCCCTCTGCCTCGGCCCCGACCTGCCGCTGATGCGGCCCCGCCCTGCAGCTGCCACGGCCCCGACCTGCCGCTGATGCGCCCCCCCCCCCCCCCCCCCCCCCGCCCTGCAGCTGCCACGGCCCCGACCTGCCGCTGATGCGGCCCCGCCCTGCAGCTGCCACGGCCCCGACCTGCCGCTGACGCGGCCCCACCCTGCTACTGCCGCTGAAGCGGCCCCGCCCTGCAGCTGCTTCGGCCCTGCTCTGCAGCCGGTGTTGCGGCCCCGACGTCGCCGCTGTCGAGCGCCGGCCCTGCTCGCCCGGTGAGCGCCTGCTCTCCCAGCCTTTGGTGAGCGACTGCCTGCCTGCCTGACGGCCTGCCTGCCTGCCTGCCTGGCTGCCTGCCTGCCTGCCGGCCTGCCTGCCTGCCTGCGCGCCTGCCTGCCTGCCTGCCGGCCTGCCTGCCTGCCTGCCGGCCTGCCTGTCTGTCTGCCTGCCTGCCTGCCTGCCTGCCTGTCTGCTTGCCTGCCTGCCTGCCTGCCTGCCTGGCTGCCTGCCTGCCTGCCGGCCTGCCTGCCTGCCTGCGTTCCTGCCTGCCTGCCTGCCTGCCTGCTTGCCTGCCTGCCTGCCACGCCTGCCCTGCCCGCGCTGCTGCTGCTGCCACTGCTACTGACAGGTGGTCAGATGCAGCTCCAGCGACGTTCACGCGAGCCTCTCACGCCCCAGCAGCTTAGTGAGTGGTATACTAGCTGGGGTTGTCGCGGTAGCCGTCGTAGCTGTCGCCCTGGGGCTGGTCAGTTGGGAGCGTCTAGCAGTGGCCAGCTGCAGCTGCAGGGGCGTCCACGCGAGACACTTACGCCTCGGCAGCTCCAGGAGTGGTACGCTCAGTGTAGCAGGTCTACACGTACAGTTCGCTGCCCGTACGTCATTCGCACAGGTGCTAGGACTGGTCAGCCTTGTGGGACGCTTGGTCACACACAGTCCCGCTGCTTCGCCCGTCTGAGCGACGACTGGCGCACAGTGTGAGGCTGAGCTCCCCACCTGGCTGGAGCTGCATGGACAGAGGGTAGATATCTTTGCGCTTGACTATGATGCTATTCTCACTGCCATGTATGCATTGTCTACTAGTGCTGACCGTGCCTGTTGCCTGTGCGTACCGCCTGACCCTGGTGAGGCTGCTGCCCTAGGTGCTAGTGCGTCTCCTGCTCTAGGTGCTGGTGAGGCTGCTGCTCTCGGTGCTAGTACGTCTACTGCTCTAGGTACTGGTGAGGCCGTGGCTTCAGGTGCTGCTGTGTCTGCTCTCTCTGGTACTGCGCCCACTGCGGTCTCACACACCTTCACCCTTGACTCAGGAGCTTCCCGCTCCTTCTTTCGCGACTGCACCGCACTCACGCCGCTCCGTCGGCCAGTCCCGGTCTCCCTGGCGGACCCCTCTGGGGGTCCAGTCCTTGCCCACTATTCCACGGTTCTGCCGTGTCCGGCCGTCCCGTCCGGCTCGCTGTCAGGTCTTTACCTCCCCTCGTTCTCTACGAACTTGGTGAGTGGAGCTGACCTCCAGGATGGGGGGGTTCACCAGTTCACTCCTGCGAGTCAGCGAGTGACTCACTGTACGTGTGCTAGGACGGGCCGGCACTTGGCCACGTTCACCCGTGCACCTGGCTCGAGTCTGTACACACTGACCACTGAGTCCCCTCAGGTAGCTGCGTCTGCGTCTACGTCTGGTCAGCTGGCGGCCCCCTGCGAGTGTCGCGCTTTGTCACACGACACTCTCCTGTGGCACCACCGCCTTGGTCACCCCTCCTTGCCTCGCCTGCGTAGCATGCACTCTCGCTCCCTGGTCTCTGGTCTCCCCAGGTCTCTGCCTGCCCTCCCTCCCTCGCCTGCGCCGCCCTGCATTCCTTGCGTCGAGGGGCGGCAACGCGCCGCTCCTCACTCCTCCTCGTTTCCTCCCACAAAGGCTCCACTGCAGACGCTCCACCTGGACGTGTGGGGCCCAGCCCGCGTCCAGGGACAGGGCCACGAGCGGTACTTCCTGCTGGTTGTCGACGACTACACGCGTTACACCACGGTCTTCCCCTTGCGGAGCAAGGCGGATGTCCCTGCTGTTTTGATCCCCTGGATCCGCGCAGTTCGTCTCCAGCTCCGCGAGCGGTTCCGGTCGGACTTTCCTGTCCTGCGTCTGCACTCTGACAGAGGTGGTGAGTTCTCCTCCGACCTCTTGGCAGCCTACTGTGCGGAGCACGGCATCACCCAGTCGTTCACGCTTCCGGCCTCTCCGCAGCAGAATGGGGTTGCTGAGCGCCGCATTGGCTTAGTCATGGAGGTCGCTCGTACCTCCATGATCCATGCGGCTGCCCCCCATTTTCTGTGGCCGTTTGCGGTCCGGTACGCCACGCATCAGCTCAACCTCTGGCCCCGTGTCTCCTTGCCGGAGACCTCGCCCACACTGCTGTGGACGGGGAAGGTTGGCGATGCGTCGCGTTTCCGGGTCTGGGGTGCTCGTGCCTTTGTCCGCGATACCACCGCGGACAAGCTCTCCGCCCGCGCTGTTCCCAGTGTCTTCCTTGGCTTTGTCCCTGACGCGCCTGGTTGGCAGTTTTACCACCCCACCTCGCGCCGTGTCTTTGCGTCTCAGGACGTCACGTTCGACGAGTCGGTTCCCTTTTACCGTCTCTTCCCCTACCGCACTGCCTCGCTCCCCCCCCCGCCGCTCTTCCTCGCTCCAGGTGCTCCCCAGGTAGACCCCCTCCCCGCTCCCGGTCCTGCTCCTTCAGGTGTTTCTCAGGTAGACCCTCCTCCCTTGACTGCACCGGTTGAGGTCACTGGTGACTCAGGTCCTACTGCGAGTGGTCCTGCTCGGGGTGCTACTTCTGGGGGTGCGGAGCCTGGGGGTGCTGAGCCTGGGGGTACTGAGCCTGAGGGTGCGGAGCTTGAGGGTGTAGAGCCTGGTGGTGCTGAGCCTGAGTGTGAGGGGTCTGGGGGTGCTGAGCTTTCGTCCACGTGTGCCTCTCACCCCACAGCAGCTGCAGGACTGGTACGGTCGCCGTCAGCGTCGCGCCGCTGGAGCTAGGAGTCGTGCTGGTCCTTTGTCTACTGGAGGTGCTGGAGTTGCTGGTTCTGGAGGTGCTCGTGCTGGAGACACTGAGGCTGGAGACCCTGGGACTGGAGGTGCTGGCTCTGGGGGTGCTGCTGCTGGAGACACAGAGGTTGGAGACCCTGGGACTGGAGGTGCTGCATCTGGGGGTGCTACTACTGGAGACACTGAGGTTGGAGACCCTGGGACTGGAGGTGCTGGTTCTGGGGGTGCTGCTGCTGGAGACACAGAGGTTGGAGACCCTGGGACTCGAGGTGTCGGCTCTGGGCCTGGAGCTTTTGGAGCTGCTGGAGGTACTGGAGCTGCTGGAGGTACTGGAGCTGCTGGAGGCACTGGAGCTGCTGGAGCTGCTGGTACTGGTGCAGCTGCGCCGACACGACTGTTCTTCGCTCCGCCGTCTCCGTCGTCTCTGCCGCCGTCTGCCTCTGTTCTTCGTCAGGTTCTTACTCTTCCGTCGTCTACTGGTCTTCCGTTACAGCCCGGCTCACCGCTGCCTGCTCCTTCTCCTTACACCGAGCAGACTGGTAGTCCTGCTGAGCGTCGTGAGCCTGCGTCGCGTCCTGTCTCGCCTGCTCGTCCTGGTCGTACCGGTCGTCGTGTTCCTCGTTCGCGTCAGCCGGCTGTCCCCAGCGCACACCTCGTAGTCCGTCGTCCTTCCTCTGCTCCGCCGCCTGTTCCTCTGCCGTCTCCTCCTGCGTCCTCTCTGCCTGCCGTTCCGGACCTTGAGTCTGACCGGTTTCGTACTGAGCACCCTACTGTCACGCGTCTCCTAGCCACTGTTGTCACTGACCCGTCGTTTGAGTCTACTGCTGCGTCTGCCTTGGTCGCTGAGCTTGTTGACTTTGCTGCTGCTTGTCGCTGAGTCTGAGTCTGTCTGTCCTCCGTCCGTCGGGGGTGAGTGTGCTCTTAGCACGGACGTCCTTGAGGACAGGCAGGAGGAGTTCCAGTGTCTTGCTGCTGCTTTACCTCATCTTGTGTCCTCGCTACTTGCCCCTGAGGGAGACCCGGATGCACCAGACATCCCGACTCCGCGCTCTTACGCAGAGGCGATAGAGGGTCCCTACTCCTCTCAGTGGCAGGCAGCCATGGACGCAGAGATGGCTTCCTGGAAGTCCACAGGCACCTACGTTGACGAGGTTCCCCCACCTGGGGCGAACATCGTCAGTGGCATGTGGATTTTCAGGGTGAAGCGGCCGCCGGGTTCTCCGCCTGTCTTCAAGGCGCGTTACGTGGCTCGAGGCTTCAGTCAGCGAGAGGGAGTTGACTTCTTCCAGACCTTCTCCCCCACCCCGAAGATGACCACTCTTCGGGTGCTGCTGCACGTTGCTGCTCACCGTGACTACGAGCTTCACTCTCTTGACTTTAGCACAGCTTTCCTGCAGGGCAGCCTGCACGAGGAGATCTGGCTGCGCCGCCCCCCGGGCTTCACTGGGTCGTTCCCTCCTGGTACCCAGTGGAGCCTCCGGCGGCCGGTCTACGGTCTCCGCCAGGCGCCACGTGAGTGGCACGACACACTGAGGACTACGCTTGCGGCTCTTGGGTTCGCGCCTTCTACTGCTGACCCGTCGTTGTTTCTGCGCACCGACACTTCACTGCCGCCGTTCTACATCCTCGTGTACGTTGACGACTTGGTTTTTGCCACTGCTGACACTGAGGCTCTCGCCCACGTGAAGTCGGAGCTGCAGAAGAGACACACGTGCACAGACTTGGGTGAGCTGCGCAGCTACCTTGGCTTGCAGATCACCCGGGACAGAGCACGCCGCACCATCACCTTGACTCAGTCACACATGGTGCAGCAGGTCCTTCAGCGCTTCGGCTTCACCTGGTCTTCAGCACAGGCCACTCCTCTGGCTACAGGTCACACGCTCTCAGCTCCACCTTCGGACGAGTCCGTAGAGCCGAGTGGTCCTTACCCAGAGCTAGTCGGCTGCCTCATGTACCTGATGACTTGCACTCGACCTGACCTCGCGTACCCTCTTGGTCTCCTCGCTCGCTACGTGGCTCCTGGTCGGCACCGACCTGAGCACATGGCTGCTGCTAAGAGGGTACTGCGCTACTTGTGCAGCACATCAGGCATGGGGCTAGTGCTTGGAGGGACGAGCCCAGTTGTCCTCACTGGGCACTCAGACGCTTCTTGGGTTGACGACCTGGCTACTCAGCGGTCGTCACAGGGTTACACCTTTAGCCTTGGCTCTGGTTCAGTTTCGTGGCGTTCTACACGCTCGTCTTCAGTTCTCAGCTCCAGTTGTGAGGCTGAGATCTACGCCACCGCCATGGCTGCACAGGAGTTACGCTGGCTCACCTACCTGCTGACTGACTTGGGAGAGCAGCCTCGTTCTCCTCCAGTGCTGTACGTTGACAACAAGGCCGCCATTGCCTTGTGTGAGGAGCACAGACTGGAGCACAGAACGAAGCACATTGCTCTGCATTACTTCCTGGCTCGAGAGTTGCAGCAGCGAGGCCAGCTTCGTCTTCGCCACGTGGCCACTCGGGCCAACACTGCTGATATATTCACCAAGGCACTTCCGTCTGGTGATCATCAGCGCTTTTGTACTCTGTTGGGCCTTGTGCCTACGTTTCCACACTTGCTGTAGTCTCTGCTTGTACTGTGATCTATATATATACCTGCATGCTGGCTCTTGCTAGGTAGCCATCACTGTACTGTTATTGCTGCATATATATCTCTGCATGTGAACTGGCCTTGTGGCCCTTTGCTTGTGCTCAGAATGCGTGGTGACGTTGTGATCCACCCTGAGCTTGTTTTGCTTCTCTTGACTGGTCGTGTGACCCCTTGTTCTCCCCCACTTTGCCTATGGGGGTGTGTCAAACTGTATGTGCAGCATATTGTCTAGGCTGTAGTGGGGTAGCCCATATGGGGTACAACCAAATTAGGGTTAACTACTTGTACTCCTGCATCCTGCTAGTTCATTCATTCCTGCTGCTAGATTCTAACATCTCCGCCGCCGCCGCCTCGCCCAACTTCATTAGAAGCCCCACGGATTGGGCCCTTTGCAGGGCCACCGACCAACGCTGCCGGAATTGGTGCAAGAACTTGGCGGCATAGAAAGACTTTGAGTCGGCGTTGAAATGCCGCCGAGCCGCTGAGTCCGCGAGGAGCTTGAGGAAGACTGGTACCTCTGCGCATGGGCAGCCGTATGTGTCTACCGCCAGGGTGAAGAAGCCAACCGTCTCCGGGCGGTTGGCATAGTGCTTAATCTTCTTGTCGGCCTGCTCACGCGCCGCCCACCCCCTGCCTTTTTGAGCCTCTGGGTCCCTGGTACCGATAGGATCGGTGACAGTGACGTCACATATGTAAACCGCTCCGCTTCTTCTGTCAGTCATTGTGAAATCCGTCGTTTGTTCCTCGATCGGGCAGTAGGCGGTTGACTCCTGATGGACTATAAAGCCCGCATCTTGCGCCATGCTTACGCAAGCATCCCGCAGCTCGTTGTGAGTGTTTGTGCGGTGCTTGCCTGTGCTGCAGCAGAGCAGGTGGTTCGGGAGCCGGGGGTCAGTGATGGCCGTGTGCTCTGAGCAGTCGCAGTTCTTGGGAGTTGAAAACGGCAGGGCAAGGCGGAAGCGCACAGCTTTGGAGAAGTGCACCGGCCCTATCCACCTCGTGGGAGCTATCGGGACCGCCGTGATCCAATCGTCGGTGCCGTAGCCAGTTAGGGAATACATCCGCTGCGTGTGTCCGGCGAGCGGATTCACCTTCATGCGCCTTGTCGCTTGCACCTGCACGGCGCACCTACTCCCGTGCACCTTCAGTCCGAGCGCGTGCTGGAGCCGAATCTCAGTGCATTCCAGCCGCTCTTTTTCCAATATCTCCCGTGCGTCTGTTGGAAGCGCCCCTTCACACTCCGCCAGCCAAGCGTGCAGTGACGTGCTTCTATCCCGCGGCAGGAGCATGTGAGTCCGCGCCAGTGTAAGCGCGTTCTCGTCTCCCAGCGAGAGGTTGTTGAGAAAAAGCGCTGCCTGGGTAAAGCTCGCAGCGAAGCCGTAAATCCCCTCGATGAGTGGGTTCGTGATGCCCAGACCTCCCAGCGACGGAGGTAAATACGCCTGCTTCCAGACCCGTGTTTGCTCATCTCTGCAGGTCGGCATGCGGATGTCGCAGGAGGTAAGGAGCGTGGTGAGCAGGTCCATACACCACTGGCTCCATCTGTCGCGGGGGAGGAGGTTCAGGGGCGTCGTCCTTGTAAGGTACGCGACTCGCCTCGAAATGCAGCGCGTGATGAGCAGTGCTGCAACCTGGGGGTCTGCACGTTCGATGAGAGTCAGCGGCTTCGCCATGTCGTCCAGCTGTCCTGCTAGAAAAGTCGCCGCGCCGCCGTCAGGCCCTATGAAGCTGCCTAGTAGTTGCACGCCGTCCTGTGAGAACGGCACATCTGAAGGTAGGTGGGCTGATTGGACTGTGCTCGAGCTCCAGGCTGCACACATCCGTGGGTTGTGCTCGAGCCCCAGTTGTGACAATTTGCTCGTGAAATGGGTAAATGCTGCTACAGTGTCTTCTGTGTCCCCGATGAATGTCACGTCGTCCGCATATGCCAAATAGAGCACACCAACGTGAGCATCTGCAGTTTCGCGAAGCGTGGCATGTATCCCCGCCGCAAAGAGTAGCGGGCCAAGTGGTTCCCCCTAACGGACACCGCGTTCGCTACGCAGTGGTTCGGAGTTGAAGTTGACATCCAGGAGCAGCTGCGACGGGTTACCGTAGGTTAATTTGACGAGCGGCAGTAGTGGCGAGAGGGCGGGGGTGTGAGAGTACGACGGCTTATGCTTGTTATTCATGCTTGCTATTATTTCCTTGCGCTATTCTAGCTTAGGTTTATTTTCTGCATGCATGAATTGCTTGATTCCTAGGCTAGGTGCTTTTCTATATTTTATTATAGTTATAAGCACCGTGCTAGGTTACACCGAATTCGGAGCTATTCGGTTGCCACCGAATTGCTTTCTACCGAATTCGGGAAGGGTCTGTTCGGGACGCTTCGCGACCCGCAGAACCTTCGCGTAACACCTGGTTACTGCCCTTGTGTCGAGCCTATATATAGCCTCGTGTTGTACCCAGGTGATCATTCAATTTACATTCTCATTTCTGAACTCGATCCTCGATCCTCACACTTGGTAATCAGAGCTCGTTTACACGCGAAGTTCTTTCGACCGCTAAAAACCAGTCTTCAAAAAACCGCGGGGGCGACGCAGTTAAACATCGATTTCGGGTACGTAAAACCGGTTCCGTGTTTTTCGCTCCCCCTCGATTCGGTTTTTCGGACGCGTTAATGTCAGGCATGGAAGGCCAGGGCGACAATTACGCGACTACGAGCGACATCGCGAGCCTCCGCACCGACATGGAGCAGACGCAGGCGACGCTTCGTCGACTCGAGGCCTTTCTAACAAGCCACCCAGGGTTCGCCACGGCAGCAGCAGCGACCGCAACGACTGCAGCACCGACAACTCCAGCAGCAGTGGCGACACCGACTTTTCACGGACCGATGGCACCACTGTCGCCGAACCTCGAAGCAGCACGACCGAGGCTCCCGGAGGCGTTCGATCCAAGCGCGAAGGGATCCGACGTCCGGCGATTCGTGGCCACCCTCGAAATTTACTTCGAGGCCATTGGCTGTTCGACCCCGACACACGACGCAACACGAATCCGGCTCGCAGCGACACTGTTACGCGGACCAGCACTCGAGTGGATCTACAATACTGACGTGGCCCGCGGGGAGAAAACGTGGACGCAGTTTCGGGCAGAATTAATCGAGCGTTTCGAACCGATTAATACCACCTACATGGCGCGGCAACAAATTCATCGGCACAAACAGTACAGTAGTGTAGCACAGTACACGCAGCAGATGGAGCTCGCATCCCCGACCTGACTGAAGGCGAAAAATGTCAAATTATATGTTTCATATTATTTAGTTCTAGGTTGTGTAGGGGTGATTCTTAGAGGGTACAACAATTCTCTCGATACTCTTGTACCCCCTCCCCTAACCTAATCGACATACTTTCCTCTCTAGTCTTGACATGGTATAGAGCAGGAAGTTTCCTAGGGCCCACCACGGAAAACGAATTTTTTTTTTCCTGCCCGGAGCGCGCTTCGCGCCTACCCTAGTCGCGCCCCGTGCGCCTGTCCCTAACGGCCCGTTGTGGCCCCTCTCTTAAAGTCCTCTCGCGGCCCCTCGTTGGCCCCTTCGCGACCCCCGCTTACGGCCCCTTAGCGGCCCCTTTTTTTTTTTTCGCGGCCTCGTCGCCCTCCCCCCCCCGCGCGGCTCTTTCGCCGCCCTTTCGCGACCTCGTCGCCGCCCATACGCGACTCCGTCGCCGCCCTCCCCTTCGCGGCTCTGTTGCCGCCTCTTCGCGGCTTCGTCGCCGCCCCTCGCCGCCCTTCGCGGCCCCTCCAGGACCCGTCGCGGTCCCCCCTTTCCTCTCGTCTGCAGCCGCTGCCGCCGCAGAGCCTACAGCAGCAGCCGCGGCCGGACCTGCAGTAGCAACCGCCGCCGAGCCAGCAGCAGCAGCCGCGGTCGGACCTGCAGTAACAACCGCCGCCAGACCTGCAGCAGCTGCCGCGGCCCAGCCTGCAGCAGCTGCCGCCGCCGAGCCTGCAGCAGCTGCCGCCGCCGAGCCTGCAGCAACAGCCGCGGCAGAGCCTGCAGTCGCAGCCGCCGCCAGCCCTGCAGCAGCGGCCGCCGCCGACCCTGCAGCAGCAGCTGTCGCCTACCCTGCAGCAGCTGCCGCCGCCGAACCAACAGCAGCAGCCGCCGCCGGACCTACAGCAGCGGCCGCCGCCGACCCTGCAGCAGCTGCCGTCGCCGAGCCAGCAGCAGCAGCCGCCGCCAGACCTGCAGCAGCTGCCGCCGCCGAGCCTGCAGCAGCAGCCGCCGTTCGAGAATACCACAGCAGCCGCCGCCGTCCCTGCAGCAGCGGCCGTTCCCGAGCCTTCAGCAGCTGCCGCCGCCGTCACTGCCACGGCACTGCCCTGCCCTACCGCGCTACTGCTGCTGCTGTCACGGCTACTGACACTACGACTGTTACTCCTACTGCTACTATGGCTAGCCCTCCTGTGCTAGCCTTCGATGCTGAGGGCCGCCCAGTGAAGTTTGATACCTGGCTAGATGACCTGCACCTCTTCCTACAGCTCACTGCCAAGGAGGACATTTCACTGTACGATCACGCCCTAGGCCATGCTACTGCCCCTGACACTACTGCTGACAGCACTCTGCGCTCCCAGTGGCAGACCCGTGACGCGCACGCTCGCTTCGCTATTCGCAACTCCCTACCGCTAGATGAGCGCGAGCACTTCGGCCAGTGCAAGACTGCTAAGGAACTGTACACAGCCGTAGTTGCTCGTTACTCCTCACCTGCGTCTGCCGCACTAGGCCGCCTCTCACTCCCCTATCTGTTCCCCGACCTGGCCTCCTTTCACACTGTTGCTGACCTCATCACCCACCTCAAGACTAGTGAGGCCCGCTTTCGCGCTGCTATGCCTGCCGAGTTCCTTGCTAGCAACCCCCCCCGCTCTGGCTCACTCTCTACCACATTGTCACCCGCCTCCCTGACTCTCTGCGCACAGTCAGGGATTCCTTTCTAGCTCGCTCCCCTACTGAGCTCACCATTGCCCTCCTCGAGAAGGACCTACTTGCAGCTGAGGCGAGCATCGTCGCCGTAGGTGCCTCTCGTGGCGAGCCCCGCACCCCCTTCTTTGAGGGGTGTTCCCCTTCCCCCCTTCTCCCCTCTGTCGCCTCTGCTTCTGCTGTCGACCTCCTTGGTGCTGAGAAGGTCGGGACCGCGTCTGCTCCGAGCGGGCGCCGCAGGACCAAAGGAGGCAAGGGTGGAGGTGGCGGCGGGGGAGGCGGGGGTGGAGGCGGTGGGAGTGGAGGAGGGGCTGGAGAGGCTAGTGGCGGCAGTGGGGGTAGTGACGGCAGCGGCGGAGGCGGTGGCAGGGGCGGGGGCGGCAGCGGGGGCGGCGGTGGTCGTGGCAGCGGCAGGGGAGGGGGTGGTCGAGGAGGTGGCAGCGGCGGTGGTGGTCGTGGAGGCGCTGGCGGTGGTCCGAGCCAGCAGCACACTCCGTCGCTCCAGGAGGCCCGTGAGTGGTATGCGCAGCGTGGGGGGGCGGGTGGCCTTAGCTGCACGTACGTCATCCGCACTGGTGACCGCGCTGGTCAGACGTGTGGGAAGCCGCACCCCACGCCGCGCTGTTTCGCGCGCCTTGACGACGCTTGGCGCACTCAGTTCCCTGACGGCAATGAGCTGCCCCGCTGGTTTGATCTGGAGAAGAAGGGTGTTGATATCTGGGCTTTAGACTTTGATGCTATTCTCACTGCCATGTATGCTATGTTTACTAGTGGAGAGGGTGCTCAGTACTTGCGTGTTCCGCCCAACCCGGGCATTCTCACCAGTGAGGCTGCTGCTCTAGGTGCTAGTGCGTCTGCAGCTCCAGGTGCTCGCGTGTCTGCCACCTCAGGTGACGGTGAGGCTGTCGCTCTAGGTGCTGCTGAGTCTGTCTCCCCTAGTACTGAGTCGACTGAGGCACTGCACACCTTCACACTGGACTCGGGTGCTTCTCGCTGTTTCTTTCGAGATCGCACTGCCCTTGAGCCACTCGCTCGGCCAGTTGCTGTCTCCCTCGCTGACCCCTCTGGGGGTCCGGTCATTGCGACCTCCTCCACTGTTCTTCCCTGTCCTGCGGTCCCGTCTGGCACACTGTCTGGTCTCTACCTCCCCTCGTTCTCTACGAACTTGGTGGCGGGTAGTGCGCTCCAGGACGGGGGTGTTCACCAGTTCACCCCTGCCTACGAGCGCGTGACACACTGCACGTGTGCTCGGACGGGCCGTCACCTGGCTACCTTCACTCGGGAGCCGGGGTCGGACCTGTACACACTGACCACTGAGTCCCCTCAGGTAGCTGCGTCTGCGTCTGCGTCTACGTCAGGTCAGCTGTCCGCCCCCTGCTCGTGTCGCTCTCTGGCGCATGAGACTGTCCTCTGGCACCACCGCCTTGGTCACCCGTCTGTGCAGCGCCTTCGGGCCATGCACAAACGGGACCTTGTTGCTGGTCTTCCCAGAGTTCTCCCTCCCCTCCCACCCTCGCCTGCGCCTCCCTGTCTTCCCTGTGTCGAGGGGCGGCAGCGCGCCACTCCTCACTCCTCCTCCTTTCCCCAGACGACTGCTCCTTTGCAGACGCTCCACTTGGACGTGTGGGGCCCAGCCCGCGTCCGTGGACAGGGTCAGGAGAGGTACTTCCTGATTGTTGTTGACGACTTCTCGCGCTACACCACGGTCTTCCCCTTGCGCACCAAGGGTGAGGTCCCTGATGTCTTGATCCCTTGGATCCGCAGATCTCGTCTCCAGCTCAGTGAGCGTTTCCACTCCGACTTTCCTGTCCTGCGTCTGCACTCTGACAGAGGTGGGGAGTTTTCCTCCGGCCTCTTGGAGGCCTTCTGTCAGCAGGAGGGCATTGCGCAGTCGTTCACGCTTCCGGCCTCTCCACAGCAGAATGGGGTTGCTGAGCGCCGCATTGGCTTGGTCATGGAGGTCGCTCGTACCTCCTTGGTTCATGCGGCTGCCCCCCATTTTCTGTGGCCGTTTGCAGTCCGATACGCTGCGCATCAGCTCAACCTCTGGCCCCGAGTCTCCCTCCCGGAGACTTCTCCGACCCTGCGTTGGACGGGAGAGGCTGGCGATGCGTCGCGTTTTCGGGTCTGGGGATCCCGAGCTTTTGTTCGAGACACGTCCGCGGACAAGCTCTCCCGTCGCGCTGTCCCCTGTGTCTTCCTTGGCTTTGTCCCGGACGCCCCTGGTTGGCAGTTCTACCACGCCACCTCGCGTCGTGTCCTGGCCTCTCAGGACGTCACTTTTGACGAGTCCGTCCCCTACTACCGCCTCTTCCCCTACCGCACTGCCCCGCTCCCCCCCCGCCTCTCTTCCTCGCTCCAGGTGCTGAGGTACCAGACCCCCTCCCCCCTCAGGGTGCCGCTCCCTCATGTGTGTCCCAGGTAGACCCGGGTGAGCCTGTCGAGGTAGCTGTCGACTCTCGCCCTGCTGGGGGTGCTGAGCCTGGAGGTGCGGAGCCTGGAGGTGCGGAGCCTAGGGGTGCTGAGCCTGGAGGTGCTGAGTCTGGGGGTGCTGAGTCAGGGAGTGCTGACCCTGAGCGAACTACACCTGGAGGACCCCTCTCCTCCCCACAGCTGCAGGAGAGGTACCTACAGTACTGCCGCCTCCGGAGAGGTGCTACTGGAGCTCGTCCCGGTACTTCCCCTCCTGGCCCAGAGCTCCCCCCCATTCAGCAGATCCGAGAGTGGTACACGCGGCGCTGCAGTCTTCGGAGTGGTGCTCCTGGTGCTGCGGACCCTGGGGGTGGCGCTGCTACTGGTGCTGAGGACCCGGGCGTTGGGGCTGCTGCTGGTGTTGAGGACCCGGGCGTTGGAGCTGCTGCTGGTGCTGAGGACCCGGACGTTGGAGCTACTGCTGGAGCTGAGGACCCGGACGGTGGAGCTGCTGCTGGTGCTGAGGACCCGAGCGGTGGAGCTGCTGCTGGTGCTGAGGACCCGAGCGGTGGAGCTGCTGCTGGTGCTGAGGACCCGGACGTTGGAGCTGCTGCTGGTGCTGAGGACCCTGCCGCTGGTGTCTCTGCTGGTTCTGGAGACGCTGTGCGGCCGCGACCGTACTTCGTACCACTTCTTCAGCAGGTTCTTGGTCAGGCTCCTCCTCCTTGTCCTCCTCCCTCCGTAGAGTGTCCTCCGCCTGTCCAGTCGCAGTCACAGTTCCCGCCTGCCTCGCCTCTCCCTTGTCCCTCTCCTTACACTGGTCCCACAGGAGGTCTTGCAGAGCGTCGTGAGCCTGCGTCTCGTCCTACGTCGCCTGTTCGTACTGCTCGCACTGGTCGTCGTGTCCCACGTGAGCGTCCTCCTCCTGTCCCTGGCACTCACTACATGACTCTGCGTCCCTCCACTGCTCCTCAGCGTGTTCCGCTGCCGTCTCCTCCTACGTCCTCTCTGCCTACTCTTCCTGATCCGGAGTCTGACTCCCGTCGTGCTGCCAGTCCCACTGTCACCCGTCTCCTCGCTACTGTTGTCACTGACCCTACCTTTGAGTCTTCTGCTGCGTCTGCTCTGGTCGCTGAGTTGATAGACTTTGCTGCCCGCTGTCGTCTAGACTACGCCACTAGCCTTGTTGCTGAGTCTGAGTCTGAGTCGGTCTGTCCTCCGTCCGTCGGGGGTGAGTGTGCTCTTGGCACGGACGTCCTTGAGGACAGACAGGAGGAGTTCCAGTGCTTTGCTGCTGCTTTACCCCACCTCGTGTCCATGCTAGTTGCCCCTGAGGGAGACCCGGATGCACCAGACATCCCGACCCCGCGCACTTACGCTGAGGCGATGGCGGGTCCCTACTCCTCTCAGTGGCAGACAGCCATGGACGCAGAGATGGCTTCCTGGAAGTCCACAGGCACCTACGTCGACGAGGTTCCCCCACCTGGGGCGAACATCGTCAGTGGCATGTGGATTTTCAGGGTGAAGCGGCCACCGGGTTCTCCACCTGTCTTCAAGGCGCGCTACGTGGCTCGAGGCTTCAGTCAGCGAGAGGGAGTTGACTTCTTTCAGACCTTCTCCCCCACCCCGAAGATGACCACTCTTCGGGTGCTGCTACACATAGCCGCTCAGCGCGACTACGAGCTTCACTCACTTGACTTCAGCACTGCTTTCTTGCAGGGCAGCCTGCACGAGGAGATCTGGCTGCGCCGCCCTCCTGGCTTCACTGGGTCGGTTCCTCCTGGTACCCAGTGGAGGCTCCAGCGGCCGGTCTACGGTCTCCGCCAGGCACCGCGTGAGTGGCACGACACACTGAGGACGACACTTGCGGCTCTTGGGTTTGCTCCCTCTACTGCTGACCCGTCACTGTTTCTACGCACAGACACCTCGCTGCCTTCGGATGAGTCCGTAGAGCCGAGTGGCCCGTATCCAGAGCTTGTGGGCTGCCTCATGTACCTGATGACCTGCACTCGACCTGACCTTGCATACCCTCTTAGCATCCTTGCACGCTATGTCGCTCTTGGCCGTCACAGGAAGGAGCACATGGATGCTGCTAAGAGGGTGTTGCGCTACTTGTGCAGTACGTCGGGCATGGGGCTAGTGCTTGGAGGGCGAGACCGAGTTGTACTTACTGGACACTCAGACGCTTCTTGGGCGGACGACCAGGCTACTCAGCGGTCGTCTCAGGGTTACACTTTCAGCCTTGGCTCCGGCTCAGTTTCTTGGCGTTCTACACGCTCTTCTTCTGTTCTCAGCTCCATTTGTGAGGCTGAGATCTACGCCACAACCATGGCTGCCCAGGAGCTACGCTGGTTGACCTACCTGCTGACCGACTTGGGTGAGCGGCCTCGTTCTCCTCCAGTGCTGTACGTCGACAACCAGGCTGCCATTGCCTTGTGTGAGGAGCACAGACTGGAGCACAGAACGAAGCACATCGCCCTGCGGTACTTCCTTGCTCGAGAGCTGCAGCAGCGCGGTCAGCTTTGTCTGCGTTACGTGGCCACTGAGGCCAACCTTGCTGATGTGTTCACCAAGGCGCTTCCGCCTTGTGACCATCAGCGCTTCTGCACTCTGCTAGGCCTTGTGCCTACTGGACCTCACTTGCTTACTTCTTGACCCTGCTTGTACTGTGATCACTATATATATATATATATATATATATATATATATATATATATATATATATATAAATATATATATATATATATATATATATATATATATATATATATATATATATATATATATATATATATATATATATATATATATATATATATATATATACCTGCATGTTTACTCTTGCTAGGTTGTGATCACTGTATCTCTTGTTTTGTTATAAACCTGCATGTGAACTGGCCTTGTGGCCACCTGCTTGTGCTCAGATTGTGTGGTGTCCTTGAGATCCACCCTGAGCTTTGTCTTGCTTGCTTTTATGCTTGACTGGTCTTGTGACCACTGTTAGGTTTGGCTATCCCCCCTACTTCACCTATGGGGGTGTGTCAAATTATATGTTTCATATTATTTAGTTCTAGGTTGTGTAGGGGTGATTCTTAGAGGGTACAACAATTCTCTCGATACTCTTGTACCCCCTCCCCTAACCTAATCGACATACTTTCCTCTCTAGTCTTAACAAAAAAATCCAGGCGTACACAGAAGGGTTAAAATTAGAGATTCGGCGGCAGGTGATCGCGGCGAATTACGACAGCTACAGGGACATCGTGCGTGCAGCCGAACGATACGACGCGCTGACTCGAGGTCAACCCGAAACACGACGTTTCGCGCCGAACCGTACATTCGGCACGGAGCGATCGGCACCCCCCACGTTCGCCGAACCGATGGATATCGACAAATTCGACGCGAAGCAGCAGCCGACAAAATGCGAATTTTGCGGCGCAGCAGGGCATCAGATTTTGTCGTGCTACAAGATGAAGAAAGTACGTGCAATCATGCAGGGCGGTAACAGTGGAGCACCCCCGAAGTAAAAAAACGGGAATCGCCAGTAGCCGCGGATCGACCTGGCGATCGCGTAAAGATCCGAAAAGCGAAAAAGGGCGACGACGTGGCGACTTCGGAGCGGGTGAAAAAAGGAGAAAATGATGGCGCGAATATAAAACGTCACGACCGGCCGGCACCAGGGGAAATCGCCGAGGCAAATGGTGGCTCCGCGAAAAAAGACTCTGCACCGACCGGGAAACTCCAGCCGGACCCCCACGAAAGTAAGAATTCGTTAAAAGTATCCTATAAAGATACTCTAACGAAAAATATTGCTTCTCGTGGTTTTCAAGCCTTTGAAAAATTCAGGGGAGAGTTAGAGGCCAAGAAAAAGCCTTTAGAAATTATTCAGGTACCTGCAAAGTTGGGCAAAGTATTACGGAGCGTAGAAAAGGGTCGTGCGTTCCGTGGTGTTAATATTCTCTCCCCGCAGCATAGTGTTAAGGCTCCCCGTTGCCCACAGGTGAAGCCTACACAGCTGCAAAGGCTTAGAGGAGACATCCAGGCTCAGGAGAAATTATACAAGCCTCGGAAAAATCCTCCTACCCCCCAGGTGAAGTTGGAAAGTGCTGAGTCGGGTATAGGAACTAGGGAAGGTATTCATTTTGATGTACCCTATGATCCTATTAATGAGACCCTCTTTGGCTACTCAGCGCAGCAGAAACCACTACTCCTCGAGGTGTTATGCAATGGGCGACGCCTCCAGGCACTGGTGGACAGCGGTGCATCTCACTCAGTGTGCGACCGCGAGACATTGGAGAAAATTGGAGAGAAGGCGGAGGAGACCCAATTCTCAGCAACCATGGTGGACGGTACGAAGCTCCCCATCCACGGCGAAGCATCACTGCAGCTGCATATAGGTGCGTTGAGGTGGAAGCCGAAGCTACCTGTCACCAACATCAAAGGGTTAGATTTCATCTTGGGGCGAGATTTTCTGAAGCGGTTCAACCCCGAGATCGATTGGGTCAACAGCAAAGTGTGCATCTACAACAACGGGAAGCAGATAGCACTGCGAAGCTGGACGGATACAGGGGATATTCCTGAAACGACACTGGCACGGTTCGAACAGACGGTGAACGAGAGTAACACGGGTTACTTAGCACTGGTCATGGCTGCAGCAGAAGAGGTGAAAAAGGGTTCCGAGCTACCCGCAGCAGTAAGAAAGGTCTTGGAGCAGTACAAAGACATCATGCCCAACAACCTTCCTGCAGGCGTACCTCCTGCACGCACCCACGAGCACGAGATCGTGGAGGAACCAGGTGCGAAACCCGTCTCACGTGCACCTTACAGACTGAGTCCGACCGAACTGACAGACATGAAGAAACAGATCGAGTATCTACTAGACAGACAACTGATCCGACCATCCACCTCTCCCTACGGCGCACCAGTTCTCTTCACACCGAAACCAGACGGCAGTTTACGGATGTGCATCGACTACCGCGCACTGAACAAACAGACAGTAAAAAACAAATACCCCATACCGCGCATCGACGACTTACTGGACCAACTGCGTGGAGCAACAGTTTTCTCGAAGCTGGACCTACGGTCGGGTTACTGGCAGATCAAGATGGCAGACAACTCGATCCACAAGACGGCGTTCCGTACGAGATACGGCTCCTACGAATACTTGGTGATGCCGTTCGGACTCTGCAACGCACCAGCAACGTTCCAGGCAGAGATGAACCATATTCTACGGCCCCTGCTGGACGAGTGCGTAGTGGTGTAAATGGACGATATCCTCATCTACTCCAAGAACATGAAGGAGCACGTGGAGCATCTACGGAAGGTGTTCGAGATCCTGCGGAAAAATAAGTTCTACGTGAAGCTGTCGAAGAGCGACTTCGCACTAGAGAAGGTGCAGTTTCTCGGGCACATGGTGAGTGCCAAGGGCGTACACGTGGACCCGCGGAAAATCGAAGCCGTTAAAAAGTGGAAGGTTCCGGAGAACGTGAAGGAGTTGCAGCAGTTCCTAGGCTTCGCCAACTACTACAACAGGTTCGTGCCACAGTACGCTAAAATAGCAGCGCCACTGACCGACCTACTGAAAAAGGACACGCCCTTCAAATGGGGTGCTCCTCATTAGCAAGCCATGGAACAGCTACAGACAGCACTGACCACAGCGCCAGTACTCATCCTACCGGATCCCGAGAAAGACTACGTAGTTGAAGCAGACGCTAGTGACCAGGCAGTCGGAGCAGTACTGATGCAGGATCACGGGAACGGTGAACAGAAACTGCACGGAGCAGAACTGAACTACCCCATTCATGACAAGGAAGCCTTAGCCATAGTCGTAGCCTTCAAGGCGTGGAGGTGTTACCTTGAGGGTGCCCAGACCACAGTCTATACGGACACTACAGTCTTAAATACCTGAAGTCGCAGCCGACGCTTTCACGACGACAGGTGCGGTGGGTGGATTTCTTGGAGACTCAGTTCCGCTACGACATCGTCTACAAACCCGGGCTACACAACAAGGCAGACGCGTTGAGCCGCCCCGGTCATGTAGCAGGCATCCAGCTCGAAGGGATGAACCCTCTGCTCAAGGGTCTATTCCAACATGGGTACTCCGTGGACGGCGAGATAGCAACGGCAGAGAAACAGAAGCTGTTACAGTGGGAGAAAGACTTAGCGGTAAGGAAGGGTTCAGGAAAGATTTGGGTACCGAATTACGCCCCGCTACGGCAGATCCTATTGGAGGAGTTTCATGACGTACCATACGCGGGACATTTCAAGAGTAACAAAACGTTAGCGGGAATAGCAAAGTATTACTACTGGCCCCGGATGGCAGCAGACGTGCAGCAGTTCGTCACCTCCTGCGACACGTGCCAGCGGATGAAGAGCAGTAAGCAGAAGAAAGCAGGGTTACTTCAGCCTCTACCCGTACCGGAGCAGCCATGGCAGGTCGTTAGTCTCGACTTCATCACAGGACTTCCCTCGACCTCACGGGGACACGATTCCATCCTCGTGGTCATCGATAAATTCGGAGCTATTCGGTTGCCACCGAACTGCTTTCTACCGAATTCGGGAAGGGTCTGTTCGGGACGCTTCGCGACCCGCAGAACCTTCGCGTAACACCTGGTTACTGCCCTTGTGTCGAGCCTATATATAGCCTCGTGTTGTAACGCCGTGGCGATGGCCTGTCGCGAAATACTGTTGAATGCGTTCTTGATGTCAGCTTGCAGCACTAGGCTGGTGGGGCGGGCATCCAAGAAGGCTTTGGCCGCGTGGATTACAGTCTCGGCGCCACCTGGCACTGCCACACCGTACTGTAGTGGGAGGAAGAATTCGCGGGCAGCTTCACCCATTGCTGCCAGGGCCGACTTGGCCGCCAGCCTCGTCAAGCATTCGCCGATCGCGATTGGCCGAGCACCACCGCCCGGCTTGGCCAAAGCAACGAGGCGTGATGCGGTCAGGAGGTTTGCCACCGAGCCTGGCAAATTCCCACCCAGGATGGTGTTAACCAAGGCGTGCAGATGGGTGCTGACCAATGCATTTGTAATCGCCGCGTCGCGCAAATGTTCGAATGTCATCCCCGACGGCCCAGCTCCGACCCCATTGTTGCATCTGCCCAACATTTTGGCGAAATCCGCATCGGTGATTGAAAGTGTTGACCCGCGCGGCGTCTTCCAGATCACCTCCTCATGTGCAGCGGGTGGGTGCTTTTGACGCAGCTCCTCCAGGATTTCGGGGCTGGGAGTGCAGACGAGAATTGACTCCAGGGCAAGGACGGCTCGTAGGAGACTGCCACGTTTCGCCAGACCCTCGGCTCGGCTGATCACACCTGTCACATCGGGCCTGTGTAGTGGCGGAGGTGGCATGTTGACTGCGTCTACCGTGTTAAGGTACAGTTGCTCCCATTCGCCACGCTGGAAGGCTCGGATCCGGGCTTTGATTTTCGGCCAGTCCGGTCATTGTGGCGAGGTTTGGCGAAGAGTTAGGCGCGGGAGAAACAACAACAGGCGCCATCCTGTCTCTGACTCTGGGTTTCGAGAGAGGTGTAGTAACGGCGTCAGTAGTGCCAGCGAGAACAGCTGACACAGATTTGGCGGTAAGCGCCGCGACAGCGAAGGCTGACGGCTGTCGCACAGAGCCGCGATGTCCCAATTTCCGATGGCTGCGAACAAGCCCGTTCGCTTCGCCAGTTTGTCAGGTGAAAAATAGCGGGGGATCGGAGCGGCTGGGCGTGTCGCAACACCCGCGTTCGCGGTCCGATTTTGTCGAGCGCGACCCAATCGCGCTGGGGAGGCAGAGGTTGGAAACTCCTCTGTCCGATCAGCATCGGGCGGTGTGCGTTGTTCCTGGGGCGATTGCACGCGTGCCTGCTCCTCCACTGCTTCCCTTCTCCCGGAATTCTCCCTCGCCCCGCCTTCCTCGCCCTCTCCCTCTTCGTTCTCGCTATCAGATGTTGCTTCTTCCTTATAAGAGGGATCCCGCCGCTCGTCATCCTCATTTGCTGTTTCTAAGTTAGTTAAAGCTGCCCTTGCTGCTGCCTGGTAACCATTCTCTGGACCTCCGCCAGCCCCGCTTGCTGTTAGCTGTTCCATCCCGCGACGTCCCCGCGCTTGAGATGGTGATTGCTGGAGCGCCTGAGCCATCGCCAGAGCACGCTGCCGCCTGGTCGGCTGTCGTCGCCAAGCCTCAGCCCCCGCTCGAAAAGGCGACCAAGGCGTCGAAGCCTCCTGTACCGCAGGCTCCGAAACCCGCGACAACAGACGCTGGAAAGACTCTTCCCCCCGCACCCGCGGCTCCCCTTGGCGTGGGCAAGGCTGGCCCGTCTGCTCCTGTTGTTGCTCCGCCCGCTCTGCCTGCTGCTCCCGTCCCCCTTGCTCCCGTTGTTGCGCCAACGGCTGCTCCTGCTGGGGGAGCTGCTGATCCCCCTGTTCCTGCCCCTGGCGCACTCGTTGCACCGGCCGCTTCTGTCCCCGACGTGCCTGCGCCGGCGTCTGCTTCTTCCCCGAAGGCGGCGTCCGCCACCACTGTCGGTCCAGCTCCGATGGTTGCGCCTTCGGGCGCGGACCTGATGGCTCCCGCTCCGCTGCCGGCGGTCCCTGTAGGGCAGCCCTCTCGTCCCCCGTCGCCGGACCGCCGTCTATCCCGGCCCCATTCTCCAGCGCCCCAACAGGAGCGCGAGACGTCGCGGCGCCGGCGCAACTCTCCCCGGCGCTACCAGCAGCAGGCCCAGTGGCCTGCTCACCCTGGTGGCAATGGGGGCTGGAGGGGTCCCCACGGGCGCGGAGGTGGCGGGAGATACCGTCCACCTGTGATAATGACGGATCTTCAGCGGGAAGTGTCGAGGGCCGTGCGCGAGGAGAGGGCGGCACAGAGCCAGAGCAGTTCACTGCGGGTCGCGCCAGCGCATGTGGCTCCTCATCAGACTGTGCCTCCCGTAGACCCTCCGCCAGCCGCTGCATTTCCTCCTCCTGTCCTCGCCCCATCGGCTCCTTCTCCTTCTGTATCGGCGCCTGCCCCCGGCTCTCGTCTCCATCTGCCACCGGTTCCGCCTGTTGCGGGAGTGGAGTTTGTTGCTGCGGGGGGTGGCGCTGCGGCTCAGCATTCCCACCACGTTGCTGCTGATGAGCCGCTACTGTTTCTGACGGAGGCGCTGCAGCCTCCGCAGACGCGTGTTCCAGAGACGACACTTGACCAGCTCCACCGCCTCGCAGAGAGTCTCCACGCGTTGCTGCTGATTCAGGTGCTCGCGCACTCGTCCCTCCCCGTGATTCCTCCTGAGACTTTTCGCGGCCGCCAGCGTGACACGTGCTTGGACGCGGCAGACCAGCTCGCAGCGTTGCTGGCGCCCGTGTTGGCTGCGCCCGCGGAGGGTGGCGCTGCTGCTGCGGGACAGCTGGACGAGGCTGTCTGGGGCCTGAAACGGCACTTGCGCGCAGGATCTGGAGCCGCGGCGATCGGCGCAAGCACGCTTGTGGTCCGGGAGCTGTGGCGCTCCCTGACGGGCGTTCTTCACGCCCTTGGAGCTCACCGCATGTAGTTGCGGGCTCCGGTTGCCCCATTGATGCCATGCGTGTCTAGTTCAAAGTAGGATCTGCCATTGCATGTATGTCCTTGCTTAGTGTCACTCGTTTGTGTTTGCGCTTGCCACACCTCACGCGCGGCCGAAGGCCGTTCCGTCGAGCGTCGGCCGCCGAAGGCGGGCGGCGCGAGGGAAAATTTTCGGCCGCCAAACTAACAATGAAGAGAATGGCCTTATGAAGGCCTTAAGTAGGGCTGAGAGGCAAGGGCAGAGGCTAAGGGCGGAGGGCAGAGGCTATTCCTCTCTCTCTCTCTCTCTCTCTCTCTCTCTCTCTCTCTCTCTCTCTCTCTCTCTCTCTCTCTCTCTCTCTCTCTCGCTCTCTCTCGTCCGAGGGAAAAATTTCGGCCGCCAAACTAACAATGAAGAGAATGGCCTTAGGAAGGCCTTAAGTAGGGCTGAGAGGCAAGGGCAGAGGCTAAGGGCGGAGAACCAGGGCAGACCAGTCTTCGCGGGGTTCTTCCCCTTAGCAGTAGAGACCTACGGCTGCAGTTATTCATTTGGCGGCTGCAATTTTTCGCTCGCAGAGAGCGAGAGAGAGAGAGAGAGAGAGAGAGAGAGAGAGAGAGAGAGAGAGAGAGAGAGAGAGAGAGAGAGAGAGAGAGAGAGAGAGAGAGAGAGAGAGAGGGTTAGCCTCTGCCCTCTGCCCTTAGCCTCTGCCCTTAGGTTCCTAGCTACTTAAGTGGCTGTTCTAGCCTCGTTGGCTCATTATTCATTTGGCGGCTGCAATTTTTATTGAGGGGAGTCTGCCCTGCCCTGGTATAGCCCTATTTTCTTGTCTGCCTGCTCCCGTGCCGCCCAGCCCCTCCCCTTCCTAGCCCTCTCATCACGTTTACTGATGGGGTCGGTGATCGTGATGTTCGCCAGCCATACCGCCCCCGAGGTCCGGTCCCGGAACGCCAAGTCCGCCTTCTTGTTATCTACCGGGCTAAAGGCAGTGCACTCCTTGTGCACCGCAAACCCGACATCCTGCGCCATGCGGATACACTCATCGCGGAGCTCGTTATGGGTGTTGGTCCGACCGTGGCCCGTACCGCACCGCAGCAGGTGGTTCGGCAGCCTCTTGTCAAGAATGGCCACCCGCTTGTCACAGTCACAGCACTTGGGCACGGACAGGGGGAGGCCGAGCCGGAACTGAAGGGCGAAAGTGAAATGTTCGGGGCAGAGGCGGAGGGAGGGCATGTAGGGTATGGCGAGGAGCCAATCCCCTGCCCCATAGCCCGTGAGTGAGATTAGGCACTGTGTGTGGCCTGCCAGGGGGTTCAGCTCCATTTGTCTAGAGGCGGTGATCTGTGCGGCGCTCCGGCTACCTTGGACTAGCAGGGCCAGGCGGTGCTGTAACTGGCCTGCTGGTTTTGCTAGTTCGGAGGCAATCAGGTCCCTTGCTTTCGGTGATAGGCTTGCTCTGCAGTCACTGATCCAACTCTGCAGCTCGTTCGGGCTCGGGTCTGCTGCGCCTGGGCTCTGCAGTGCTGCTGTGAGGTAGGACCCCGCTGGACCCGAGAGGGGGCTGAGGAGGGAGTGGGCTTGTGCGAGGCTGGCCAGGAAGCTGTACCGGCCCTCCACCAACGGATCTGCAAGGCCTAGCCCCCCGAGGCTTGGCGTGAGTGATGCCTGGTCCCATATCCGCCCTGCCTCCGTCTCTCCCCTTGGGTGGCGCACCCCACATGCGTCAAGAAGGGCGTGTAGCAGCGCCCGGCCCCACCTGGTCCATTCGGCTTCAGGCAGCAGGTAGAGAGGGGTGGTGCGGGCGAGGTATGATATGCGCCTGGAAATGCAGCGTCTCTCCCTGCGATCCCTGCTGACTCATTTCGTGACAGGCCGCACGAGACCTGTCTGGACGCGGCGGACCAGCTCGCGCAGCTGCTGGCGCCCGCGTTGGCTGCGCCCGCAGAGGGTGGCGCTGCGGCTGTGGAACAGCTGCACGAGGCTGTCCGTGGTTTAAGGCGGCACTTGCGCGCAGGATCTGGAGCCGCGGCGATCGGCGCAAGTACGCTGGTGGTCCGGGAGCTGTGGCGGACTTTAACTGGCATTCTCCATGCCCTTGGAGCTCACTGGATGTAGATCCGGGCTCCGCTTGCCCCTGTGTTGCCATTGTCGCTTACGATGGAGTTGATACCGCCATTGTGTATATGCCGTTGCTTATAGTCGATCGTGTGAGTGTTCCTTGCCGCTGGGTTAGAAGAAATGAACCCACAAACTGAATAATGTTCCTTGGCCTTATATAGCAGGGGTAGGGGGGCTGAGAGGCTGAGAGGCTAAGGGGCTAAGCTATGCCTCTCTCTCTCTCTCTCTCTCTCTCTCTCTCTCTCTCTCTCTCTCTCTCTCTCTCTCTCTCTCTCTCTCTCTCTCTCTCTCTCTCTCGCTCTCTCTCTCTCTCTCTCTCTCTCTCTCTCTCTCTCTCTCGCTCTCTCTCTCTCTCTCTCTCTCTCTCTCTCTCTCTCTCTCTCTCTCTCTCTCTCTCTCTCACTCTCCCTCGTTGTAGCCTTTTCTGCCTCTTTCTGTGCACGTGTTGCTGCTTCTGCTGCTGCTGATGCTGCAACGCGTCTCTGCTTGTGGTGGGACAGACGTCTCTTCGCCGGGCATGATCCTTGAGCCATGACAACCTCAAGAGCCGGCCGCCGCTTCTTGCTGCCATGCCACCTCCACCAGCTTCTTTGTGTCCAGCTCGTAGTCCAGAAGCGAAACCATCATCAGGTCCACAAGTGTCGTGTCGCACAAGTTGCCGCGCACCCAGCTTTTAATGATGTTTTGACAGCTGAATCCGCGCTCACGCTCAACAGTGCTGAGTGGGAGCACTGCAACGGCTATCCAAATGCGACCAAGGTTTGGGAAGGCCGACTCCCAATCCAGCGTTGAGAGTATCTGCGACAGGCTGTCGTGAAAGGAGAGGTCTTCGTGGTGGGTGGAGAGGATGTCAAGAAAGCTAGGCAGGAATGAGAATGACTAGATCAGGGTTTGGGCTATGAGGTTGTACCCCATATCAGCTACCCCACTACAGCCTACACAAATATAACATGCATATATGTTTGACACACCCCCATAGGCAAAGTGGGGGAGAGCAAGGGGTCACAAGACCAGTCAAGAAAAGCAAAGCAAGCACAGGGTGGATCACAACGTCACCACTCACTCCGAGCACGAGCAAAGGGCCACAAGGCCAGTTCACATGCAGAGGTATATATGCAACAACAACAGAACAGTGATCACTACCTAGCAAGAACAAGCATGCAGGTATATATATAGATCACAGTACAAGCAGAGACTACAGCAAGTGTGGAAACGTAGGCACAAGGCCCAACAAAGTACAAAAGCGCTGATGATCACCAGACGGAAGTGCCTTGGTGAAGATATGAGCCGTGTTTGGCCCGAGTGGCCACGTGCGCAAGACGAAGTTGACCTCGCTGCTACAACTCTCGAGCCAGGAAGTAACGCAGAGCGCTTCGTTCTGTGCTCCAGTATGTGCTCCTGACACAAGGCAATGGCGGCCTTGTTGTCGACGTACAGAACTGGAGGAGAACGAGGCCTCTCTCCCAAGTCGGTCAGTAGGTAGGTGAGCCAGCGTAACTCCTGTGCAGCCATGGCTGTGGCTCCTCACAACTGGAGCTGAGAACAGAAGACGAGCGCGTAGACCGCCAAGAAACAGAGCCAGAGCCAAGGCTGAAGGTGTAACCCTGTGACGACCGCTGCGTAGCCTGGTCGTCAACCCAAGACGCGTCAGAGTGTCCAGTGAGGACAACGTCGCTCCGTCCTCCAAGCACAAGCCCCATGCCCGATGTACTGCACAAGTAGCACAGTACCCTCTTCGCAGCATCCCAGTGCACCTTTTGGTGCCGACCAGGAGCCACGTAGCGAGCCAAAAGGCCAAGAGGGTACGCGAGGTCAGGTCGAGTGCAGGTCATCAGGTACATGAGGCAGCCCACTAGCTCTGCCAAAGGACCACTCGACTCTACGGACTCGTCCGAAGGTGGAGCTGAGAGCGAGTGACCTGTAGCCAGCGGAGTGGGCTGTGGGGAGGACCAGGTGAAGCCGAAGCGCTGAAGGACCTGCTGCACCATGTGTGACTGGGTCAGTGTGATGGTGCGGCGTGCTCTGTCTCGGGTGATCTGCAAGCCAAGGTAGCTGCGCAGCTCACCCAGGTCAGTGCACGTGTGTCTCTTCTACAGCTCCGACTTCACCAGAGCGAGAGCCTCAGTGTCAGCAGTGGCAAAGACCAAGTCGTCGACATACACGAGGATGTAGAATGGCGGCAGCGAAGTGTCGGTGCACAGAAACAGCGACGGGTCAGCAGTCGAAGGAGCGAACCCAAGAGCCGCAAGGGTAGTCCTCAGTGTGTCGTGCCACTCACGAGGCGCCTGGCGGAGACCGTAGACTGGCCGCCGGAGGCTCCACTAGGTACCAGGAGGGAACGACCCAGTGAAGCCAGGTGGGCGGCGCAGCCAGATCTCCTCGTGCAGGCTGCCCTATAAGAAGGCTGTGCTGAAGTCAAGAGAGTGAAGCTCGTAGCCACGCTGAGCGGCAACGTGCAGCAGCACCCGAAGAGTGGTCATCTTCGGGGTAGGGGAGAAGGTCTGGAAGAAGTCAACTCCCTCACGCTGACTGAAGCCTCTAGCAACGTAACGAGCCTTGAAGACAGGCGGAGAACCCGGCGGCCGCTTCACCCTGAAAATCCACATGCCATCGACGATGTTCGCCCCAGGAGGGGGAACCTCATCGAGGTTAGTGCCTGTGGACTTCCAGGATGCCATCTCTGCGTCCATGGCTGTCTGCCACTGAGAGGAGTACTCACCCGCGATCGCCTCAGCGTAAGAGCGCGGGGTCGGGATGTCTGGTGCATCCGGGTCTCCCTCAGGGGCAAGCAGCATGGCCACGAGATGAGGCGCAGCGGCTGCAAGACACTCAAGGTCCTCGTGCCTGTCCTCAAGGACGTCCGTGCTAAGAGCACACTCACCCACGACGGACGGAGGACAGACAGACTCAGACTCAGCAACAAGACTAGCGGCGTAGTCGAGACGACAGGCAGCAGCAAAGTCAACAAGCTCAGCGACCAAGGCAGACGCAGCAGCAGACTCAAACGACGGGTCAGTGACAACAGTGGCTAACAGACGCGTGATAGTAGGGTGTGCAGCACGAAACTCGTCAGACTCAGGGTCCGGAACGTCAGGTAGAGAGGACGCAGGGAGACACAGTAGAGGAGCATGCTGTGGAGTAGAGGAAGGACGAAGGGCTACGAGAACAACCGGCTGACGCTGACAAGGAAGACGACGACCGGTACGACTAGGATGAATAGGCGAGACAGGATGCGACGCAGGCTCACGACGCTCAGCAAGACTCCCTGTCTGCTCAGTGTAAGGAGAAGGAGCAGGCAGCGGTGAGCCAGGCAGTAACGGAAGACCAGTAGAAGACGGGAGGCTAAGAACCTGGCGAAGCACAGAGTCAGGCGGTGGCTGAGACGACGGAGACGGCGGAGCGAAGAACAGTCTCGTCGGTGTAGTGCTACCAGCACCAGTAAATCCAGCACCTCCAGCAGCTCCACTACCTCCAGCAGCTCCAGTACCCTCAGCACCTCCAGCGCCAGCACCTCCAGGACCAGCTCCACCAGCAGCAGCACCCCCAGAACCGGCACCTCCAGTCCCAGGGTCTCCAGCCTCAGTGTCTCCAGCAGCAGCACCCCCAGAACTGACACCTTCAGTCCCAGGTACTCCAGCCTCAGTGTCTCTTGCAGCAGCACTTCCAGAACCGGCACCTCCAGTCCCAGGGTCTCCAGCCTTAGTGTCTCCAGCAGCAACACCCCCAAAGGCAGCACCTCCAGCCCTAGCAGCTCCAGTACCTCCAGTACGAGCACCTCCGGGACCAGTGACTCCAGCACCTTCGGTAGACAAAGTACCAGCACCACTCCCAGCTCCAGCGACGTCAGCAGAAGCACCTCCAGCGGCAGAGCCCCGAGCTCCAGTAGCGCGACCCTGACGGCGACCGTACCACTCGTGCAGCTACTGTGGGGTGAGAGGCGTGCACGGACGAAGGCGGCCACTCCAAGGAGACTGCGCACGAGCAGTCTCAGCACCCCCAGGCTCCTCGCGTCCAGGCTCAGCACCCCAAGACGCAGCACCCCCAGACGTAGTACCTCCAGTCTCCTCACGCTCAGGCTCAGCACCTCCAGGCTCAGCACCCCCAGGCTCCTCACGCTCAGGCTCAGCACCCCCAGACTCCGCACTCCCAGGCTCAGCACCCCCAGGCTCCTCACGATCAGGCTCCGCACCCCCCCCAGGCTCAGCACCCCCAGGTCGGCTCAGCACCCCCAGAGACAGCACCCCGAGCAGGACCACCCCCAGCAGGACCGGAGTCTCCAGTGACCTCAACAAGCGCAGGCACGGGAGGGTCTACTTGAGAAACACCTGAAGGAGCAGGACCTGGCGCGGGGAGGGGGTCTACCTGGGGAGGACCTGGAGCGAGAAAGAGCGGCGGGGGGGGGTGAGGGGCAGTGCGCTAGGGAAATAGATGGTAAAAGGGGACTGACTCGTCAAAGGTGACGTCCTGAGACGCAAAGACACGGCGCGAGGCGGGGTCGTAAAACTGCCAGCCAGGCGCGTCAGGAGGGAAACCAAGGAAGACACAGGGAATGGCGCGAGCGGAGAGCTTGTCCGCGGACAAAGGCACGAGCACCCCAGACCCGGAAACGCGATGCATCGCCAACCTCCCCCGTCCACAGCAGTGTGGGCGAGGTCTCCGGCATGGAGACACGGGGCCAGAGGTTGAGCTGATGCGTGGCGTACCGGACCGCAAACGGCCACAGAAAATGGGGAGCCGCCGCATGGATCATGGAGGTACGAGCGACCTCCATGACTAAGCCAATGCGGCACTCAGCAACCCCATTCTGCTGCGGAGAGGCCGGAAGCATGAACGACTGGCGGATGCCGTACTCCTCACAGAAGGCTGCCAAGAGGTCGGAGGTGAACTCACCACCTCTGCCAGAGTGCAGATGCAAAACAGGAAAGTTTCGCTCGTACCGCTCGCAGAGCTGGAGACGAACAGCGCGGATCCAAGGGATCAGAACCACATCCCCCTTGCACTGCAAGGGGAAGACCGTGGTGTAACGCGTGTAGTCATCGACAACCAGCAGGAAGTACCGCTCGCGGCCCTGCCCCTGGACGCGAGCTGGGCCCCACACGTCCAGGTGGAGCGTCTGCAGCGGAGCCTCTGTGGGAGGGAATGAGGAGGAGTGAGGAGCGGCGCGCTGCCGCCCCTCGACGCAAGGAATGCAGGGCGGCGCAGGCGAGGGAGGGAGGGCAGGTAGAGACCAAGGAAGACCAGAAACCAGGGAGCGAGAGTGCATGCCACGAAGGCGGGGCAGGGAGGGGTGACCAAGGCGGTGGTGCCACAGGAGAGTGTCGTGCGACAGGCGGCGACACTCACACTGGGTAGCTACCTGAGCAGACGCGTACAGCTGTGGAGACAAAGGAGTGGAGCGTGAAACAGTGGTGAGGGTGTACAGACTGGACCCAGGCTCACGTGTGAACGTGGCAGGTGGCGGCCAAAATTGGAGCACGTGAGGATCGCCACACGCTGTCCTCCAGGAGTAAAGGTGTCAACCCAATGATCCTGAAGGACGGCGTTGCTCACCAGGTTCGTAGAGAACGAGGGGATGTGGAGACCTGACAGCTCACCAGACGGGACCGCCGGGCACGGAAGCACAGTCGTGGCTCGTGCAAGCACTGGGCCCCCAGAGGGGTCAGCTAGTGAGACAGGGACAGGTGCGGGGGGGGGGAGTGACTGTGGTACTGTCGCAAAAGAAACAGCGGGAAGCACCAGAGTCAAGTGTAAACGTGTGCAAGGCCTGAGCTGACGCAGTACCAGAGAGAGCAGACTCACTAGCACCTAGGGCTGCAGGCGCTATACCAGGGTCGATACCGGGGTCAAGGGGCACACACAAGTAGCAGTCACCCTCAGCACTAACAGTCAATGCATACATGGCAGCAAGAATAGCATCATAGTCAAGATCAAAGATAGGTACACCACGCCTAAGCAGGTCTGCCCAGTTGGGGAACTCAGTAGCCTCAGGAAACTTGACGCGTCAGGCGTCGCTAAGCCTAGCAAAGCAGCGATACTCAGTGTGAAGACCATTGCATGGGCGACCAGCGCGGGGACCTGCGCGAATGATATAGGGGCAGCGACCAAGACCCCCAGACGCCCCACGCCCAGCATACCAGTCATGGAGCTGCTGAGACGTGGGGGCCTGGCGCTGTCGCTGCTGCTGCTGCTGCTGCTGCTGCTGCTGCTGCTGCTGCTGCTGCTGCGGCTGCTGCTGCGGCTGCTGCTGCTGCTGCTGCTGTCCCTGGCCACCACTGCTGCCACCACCACTGGCTCCTCCCCCATTACCGCCGCTGCTACCGCCACTGCTCCCGGTACTACCGCCGCCCCCACCACCACCGCCACCGCCTCGACCACCCCCACCTCCTCCACCTCCCTCGCCACCACCACCACCGCCCCCTCCACCGCCACCTCCACCTCCCCTGCCAGCCCCTCTGCCCCTGGCGCTGCGGCGCTTCCCACTAGGAGCGGAAGCAGCCCCGACCTCCTCAGCACCAAGTAAGTTGACAGCAGCAGCAGCAGAGGCGTGGGAGGGGGCAAGGGGGGAGAGAGAGCACCCCTCAAAGAGGGGGGCGCGAGGAGTGCCACGAGCCGCACCTACAGCAAGGATGTTCTTCTCAGCTGCGAGTAGCTGCGTCTCGAAGTCGTTGACTGTGAGAGCGGTAGGGTCGAGAGCGAGAAAGTGGTCCCTGACCGAGCGAAGAGTGTCAGGGGGGGGTGACGAGGAAGTAGAGTGTAAAGTACATCGGAGGGGTGTCCTTGGCGAGGAACTCGTCTGTAAGGGCGGAACGAAAGCGAGTGACACTAGCGCGCAGGTGAGAGATGAGGTCCTCAGCAGTGTGAAACGAGGACAGGTCGGGGAACAGGTAGGGTAGCATGAGACGACCTAGGGCTGCAGTGGCCGGGGAGGAGTAGCGCGCAACTACAGCGTCATACAGTGCCTTAGCAGTCTTGTGCTGGCTAAAATGCGCGCGCTCAGTGATCGGCAGATGATTGCGAATAGCGAGGCGCGCAGCAGCATCGCGAGTCTGCCACTATGCGCGGTCGAGCGCCGGAGCATCGTCAGCAGGAGCAACGGCAGTGCCAGACGTGTGATCGAACAGTGAAACGCCATCTTTGGCATCAGTCATAAGAAACAGTTGGAGGTCGTCGAGGCACGTGGTGAACTCTATCGGGCGACCGTCTGGCTCAAACGCGAGAACTTTAAGTGTCGCCATTGCCGCAACGCAGGCAAAAGCAGCAGGCCAAGGCAGCAGGAACAGGCAGCAGGCCAAGGCAGCAGGAACAGGCAGTAGGCAAAGGCAGCAGACGCAGGCGGCAGGTAGAGGCGGCAGGCACAGGCAGTAGGCAAGGGCGGCGCGAAAAGCAGGGTAAACCCTAAACCCTGGCGGCAGGTACAGGCGGATGCGGTGCGCGGGGCAGCAGCGGCTACGCGAGAGGCGAACGCGACGCGCGGGGCCTAGGCGGGCTGCGCGCGGGCGGTAGGCGCGGCGCGCGGGGCCGGAGCAGGCCGCGCGGGCGGCGGACGCGATGCGCGGGGCCTGAGCGGGCTGCGCGCGAGCGGCGGACGCGGGGCGCGGGCTGCGGACGTGGCGCGCGGGGCCTTAGCGGGCTGCGCAGGCGGCGGACGCGGCGCGCGGGGCAGCAGCGAGCTGCTCGAAGCGGCGGACGGGGCGCGCAGGGCAGCAGGGAGCGCGCGGGCGGCCGAAGTGGCGCGCGCGCGAAAAAAAAGGGCAGCGCGCGCGGGCAGCATAGCGCAGCGCAGGCAAGGCAGGTGGGGCAGCTCAGTAACCGCAACGGTAGGTGGGTCCGAAACGAGACGGTCCTACGGACCTACTGCTCTTAAACCATGTCAAGAAAGCTAGGCAGGAATGAGAATGACTAGATCAGGGTTTGGTACAAATATGAAACCCTAATGGGGTTGTACCCCATATCAGCTACCCCACTACAATCTACACAAATATAACATGCATATATGTTTGACAGAGGATTGTGGTGAAGCTGGTGAGCTTCTTGGCAGCTTTGACCCCAGTCGACACCTGATGGGGTGGGGTGCGGGAGTGGGGGGGGGGGGGGGGGGGGGGGGGGGGGGGGGGGGGACATGAAGCCAAGCAGAAAGAGCGAGTAAATATCCGAAACTAAGAAATGACCAACATCATATACAGAGGGGCTTCGCAGTTGAAAATGGAAAGCCGCCTACCAGGTAGAGTGTCTGGATGTTGAGGTTTCTTCTTGAACAGGTTGCGCAAAGACTCAAGCCACACGGGGAAACGACGAGCTCTTTTTCCGCGCGAACGAGGGTACCGTCCCTGCCGAAACAAACGGCTACCGTCCAACGACTTCAGTGTCTTCATGCGGTCATCGATGAAAAACACCGTCCTCGCTGCGAACGTCGTTGCCACCTCCACGCACGACGTCAAGTTCACCCCAAACGTTCCCTTCTCGATGTAGTCCTCGTGCGGCACGTAGGTGTGAGTCACACGGGTGTTCCCGCGACATTGATGCTTTCGACCTTCACCTCGCGATGCTTTGGGCTCCCGTGCTACTTCAGGAAGGTTGCGAGTCGTACTCAACATAGCGGCTGATCAACGTCAGGGTGGTGTGTTCCACTATCGGAAGAACCTGCTCACATCAAGCTGCAAATATGGAACGGAAATTGAGTTAGTATTGGAAAACAAATAACAAGGAGAGACGTTACACATCACGTCCTTACCTGTGGTCGCTGAAATTTGAGATTGAGGGTGTTGAGCTCCTGAAGCACATTAACCAGGAAGGAGAGAAAGAAATGAAACTTCAAACTGGTTACGAGGGTGTAAGAAGCCCGATCGTATTCATACAACAGGAAGATGGCAGCCGGCAGCACGTCAGCAAATCGCTCGATTGCTTCCGCGCGTGAAAGCCACCGGACGTCCTTGATGCCTTGCATCTCAAGGTTGGTGTGAGTTATCACCTCCTGCAGCATCTTGAATCGCGCATGTTGCACGATGGAGCGGCCGAGGATGTCCGCGAAGGCTCTGATGACCTTGTCAACCACGTTGAACTGTGGGTACTCGAGAGCGGCATCCTTGGCTTCCCTGCAAAAATAAGACGCAACGGATTAGTGAAAATGATGAGAGTTTGCAACACAAGCTGAAAGCTGCGAGATATAAACAGAAACAACCTGTGTGCATCGCAATGGCGTGGAACAATGTGCGGAACCCGTGCGCGTAAGCGCGCTCGTAGGCAGGTTTGGCCGCCCGTCATTACGCTCGTGCCGTCCGTGCTCATGCCGCTGATCTTGGTCAGTTCGAGGCCGCAAGCAGCAAGGTGTGTGAGGAGGACGGCCTCAAGCGACCCGGCGTCGCACTTCTCGACAGATAGGTTGGCGAAGAACTCGGTCACCACCACCGTTCCGCGCAGAAACGTGGCATACACAATCATGTGTTTACCACGTCTTCTGTCGGTGCTTTCGTACAGCTGAAGGCCGATGAAGGAACTCGAGATCATGTGCTGCACCTGCTTTGCCTTCAAGTAGCAACAACGTCTCGACCAGCTGCTTGAAACAGTACCTGCGTCAAAGAGTATAACAAATTTCAGTATGTAGAGTTGTTCACATAAAACAACAACCACAAAACACTCTAGACTTACGTTGTACAGTAGGTCCCTTGATCCTTCACTGGCATATCAGGCGTTCCCATCTCCGCCATGAACTGCACGAGTGTCATGAACAGAGCGATGGGGGTGTCAGATTTGCAAATGAAACGCACAGTCAAGAACAACTTAATCAACCACCGCGCTTCAGCACTCTGATCCCCAAATTTGGAGATAGAAGTCTACTTCGTCTGCTGGCCTTCACGCTGCTCCAACCGTCCCTTTGTCGCCCGGTGCCGGATGCTCTACACTGGTGTTTCCGCATCGTTTGCTTCTGTGTATTGTGTCAAACATTGCATGTTTATATTATGTAGGCTGTAGTGGGTTACACCTTAGGGGGTACTCAAAGTTAGGGTTTCCTACTTGTACCAAACTCTGTGCTAGTTCATCCCATTCCTGCTCAGTTATTCTGACATGGTATCAGAGCAGGTCCATCGCTAGGACCGCTCTTAGGGCCCACCGCTACCTACCTACCTACCTACCGTGCGCCTCTTGCGCCTACGCGCTCTCGTGCGCCCTACCCTACGTGCGCCCTCGTGCGCCCTACCCTACGTGCGCCCTCGTGCGCCTTTCTCTCCTTGTGCGCCTTCGTGCGCCCTCGTGCGCCCTCGTGCGCCCTCGAGCTGCCCCTGCAGGTCCGTCAGGCCACCGAGCCGTCGCTGCAGGCCTGTCAGGCACCTGAGCCGCCGCTACAGGCACGTCAGGCACCCGAGTCGCCGCTGCAGGCCCGTCAGGCCCCCGAGCCGCCGCTACAGGCCCGTCAGGCCCGAGAGCCGCCCCTGCAGACCCGTCAGGCCACGCGCGCCGCCCCTGCAGGCCCTAGCCGGCCGCCGCGTCGCTCTGCCCGCAGCGTCGCCGCCTCTCCGCGGCGTCGTCGCCTGCCCGCGTCGAAGCCGCCTGCCCGCGACGTCGATCCCTGCCCGCGGCGCCGTCGCCTGCCCGCGGAGACGTCGCCTGCCCGCGGCGTCGTCGCGGCGTCGCCACCTGCCCGCGGAGTCGTCGCCTGCCCGCGCCACATGCACGCGGCGTCGCCACCTCCTCGCCGCGTCGACCTGCCCGCGGCGTCGCCACCTGCCCGCCGCGTCGACCTGCCCGCGCCGTCGCCACCAAACCCTAATCCGTCGCCCTGCCCGCGGCGTCGCCACCTGCCCGCCGCGTCGCCCTGCCCGCGCCGTCGCCACCTAACCCTAATCCGCCTCTCGCCCCTGGAGCAGCCGCCACTGCAGTAGCAGCCCCTGGAGCCGCCGCCACTGCAGCAGCAGCCCCTGCAGCCGCCCGCCACTGCGTCAGCAACCACTGGAGCCGCCCACCACTGCAGCAGCCGCCCCTGGAGCCGCCCGCACCTGCAGCAGCCGCCCCTGGAGCAACTGCCGCCGTAGCCCGGTCTAGCTCTGCAGCAGCTGCCGCGGAGCTTCCTACTGCGCCTGCCACGCCGACCACTGGTGAGCATTGCCCTGCCAGCACTGCTACCGCTGCTACTGCTACTACTGCCGTTTCTACTCCCACTCCCGCTACTCCTGCTGCTCCTGACGTGGCCAGATGCAGCCACAGGACCGTGCGCGTGAGTCCCTCACGCTCCAGCAGGCTCGTGAGTGGTACGCCAGTTGGGGCTATCGAGGTGGCCGTAGTGGTAGTCGCTCTGACGTGCGTCGTTCGGGAGCCCCTGGTAGTGGACAGGTGCAGCAGCCGTGCCCTCCTACGGTCCAGCAGGCTCGTGAGTGGTACGCCGGTTTGAGCAGTCGGGGTGGCCGTAGTGGTAGTCGCTCTGGCGTCCGTCGTTCGGGAGGCTCAGGTAGTGGACAGGTGCAGCAGCCGTGCCCTCTTCTGGTCCAGCAGGCTCGTGAGTGGTACGCCGGTTTGAGCAGTCGGGGTGGCCGTAGTGGTAGTCGCTCTGGCGTCCGTCGTTCGGGAGGCTCAGGTAGTGGACAGGTGCAGCAGCCGTGCCCTCTTCTGGTCCAGCAGGCTCGTGAGTGGTACGCCGGTTTGAGCAGTCGGGGTGGCCGTAGTGGTAGTCGCTCTGGCGTCCGTCGTTCGGGAGGCTCAGGTAGTGGACAGGTGCAGCAGCCGTGCCCTCTTCTGGTCCAGCAGGCTCGTGAGTGGTACGCCGGTTTGAGCAGTCGGGGTGGCCGTAGTGGTAGTCGCTCTGGCGTCCGTCGTTCGGGAGGCTCCGGTAGTGGACAGGTGCAGCAGCCGTGCCCTCTTCTGCTCCAGCAGGCTCGTGAGTGGTACGCCGGTTTGAGCAGTCGGGGTGGCCGTAGTGGTAGTCGCTCTGTGAGTGAGGCAGCCGCTCTCGGTGCCAGTACGTCTGTTGCCCTCGGAGCAGGTGAGGCTACCACTCCCGGTACTCGCGTGTCTGCTACTCCAGATACTGGTGAGCCTACTGCTCTAGGTGCTAGTGCGTCTGCCGCTCCAGGTGCTCGCGTGTCTGCTACCCCAGGTGATGGTGAGGCTGCTGCCCTAGGTGCTAGTGCGTCTGTGCCCCCTGGTACTGAGTCGACTGCAGCACTGCACACCTTCACACTGGACTCAGGTGCTTCTCGCTCTTTCTTTCGTGACCGCACTGTCCTTGAGCCACTCGCTCGGCCAGTTGCTGTCTCTCTTGCTGACCCCTCAGGGGGTCCGGTCATTGCGACCTCCTCCACTACACTTCCGTGTCCAGCGGTTCCGTCCGGCACGCTCTCAGGTCTCTACCTCCCCTCGTTCTCTACGAACTTGGTGGCGGGCTGTGCTCTGCAGGACGGGGGTGTTCACCAGTTCACCCCTGCCTACGAGCGTGTGACACATTGCACGTGTGCTCGGACGGGCCGCCACCTGGCTACTTTCACTCGGGAGCCGGGGTCGGACCTGTACACACTGACCACTGAGTCCCCTCAGGTGGCTGCGTCTGCGTCTGCGTCAGGTCAGCTGTCCGCCCCCTGCTCATGTCGCTCTCTGGCGCATGAGACTGTCCTCTGGCACCACCGCCTTGGTCACCCGTCTGTGCAGCGCCTTCGGGCCATGCACAAACGGGACCTTGTTGCTGGTCTTCCCAGGGTGCTCCCTCCCCTTCCCGACTCCCCTGCTCCTGACTGCATTCCCTGTGTCGAGGGGCGGCAGCGCGCCGCTCCTCACTCCTCCTCCTTTCCCCCGACGACTGCTCCCTTGCAGACGCTCCACATGGACGTGTGGGGCCCAGCCCGCGTCCGTGGTCAGGGTCAGGAGAGGTACTTCCTGATAGTTGTTGACGACTACTCGCGCTACACCACGGTCTTCCCCTTGCGCGCCAAGGGTGACGTCCCTGGTGTTTTGATCCCCTGGATCAGCCGAGCCCGTCTCCAGCTAGCCAAGCGCTTTCACTCGGACTTTCCTGTCCTGCGCTTGCACTCTGACAGGGGTGGTGAGTTCGCCTCCGACCTCTTGGCAGCCTACTGTGCTGAGCACGGCATTGAGCAGTCGTTCACGCTTCCGGCCTCTCCACAGCAGAATGGGGTCGCTGAGCGCCGCATTGGCTTGGTCATGGAGGTCGCTCGTACCTCCCTGACCCATGCGGCTGCTCCCCACTTTCTGTGGCCGTTTGCGGTCCGGTACGCAGCGCATCAGCTCAACCTCTGGCCCCGTGTCTCCTTGCCGGAGACTTCCCCGACTCTACGGTGGACGGGAGAGGTTGGCGATGCGTCGCGTTTCCGGGTCTGGGGATCTCGAGCTTTTGTCCGCGACACGTCCGCGGACAAGCTCTCGCGTCGCGCTGTTCCCTGTGTCTTTCTTGGCTTTGTTCCCGACGCGCCTGGTTGGCAGTTTTACCACGTCACCTCGCGCCGGGTTCTGGCCTCTCAGGACGTCACTTTTGACGAGTCCGTCCCCTTCTACCGCCTCTTCCCCTACCGCACTGCCCCGCTCCCCCCCCCGCCTCTCTTCCTCGCTCCAGGTGCTGAGGTACCAGACCCCCTCCCCCCTCAGGGTGCCGCTCCCTCAGGTGTGTCCCAGGTAGACCCGGGTGAGCCTGTCGAGGTAGCTGTTGACTCGCGTCCTGCGTCTGGGGGTGCTGAGCCTGGGAGTACTGCGTCTGAGGGTGCGGAGCCTGGGGGTGCTGAGTCTGGAGGTGCGGAGCCTGGGGGTGCTGAGCCTGGAGGTGCGGAGCCTGGAGGTGCGGAGCCTGGGGGTGCTGAGTCTGGGGGTGCTGAGTCTGGGGGTGCTGAGCCTGAGCGTGCTCCACCTGGAGGAGCCCTCTCCTCCCAGCAGCTGCAGGAGAGGTACCTCGAGTACTGCCGCCTCCCGAGAGGTGCTTCTGGAGCTCGTCCCGGTACTTCCCCTCCTACCCAGGAGCTCCCCCCCATTCAGGTGATCCGCGAGTGGTACACGCGGCGCTGCAGTCTTCGTAGTGGTGCTCCTGGTGCTGCGGACCCGAGCAGTGGTGCTGTTGCTGGTGCTGAGGACCCGGACGCTGGAGCTGCTGCTGGTGCTGAGGACCTGGGGGCTGGAGCTGCTGCTGGTGCTGAGGACCCGACCGGTGGCGCTGCTGCTGGTGCTGAGGACTCGGGCGTTGGAGCTCCTACTGGTGCTGAGGACCCGGGCGTTGGAGCTGCTGCTGGTGCTGAGGACTCGGGCGTTGGGGCTGCCACTGGTGTCCCTGCTGCTTCTGGAGACGCTGCGCGGCCGCGACCGTACTTCGTACCGCTCCTTCAGCAGGTTCTTGGTCAGGCTCCTCCTCCTAGTCCTCCTCCCTCCGTCGAGTGTCCTCTGCCTGTCCAGCCGCAGTCACAGTTACCGCCTGCCTCGCCTCTCCCTGCTCCCTCCCCTTACGCTGGTCCCACAGGAGGTCTTACAGAGCGTCGTGAGCCTGAGTCTCGTCCTGCGTCGCCTGTTCGTACTGCTCGCACTGGTCGTCGTGTCCCACGTGAGCGTCCTCCTCCTGTCCCTGGCACTCACTACATGACTCTGCGTCCCTCCACTGCTCCGCAGCGTGTCCCGCTGCCGTCTCCTCCTGCGTCCTCTCTTCCTACTCTTCCTGACCCGGAGTCTGACTCCCGTCGTGCTGCCAGTCCCACTGTTACGCGTCTCCTCGCTACAGTTGTCACTGACCCGACCTTTGAGTCCTCTGCTGCGTCTGCTCTGGTCGCTGAGTTGGTTGACTTTGCTGCTCGCTGTCGCCTAGACTACGCTGCCAGCCTTGTCGCTAGGTCTGAGTCTGCGTCTGCCTGTCCTCCGTCCGTCGGGGGTGAGTGTGCCCTCGGCACGGACGTCCTTGAGGACAGACAGGAGGAGTTCCACTGCCTTGCTGCTGCTTTGCCCCGTCTCGTGTCCTTGCTAGTTGCCCCTGAGGGAGACCCGGATGCACCAGACATCCCGACCCCACGCTCTTACGCTGAGGCGATGGCGGGTCCCTACTCCTCTCAGTGGCAGACAGCCATGGACGCAGAGATGGCCTCCTGGAAGTCCACAGGCACCTACGTAGACGAGGTTCCCCCTCCTGGGGCGAACATCGTCAGTGGCATGTGGATTTTCAGGGTGAAGCGGCCGCCGGGTTCTCCACCTGTCTTCAAGGCGCGCTACGTGGCTCGAGGCTTCAGTCAGCGAGAGGGAGTAGACTTCTTTCAGACCTTCTCCCCCACCCCGAAGATGACTACTCTTCGGGTGCTGCTGCACATAGCCGCTCACCGCGACTACGAGCTTCACTCTCTTGACTTCAGCACTGCTTTCTTGCAGGGCAGCCTGCACGAGGAGATCTGGCTGCGCCGCCCCCCTGGCTTCACTGGGTCAGTTCCTCCTGGTACCAAGTGGAGGCTTCAGCGGCCGGTCTACGGTCTCCGCCAGGCGCCACGTGAGTGGCACGACACACTGAGGACGACACTTGCGGCTCTTGGGTTCGCTCCCTCTACTGCTGACCCGTCGCTGTTTCTACGCACCGACACCTCGCTGCCGCCGTTCTACATCCTCGTGTACGTCGACGACTTGGTCTTTGCCACTGCTGACACCGCGGCACTCGCTCACGTGAAGTCGGAGCTGCAGAGGAGACACACGTGCACAGACCTGGGTGAGCTGACGAGCTATCTTGGCTTGCGGATCACCCGGGACAGAGCACGGCGCACCATCACCCTGACTCAGTCACACATGGTGCAGCAGGTTCTCCAGCGCTTCCGCTTCACGTACTCCTCGCCTCAGTCCACTCCTCTGCCTACCGGTCACTCGCTCTCAGCTCTGCCTTCGGATGAGTCCGTAGAGCCGAGTGGCCCGTATCCAGAGCTTGTGGGCTGCCTCATGTACCTGATGACCTGCACTCGACCTGACCTTGCATACCCTCTTAGCATCCTAGCACGCTATGTCGCTCCTGGCCGTCACCGGAAGGAGCACATGGATGCTGCTAAGAGGGTGTTGCGCTACTTGTGCAGTACGTCGGGCATGGGGCTTGTGCTTGGAGGGCGAGACCGGGTTGTTCTCACAGGGCACTCAGACGCTTCTTGGGCAGACGACCAGGCTACTCAGCGGTCGTCCCAGGGTTACACCTTCAGCCTTGGCTCTGGCTCAGTTTCTTGGCGTTCTACTCGCTCTTCTTCTGTTCTCAGCTCCAGTTGTGAGGCTGAGATCTACGCCACAGCCATGGCTGCTCAGGAGCTACGCTGGCTGACCTACCTGCTGACCGACCTCGGAGAGCGGCCTCGTTCTCCTCCAGTGCTGTACGTCGACAACAAGGCTGCCATTGCCTTGTGTGAGGAGCACAGACTGGAGCACAGAACGAAGCACATCGCTCTGCGGTACTTCCTTGCTCGAGAGCTGCAGCAGCGTGGTCAGCTTTGTCTGCGTTACGTGGCCACGGAGGCCAACACTGCTGATGTGTTCACCAAGGCGCTTCAGCCTTGTGACCATCAGCGCTTTTGCACGCTGCTAGGCCTTGTACCTACTGGGCCTCACTTGCTTACCTCTTGACCTTGCTTGTACTGTGATCACTATATATATATGCCTACTTGTTTACTTTTGCTAGGTTGTGATCACTGTATCTCTTGCTTTGTTATAAACCTGCATGTGAACTGGTCTTGTGACCGCTTGCTTGTGCTCGGAATTTGTGTGGAATCCTTGAGATCCACCCTGAGCTTGCTTTGCTTTGCTTTGACTGGTCTTGTGACCCTGTGGTTGTCTCCCACTGCGCCTATGGGGGTGTGTCAAACATTGCATGTTTATATTATGTAGGCTGTAGTGGGTTACACCTTAGGGGGTACTCAAAGTTAGGGTTTCCTACTTGTACCAAACTCTGTGCTAGTTCATCCCATTCCTGCTCAGTTATTCTAACATATTGATGCCTCCCTCACCCCGAGCGCCGTACTACGACTCTGGATCTGCCTACACCGTGCAGATCTTACACCTCATGCAAGGACGACCTTCGAAATTATCGCTGATGATAAGCCAAGGAAAATGGCGATGCCACTGCTCCCTGGCTTTTAGCTGCAACTCCTCTTGAGTCAGAATCGGAGGGCCGGACTTCTCTTCTTTACGGTTCGTGCATCCATCGTCCTTAATAGCGGGTTTTCTTGCAAGAGAAGGGCTTGGGAGCTTCGAAAAAGGTAGCTTATGTTCCACATACTTTGTCTTGGCCGGAAACCACGGCGGAAGGAAAGGCGAGCGAGATTTGAAGAGTTTTTTATGAGCAGGAAAACCGGATGCGACAGGTTGACCTGATGACGATCCCCCAGGGAGACTCGTTGAGCTCGGTGATCGAATAAGAGAAAACGGTATAAGCGGCTCGACATCCATCTCCGCGAAAGGGTAAGGCTGCTCTGGAGAACTTTGTTTCTCATTTTCACTAACTGCAGGATCAACAAGAACAGCTGAAACTGGAGTTGAGGTGAGGCACCCCCTGGTAAGGAAATCAAGGCCTGTGCGTGGGCGTGGCAACGCACTGGAAGGTTGAGGTGAAGCATGCAGAGTGGATGCAGGAGGGGTATTCGTGCGAGGGTCAGAGGCCATCGTGGTGGAACACACTGGCTGGCTCTTGCCAACGAGGGTAAAAAAGTCCCCACAAGATGAGGGGAGTGTGGGGGGATCAACCGAACCGCGCCGCATGCATGAACGTTCCCATCTCTGCTGGAAGCTGCCATGCCATCCATCTTATGACCTCGACGCGCACTAACGTGCGGTGTTGGCACCGATAGAGGCAACGTACAGCCTGTCGGTGGCAGCACGATAACGCGGCGGGTGGACTCGTCGGGAACAGGGGCAACAAGGCATGTGGGCAACTAGCCAGGTGGGCAACTGGCCAGGTGGGGGAATTTGTCGGATTCAGACGAAAAAAGACAAGATGTCTGCAGTCTCAAACGAAGTGTATAAGGATGTCTATGAATTCAGATGAATATAAAAACATTGTCTAAAAAATCAGTTGAGTTAAATAGGCATTTCTAGGCCATCAGATGAACGAGAAAAAACGTGTTTGAAATCAAGACAAACAGACATTTTTTTTTTCTGATAACGTAGTCCCTGCTTGGACCACTGTTAGAAACATTATGAGGATATGCAAGGCCGGGCATACAGGTATGTAACATCCCATAGTACAACCCAACCTAGCCTACAAGCTTACAAAGTACCATATTCTCCCGGACAAAACACCCCCCCATGATTGTACACCCCCGGGTAGCTTGTGCGGGGTGGGTGCTATGGGCAACCCCATTTCTACTATACCCCCCTTTTTGGATGATTTTTTATAACACCCCCCTTTTCTTACAGATTATTTGTTATAAGTGTTAACGAGTAGGTGCAAGTATGTGAGGATATTGCGAATATCCCTCCCTCGATGAAATCTCCCGGTTCTTTCACTTCAAATCTGCCAAGATTCCCCCCCGCCCACTATTTCGTTGTCGCCACGTGCTTGTGAATCTTCCGCTGCAGGTGGCCAGAGAGGTGCCAAATGACATTTTGCGTCGAAACTCACATTCGCGCCTCAACATGTGATGTTAAAACACCCATGGAAACACTCAACTTGTCTAATAAAAAAAACCCTTACATTAAGATATACCATATATATGCACCCGGGTATTATGTAGCTTTTTCCTATGAGAAGACACCCCCCTTCTTTTTCCATTATTTTTATCTATACCCTAAGGCATTTTCGAGGGAATACGGTACACATGCAAATGTACATGTTAACACAAACCTACCGGTACGCTAGGTATGGGGCAATGCCTAGAAAATGGGAAACGATCAATCGCCGCATTGCAGCCATGCTAGGACCATTGTCATCACCCGCCTGCTCAATTCCCAACTGCAGGAGCGACCCGACCACACCATGTGCATGACCAACTCGGTCATGCGCGCCTATTCATGTTGGGATGCGTGGAGCTGATCCAACACAGTCGCCAGGTGATAGAGACATCCCCAAGGTCAATACACACTACTCAACGCGGTGCACACCCTCGGCGGTTGGAGGGTCTCCCCACTAACAGCCCCACTGCTAATTTCAATCAACCGGAGGATCGGCAGACCCCCAGGGGATGTGCACCCGGAGGCATATCACCAAAGTACAACACCGAGAAGTGGGCCCGCAGTAGAGGTGGCGGCTAGGACTACGGAGGAGGAGGCAGCGGTGCTGCCAATGGCAACTGAGGAGGTGACGCCAGCTACTGTTGTTTCTGCAGAAAGCGATTGTGGCACAAGGACTGGCTGGGGTTGCTGCATCGGAAGCGAGATGCTGCTGCTGCAATCACCCTGGCCGCACATGACGTCGTTTCTGCTGATGCTGCGGTGGCGACGATTTCATACGACCTGGCGGGTGAATGGCTCACGATAATGTTGAGCAAACACTTGGAGAGACTGTGGTACTCAGGAGGGGGAGCGCTCCACCGACCGCGCCCACATATGCGGATAGAAGATGCCGTGCCCGCGGCAAGCAACGTGGTAGCTTGCAACACGGCTGAGGCTTGGCCACCCGAGGCCCCTTCTGGGATGGTTATGACAAGAGCACTTGCCACGATCGCTAGGGCATCAGACGCCATCAGGAGTGTCTGACACTAGTAACCACACACGCTTGTGTGAGGCAGTTATCAGGCTCGCCAAAAGGCAGGGATGGGAGAGAGCCCAATGCAAGCAACGGCGGCTTCGATGGGGCCCGTGGAAACACCGCGCTGATCTACGAGGACGGGAGAAATACGTGGGGTAAGCCGCACGAGGGAATTGCCGTGCTTGATCCACCCAACCCGCCAAATAACGGAGAGGAACTGGGAATGTCTGCATGCAGAATGGGCAGAATGGTGCGAGAGGACCGGGAGGAGGAGCGTGCACGACAAAAAGAGTGGTAGGGGTGTGAGAGATGCTTGTGAGATCTGGTCCGTGATGGAAACACCACGGCCGGTCGGCGCCAAAAGGAGGCAACCTCGGGACCTTGGACCCCTCGGAGGATAGTAGATGAGGAGGCAGGGGTGGCATGTTTTAGATCTATAGGCACCTATGTCGACGTAGTCCCGCCACCTGGGGCGGACGTTGTTAGTGGCATGTGGATCTACAAGATGAAGCGACCACCTCAAGCACCACCTGTCTTCAAGGCATGTTACGTGGCGAGAGACTTCAATTAGCTCGAGCGGGTAGACTTCTTCCATACCTTCTCCCCCACCCCGAACATAACCACTCTTCAAAGTTGAGCTGCAGCACTATCTTGGCCTGCAAGTCACTAGGGATAGAGCAATTCCCACCAATATGCTGTTGCAATCTCACATAATGCAGTTGCGCCTTCTATTCTGCTCGACACAGCCCACCCCTCTTGCTTTGGATCATATTCTCACGACTCCACCTTTGGACGAGTCATTTGAGCTTAGTGGTCCATACCTAGAGTTGGTGGGTTGTCTCATGTACTTGATGACATGTTCTTTCTCAGACCTCGCTTTCCCTCTCAACGTCCTGGCTTGCTTTGTTGCTCCTGGGAGACACCGACCTGCTCACTGGGTTGGTTGCTAGGAGGGTAGCGAACTACCTGGGAAGCACATCAGGAATTTAACTTATGCTTGGAAGACTCTAGCCATTTACGCCGACTGAAAACTCAGACTCGTCGTTCGCTGACTTTGGCAGAGACGCTGAAGTCTACACAGGGGTAGTGCATCGCCTTGGGACAAAAGCTATTTCAAGGTCGACTCGGGCATCGCCCGTTGCAAGATGTGGCTGTGAGGCAGAGATTTACGCAGAGGTCATGGCTGCATAGGAGCTTCGTTAGTTGTATTTCCTTTTCACCGACCTTGGTGAGCGGCCTCGCTTTCCCTGGTCTTTTTCGCAGACAAAACGTTTATGGTCCTGTTGTGCGAGGAGCCTGGATTGCTAGGAAGGCAAAGCATATCCAGCTTCTCTACTTTCTTCTGCGTGAGTTGCACCAGCGTGGCCAGGCACGCGTGTTTCGCATAGTGACGTGGGTCGGGATCGTGCATCCAACAGCTTCAAAGTATATTTTAAGCAAACTACGAATCAACAGAAGTGTCGCGGCTGTGTTTTCGCGCACACCGATTCGTTTCCTCGTCGTCCAGTCACTTCTCTTGGCTTTCGGGTTGGCATTCTTACGGCCACGCAACTCGCTTCGGTCGCGGAGCCTGTGCATACAACCAGTTCTTGTCGCGCAATCTGTTGCTGTCACGAGACCCAGCGCCCAACATTTGTTTTGTTTTGTTTTGTTTCATTTTGTTTTTGTTTGTTTGTTTGTTTGTTGTTGTTGTTTTTTTTTTTTAGGCCACAATAATAAAGACGGAGGTCACTACAGCAAACGATGGACAAATTTCCGCACTACGCGAGACATTTAGGCTGCTCGTAGATAAGTGCGTCATTGTTTACCTTAACGACATCATCGCTTACAGCCACGACAAGCAGCAGCACTTATCCGCTTTGGAAGCAGTATTTGAAATTATAGATAAGCATCGGCTGCTTACGAATGGTTCCAAGTGCGAGTTTCTTCAGATTTACCTTGAATCTCTTGGGCGCATCATATCGAAAGCTGGGGTTGAAATAGTCCTGGAAAAACAGGTTACCGTCGACGCATGTTACCCCCCGACAAACATCACGAAACTGTAGAGTTTTCTTAGGCTTGTTAATTATTTGTCCACGACATGGCACGGTTAACTACCCCACTGATAGACCTGATCCAGAAGGGGGTCGTTTTTACGTGGGGGGAGAAAGAGCGTGCTGCCTTCATTGCCTTTAAAAATGTTCTCTCTTCGCCTCCCGTGTTACACATCGCCGACCTAAACCGCCCATTCGAAGAGGTTGTCAACGCAATTAACATCACCATTGGAGCCGTAATGCTAAAGGATTTGGCAACGGCCTATAACCCATTGCATACGAGTCATGATCGTGCATGCGATCAAAGTGTGTCGCTGTTACTTGACCGTACATGATAGCATAGACCGATGAACAATCACTACAGTACCTCCACGCGCAACCCCACCTCAACCCATGACAGATCCGTTGGCTCGATTTTCTCGAGTCAAATTTTCGTTATACGGTCAGCTACAAAGGGGTGCTTCCAACATTGCCGATGCACCGACCCGCCCGACTGCCCAAGTACATTTGGTATTACTCGCCCAGATCAGTCCACTGCTCATGGGTCTATTCTCCCATGGCTACAAGACAGACTGGAGGCAGCGCATAACAGTTCACAGCAGCACGAGCGGTGTATGAAGCAAAAGCCGTCACCGATCGCATCAGGGTGCCGGGCTACACATTACTGAGGGATTTACTGCTACAAGAGGCACATAATAGAATGGCCTCGACATTTTGGGGTTGAAAAACCAAGACAATAATTGCAATAACACTATTACTGGCCCGAAATGCAGACCGACGTGCAGCGACACGTGGCATTGTGTCCCACATGTCAGCTCATAATGGCATCATGACAGCTACCAGCAGGACAGTTTCAGCTGATACCACCCTCAGAGCATGCTTGGCAGTACGTGACGATGAACTTCGTGACAGGGTTATCGGCCGGGGCGAGTGACATTGACGTGATCCTTGATGTCGTCGACCAGCTAACAAATATGGCCCATTTTACAGCTTGCAAGAAGTCCATCTCAACCGAAGAAACAGCCCGATTCTTCATTGCCACCGTCATCTGCCTACACGGGATACCCAAGGCGATCATCAACTGTCCTTTCACGACAAGCAACTTTTGGCAGAACCTGTGGCAGTATTTCGGCACATGACTATAGTTCAATTCATCATACCACCCCTAAACCGACGGTGTAACGGAGCAAACCAATCAGACCATGGAGAATTTAATCCGGCAACAACCCGGCCACTCATCAAGTTCGCATACAACAACTCCACGTCAGAAATTGTGCAATAGTCATCGTTGTACCTCAACTATGGACAAAAACCCACCGTACCCATGACATCGAACCTCGACAACCAGGTCCCATTATCATTTAATTTTACAAAATTTCGCATGCGGGCCGGACTTGAGGAGCAGCCGCCATCTTGAAAATATATATATCATCATCGATAAGCGCAACGCCAATCACGCGCAACTGTTCCTTATGACCGATGCCAAAGACAGTGTTTCCCTGTTCGTGCGGAGATTCACTCTACAATGGTAGTGAGCTAGACTACGGGGGTTGGCACGAACTACTAGGAGTGATCGTAGCTTTGCTTGGTTCCTTAGCACTTGCACATTCACGGGAGAAATTGGCAAGAGTTTCCACTGGCAAAGTTGGAATTACAGAATGATTGAACAAGCAATGACAGAATGACTACATCAGGCACCTAGCAACTCTACAGCTAGCCTGGTCGACTGCCAGCACAGCTCGGTCGACCGCCTGCCAGCGTTGCGTAGAGGAGCCGCGCCAGCACTGCAGAAGAGCGACCTGCCAACACTGCAGGTCGACGGCGTGCCAACGCTGCAGCAGAGCGGCTGTCCAGCGTTGCCCCGTAGAAGACAGCAGTGCGCACGCTCGCAGGTGCGCGCAGACGATTGGCCCGACTTGCATTGCTGTGCATCCGTCGGCTATTGTCTGCGCCTGACGAGCCACATCGACTTCGAGATACCAGCCCGCAGTCGTCTGCGCCATCGCGACCTCGACGACATTCGCGTCCCTCCACGGAACTCGTCGAGCAGGTTACCTGGTCGACCTGGACACCACCAGATGCTCCCGGTCGACCACCAGGTGCCTCCGGTCGACCACCAGGTGCCCCTGGTCGACCACAGCTCCCGTCGAGCTACCCCCTGGTCGACGGACCCCTTCCGTCGACCAGAACTGCTCCGTCAAACCTCCCGGTCGAGCTGCAGGTCAACAGGATGCTTCGCGGACCTCCCGGTCGAGCTGCAGGTCGACGGGATGCTCCGCAGACCTCCCCGTCGAGCTGTAGGTCGACGGGATGCTCCGTCGACCTCCCGGACGGCCCACCCGTCGCCCAGGCCAGTCCGTTGCAGCTGTCGAGCTCCCTGGTCGACAGCAACACCACAGCGGTCCCCTGCAGCTCGACGTAGCCTGTCGAGCAGCTCTCCCACTGTGAACGGTCGGCTGCTACTCCCGTACATCCGACCAAGTCGTCGGCGTTGCCCAAGCGAGGGCGGGGCCAACACTCCATTCCCGTTAAAGCGGCGGTATACATTTGGCAGGGCCTGTGCCAAAAGTTTATAAAAGGTACTTGGTCGTGACCGAGTTACAGGCCCACTCAACTTCTGTCACGAGCGACGGTTCCCAAGTGTTCCCAACTCCCCTCACAAGCCGAGGCCACTCAATTGTCGAAAGTTTATACATGCCAAAAGTATACTGAAGGAGTTGCCTCCTCGCACTAGCCCCAAGCATTCTCGCCGTGAACAATTATGAAAACTAGCTACCGGGAGCAATATTTGCCATTACGATCAAGCTTGATCTTACGCTTAGGTCATACGCCGTCCATACCATGGCTTAGGTTTTGCATCGCCTCGTAAGACTTCGCGCCGTAGACTCGCCTCAACGCCCGTCGCGGCGTCACCTCTCGGCAAATCCGCTCCCGGCGTCGCCTTGCCGCAAATACGCACGCGACGTCGCCTCGCCGCTAATACGCACGCGGCGTCGCCTCGCCTCAAATACGCACGCGGCGTCGCCTCGCCGCAAATACGCACGCGGCGTCGCCTCGCCGCAAATACGCACGCTTCGTCCCCTCGCCGCAAATATGCAGCGGCGACGCCTCGTCGCAAATCCGCTCGCAGCGTTGACTCGTCGCAACACGATGCCTCTTCACGCCACCGCGATCACGCTGGCCGTGCCACACGCTGCGGCCCTCGTGCTCCTCCCAATAAACCCTTTTCGCTGCCCCCCTTTACCGCCTCCCGATCTCCCTTTACCGCCTCCCGATCTCCCTTTACCGCCTCCCGATCTCCCTTTACCGCCTCCCGATCTCCCTTTACCGCCTCCCGATCTCCCTTCCCGTCGCCCCATTTCCGTTCTCGCCGCCCCATTCCCCTTTCCGCCGCCCCTTTGACCTTCCCGCCGCCGAATTCCCCTTCCCGCCGCCCAATTCCCCTTTTTTCTCCGCCCAAAGAACCCATTCCTGCCGCCCATTCTCCCCTTCCCGCCTCTCATTCAACTCCTCCCGCCTCCCTTTCCCCCATTCCCGCATCCCGTTCCCCCCCCCCTTCCCGCCTCCCATTCTCCCCTTCTTGCCTCCCATTCTCCCCTTCTTACCTCCCATTCTCCCCTTCCTGCCTCCCTTCTTTCCCTTATCTCCCATCCCTCCCTTCCCTCCCTTCCCTCCCTTCTCTCCCTTCCCTCCCTTCCCTCCCTTCTCCCCCGTCCCTCCCTTCTCCCCCGTCCCTCCCTTCTCTCCCTTCCCTCCCTTTTCTCCCTTCCCTCCTTTCTCTCCCTTCCCTCCCTTCTCTCCCTTCCCTCCCTTCTCTCCCTTCCCTCCCTTCTCTCCCTTCCCTCCCTTCTCCCCCGTCCCTCCCTTCTCCCCCGTCCCTCCCTTCTCTCCCTTCCCTCCCTTTTCTCCCTTCCCTCCTTTCTCTCCCTTCCCTCCCTTCTCTCCCTTCCCTCCCTTCTCTCCCTTCCCTCCCTTCTCTCCCTTCCCTCCCTTCTCCCCCGTCCCTCCCTTCTACCCCGTCCCTCCCTTCTCTCCCTTCCCTCCCTTTTCTCCCTTCCCTCCTTTCTCTCCCTTCCCTCCCTTCTCTCTCTTCCCTCCCTTTTCTCCCTTTCCTCCCTTCTCTCCCTTCACTCACTTCTCTCCCTTCACTCACTTCTCTCCCTTCCCTCCCTTCTCTCCCTTCCCTCCCTTCTCTCCCTTCCCTCCCTTTTCTCCCTCCTTTCTTCTCTTCCGCGCCGTGCATTCCCATTGTCCCCTGCCTGCCTCACAATCTATCCTTCCAGCCTCGCCCTTGTCGTCCTGCCTGTCATTCCATCTCCCCTCCCTGCATACCCCTCTCTTCCTGTCCTCCCTTCTCTGCGCCTCTCCCCCTCACTGTGCCCCCTGCTATACTATTCCCTCTTGTTACCTTTCCTGCCACCCCTCCGAAGCTGAAAGCGATCTCAAAGTGCTTTTCCTCACATGCCTTCCAAAGCCTCCTTCTCCCCCTGAGTTCCCTCCTCCCCCTCGACCTGATTCCTCTCGACTTCTTCCTGATTCCCCTCATTTTCGTCCTGATTCCCCTCATTTTCGTCCTGATTCTCCTCATTTTCTTCCTGATTCCCCTCATTTTCGTCCTGATTCCCCTCATTTTCGTCCTGATTCTCCTCATTTTCTTCCTGATTCCCCTCATTTTCTTCCTGATTCCCCTCATTTTCTTCCTGATTCCCCTCATTTTCTTCCTGATTCCCCTCATTTTCTTCCTGATTCCCCTCATTTTCTTCCTGATTCCCCTCATTTTCTTCCTGATTCCCCTCATTTTCTTCCTGATTCCCCTCATTTTCTTCCTGATTCCCCTCATTTTCTCCCTGGTTCCCCTCATTTTCACCCTGACTCCCCTCTTCTTCATCCTAATTCCCATCATTTTCTCCATGATTCCTCTCATCACAGCTTGTGGTTGAACCATTACCCTTATTTCCTGCCCTCGAATTCTTTCCCCTTCCCTGACTACTATTTCAGTGACTGACTGCTCTGAAGATTTCAAGCTTCAACACGCCTCACCCAATCATCTCATGTCTACCGCAGCTAATATTTGTTGCCAAAGGCATAGAGAAAGGGTCAATAGTACGGTACCTTGCTTGCTCCTCTTGGCCTTTGCCTATAGTCTAAAGTTATGTGAGAACATGTTTCTTTCTACCTGTAAGGGATGTGACACCTGTCCATGCATTGCACTGCTGAATCATGGTAGTACATAGTAAGCTTCATGACACATCTTTCTAGGAATAACTCACTACCATACTTGCATCACAATGCACACGAGACAGAACATAAGTGGTGACAAACCATCCACTAGCTACGCCTCTGCTTGTAATTGCTGCCCTCTGTATCAACACAGCCAATTAGCAGAGTAGGCAAAAACGAACCAGTAATGCTCCAGGGAAGGTGCTGTGAGGCAGAAGAGAAGCAACAAAGGAATTCAAGCACGTGATGGCACTACATGCACAGGAACTAGATTGTAGACAGTGACGAGTAAGTGAGGGGGGAGGGGAGGGCATGCAAGGGAAGGGAAGGGAGAAGGGATGGGAAAGGGAAGGGAACCCCAACCGGACCACGAACTCGTCGCGGTGTAACGCACTGCTTCACACGCACTCGCAACAGCGCAGTAGTGCTGGCCACCAGGCAACGACACGGGAGGGAAGATGCGAAGGCAGGGAGAGCGGTGATGGGAAGGGGGGGATGGGAGATTGGAAGGCAGGGTTGCGTGTGAAAAGATGAGAGCAAGTGGGAGGAGCAGAAAGACAGGTAAGTTGTGGGGCAATGGTGGGAGAGGAGGGTTGACGGTTGAAACTCGGCTCTGTCTGCGAGCAAGGGAGTGTGGGTGCACGGCAGCAGTTTGTGTGTGCATAGGTGTGCACAGCAGCACAGTAGCGCCATAACACCCACCTGAACAGTCAGGTCTCGAGTGGGCAACACAATGACCGCTCTGACTTGTCGCACCACGTGCCGCACCAGGGCCTGCATCACTGGCTGCACACACGCCCTGCTAGTGACTGCACCAATGGCAGTGCATACGATAGGGTAGCAGGGGGAAAACAAACCAGAAAGGAGGGGAGAAACAGAGTATAAGCTGGAGGGGAAGGAACATGGGGGAGGAGGGCTAGCACGGGTGAAAGGAAATGGTAAGCAAAGGTGGACTCTAATGAAGAGCAGGGGGGGAATTAGGAAAAGGAGGGTGGAAAAATAGGGGAAGCAAAACGGAAAAATGATGAGAAGCAAGGGAGCGAAGGCGGGACAGAGAGGAAGAGGGGAAGTGCGGAAGAGAGGAAGGGGGCAAGGGAGGAGATTGGTCGAGGTAGGGAACAGGGGGCTAGAAGAAGATTGGATGAGAGAGGAGATGGAAGGGAGGAGAAATGACGAGGAGGAGAGAAAAGGGAGGAGGTTGGACGGGGGAGGAGAGGGAAGGGAGGAAAATGGACGAGTGAGGGAAGAAAATGGATACGGAAGGAGAGTGAAGGTAGGAGAGGGGATGGAGAGGAAAGCGGGCAAGCAGAGGGGGGAAGTGAGGGAGGGAAAGGAGGGGATGCTGTGGGGGGGAGGACAGGAGGGGATGCAGGGAGGGGAAGGAGGGGATGCAGGGGGGGAAATGAGGGGATGCTGTGGGGGGGGGGGACAGGAGGGGATGCAGGGAGGGAAAGGAGGGGAAGCAGGGAGGGAAAGGGGGGGATGCGTGGGGGGAAAGGAGGGGAAGCAGGGGCGGAAATGAGGGGATGCGTGGGGGGAAAGGAGGGGAAGCAGGGGCGGAAATGAGGGGATGCGTGGGGGGAAAGGAGGGGAAGCAGGGGCGGAAATGAGGGGATGCGTGGGGGGAAAGGAGGGGAAGCAGGGGCGGAAATGAGGGGATGCGTGGGGGGAAAGGAGGGGAAGCAGGGGCGGAAATGAGGGGATGCGTGGGGGGAAAGGAGGGGAAGCAGGGGCGGAAATGAGGGGATGCGTGGGGGGAAAGGAGGGGAAGCAGGGGCGGAAATGAGGGGATGCGTGGGGGGAAAGGAGGGGAAGCAGGGGCGGAAATGAGGGGATGCGTGGGGGGAAAGGAGGGGAAGCAGGGGCGGAAATGAGGGGATGCGTGGGGGGAAAGGAGGGGAAGCAGGGGCGGAAATGAGGGGATGCGTGGGGGGAAAGGAGGGGAAGCAGGGGCGGAAATGAGGGGATGCGTGGGGGGAAAGGAGGGGAAGCAGGGGCGGAAATGAGGGGATGCGTGGGGGGAAAGGAGGGGAAGCAGGGGCGGAAATGAGGGGATGCGTGGGGGGAAAGGAGGGGAAGCAGGGGCGGAAATGAGGGGATGCGTGGGGGGAAAGGAGGGGAAGCAGGGGCGGAAATGAGGGGATGCGTGGGGGGAAAGGAGGGGAAGCAGGGGCGGAAATGAGGGGATGCGTGGGGGGAAAGGAGGGGAAGCAGGGGCGGAAATGAGGGGATGCGTGGGGGGAAAGGAGGGGAAGCAGGGGCGGAAATGAGGGGATGCGTGGGGGGAAAGGAGGGGAAGCAGGGGCGGAAATGAGGGGATGCGTGGGGGGAAAGGAGGGGAAGCAGGGGCGGAAATGAGGGGATTCCTGGGGGTAAATCCGTGAGGCGAGCAGCGCGTTACTGGTGGCTGCAGTAGGATGGCTGGCACGCGCGCGCTTCTGGACTGAATTTCGATGGAGCGCGCGTGCTTGCAACCGCGTGCTGTTTGCTGGGCATCTAAGCGTCACATGCGCTCGCTGTGCTGGCGCGCCGCGCGGTATGCAGGCCTAAACCGTATTTTTTGCGGCGCGCGTCTTGCTGGCAAGCTTCGCTCTGCTGAGCGCGCTATGCTAGCGCGCGGACGGAATGCCAGCATAGCGCGCGCAAGTGCCGCGCGCGGATGCCAGCACAGCGCGCGCAAGTGTTGCGCGCGGAATGATAGCGTAACTGGCGCAAGTCCCGCTCACGGAATGCCATCATAGCTGGCGCCAGTGACGCGCGCGGAATGACACGACGCACACGGAGTGCCACCATCGCTGGCGCTAGTGACGCTCGCAGGCGTCGCCTGTTCTGCAAATGGCTAAATACTCACCCGCGTCTATGTATGTGGTCGCGCTGCTGGCCTAGCACCCTCCGGCCTGCTGTACCTAAACTAGTAGCTACTAGATGCGTATTCTCCGTAGTGTGATGTAGAAGGCAAGTTCGGTGACGGGAGTTTTTTCCCATTTTGTGACCCACAACCTACCCAACCCTGTTCCCCTTACAACTGAAGCGCTCCAGTTTTTCGCCAACACTCTCGCTATTCTGTTTACATTTTCGTTGAGGCGAAATCGCCTGGCACACTGTGCAGAAACAACAGTGCTGCCAAATGTAGACTCCTGCTTTAACACTCCCCTGCCGCGCTCACGCTTGGGCCTCTGGCCCATTCGACAGTACCCTACGGAGAAAACTCGTCCTCGGCGTGCACCCCACACACAGCACGCCGTCACCGCACCAGCCGTGCAGAAGGGCACGGCACCTACTACTGCACATCAACATCTCCGTCGCCGACGTTGGCCAGACGCACTTGGCCGATCGCGACGGAGCACCGGTTGAAGGCCGGAAAATGCAGCGCCTTCGTCATGAAGTCTGCCGGCTGCTCGGTGGTCGGGATGTACTTCAGCTCGAACTTCCCGCGCCTCACCATGTGCTGCAGCCAGGCGTAGCGTCGCTCCATGTGCTTGAGGTTGCCTGTCAGCCCTAAGCCCGCAGCGACCGTGATTGCCGACTTGTTGTCGACGCGGAGGATGGTCGGCTTCCCAGCGTCGAGCAGCTTGAATTCCGCAAGAAGGAAACGAAGTCGGCGTCCCTCCTTGCCTGCATCCGTGGCCGCCACGTACTCCGACTCGGTCGATGACAGTGTCGCGCACTTGATGCGCGAGCTCGACCAGGAGACAGCGGCCCCTCCGTAGACGAACACGTAGCCGCCCGTGCTCATCCGGTTCTGCTTGTCGCCCGCGTCGTCGGCATCCACATAGCCGATCAGTTCCAGCGACTCTGGTCCACCACCGAACTCCAAGGCGGCGTCGCGGGTGTCGGCGAGGTAGGAGAGGTAGCGGTCGACCTCGCGCCAATGCTGGTCGCTCCTCACCGTGAGGCCGCTCCCCAGCTTGCTGCAGGCGAACGCGATGTCCGGCCTCGTCGTCGTCGCCGCGAACTGCAACGAGCCGACCTTCTGCCGGTACTCCTCCTCCTCGCGCTCCTGCGCCTCCTCGTCGTCGAACGTCAGCTCGGCGTAGGCGTCGACCGAGACCGGCGTCTTCGGGATGCGCCCGCCTTGCTCCTCGTCGATGAAGCGCCTACGCAGCTTGTCGGCGTAGTTCTGTTGGTGCAGCCACAGCTTCCTCGCCGGCCTGTCGCGGACGATCTCCAGCCCAAGGTACTTCACCACCGGCGAGATCTCCCGCAGCTCGAAGGCGGACTCCAGCAGCTCCTTCAGCTCCTTCAGCATCGCGGTGCTGCTGCTGGCGGCGAGCAGGTCGTCGACGTAGACCAGCACCCAGCAGGTCTCTCCGTCGGCGTCGGACTTGAAGTAGAGGGCCTTGTCGACCTGGCTCTTCTTCCAGCCAGCTCCCAGCAGCACTCCGTAGAGAGCCCTATACCACAGCAGCGGCGACTGCTTCAGCCCGTAGAGGCTCTTCAGCAGCTTACACACCCGGCCGGTCCCATCGTCGAAGTAGTCCGGCTGGTACATGTAGAGCACCCTGTCGAGCTTGCTCTGCAGGAAAGCGTTCTTCATGTCGAGCTGCATCAGGTTGAGGTCGAGGACGGCGACGATGCTGAGGAAGATCCTCAGCGTGACGTAGCTGCTCACCGGCGAGTACGTCTCGTCGTAGTCGGCGCCGTACACCTGCGTGAAGCCTTTCACGACCAGCCTCGCCTTCTCGCGCTTGACGGTGTCGTCGATGCGGTACTTGGTCGTCAGCACCCACCGGTTTTTCATGATGTTCACTCCGTTCGACTAGCACCCAAGTGCCCATGCCGATGAGGCTGCGGATCTCCTCCTCCATGGCGGCCTTCACCGCCTCGCCCTTCCAGCTCGCCAGAGCCTCCTTCACCGACATCGTGGCGATGTCCCAGCCGTGTTCAGGGTCAGCATGCACGTCGGGGTCGAGCTCCGGCAAATCTTCATCCTCCTCGGCGTCGTTATACAACAGGTCGTCGTCGACCTCGTCATACACCGTGGTGAAGGCAACTTGTGGCAGGCAGGCGTGGAAGCTCAGCCGCTCAGGCGGCCGTCGAGCTCGACCAGAGCGTCGCAGCTCCGGCGCAGACTTCTCGACCGGAACCTCCACCACATCACTGTCGGTGGATTCCTCTCCCGCCGACGGCTCCCCTTCGTCGTCGACGTTCACATCGTCGACCAGCTGCTTCGACTCTTCGACCGGCTGCTCGTCTGCTGCTGACTTCGACAGCTCCCCTGTCGACCGCCCCGGCTGCTGCTCCCCTGTCGACTGCCCCCTCGATGCTGCCTCCTGTTCGACCGGCTCCCCTGTCTGCTGCTCCCCTGTCGTCGACTTCCGGCCCTGGTCGACGAGCTTGGCGCCTTGTTGACCGCCAACGATGCCACTGGCCGGCGCCACAGGCGACGCCTCAAGGCTCCCCTCACCGCCGGTGGCCGACACAGGTGTCAAGGTAGACCGATCTGCGACGTGGAAGGGAGGAGCAAGAACAGGGGGAGGTGGAGGAACCTCCACAACATCCTCATCAGCAGGCTCGTCGACTTCGGCGAGCAGTGGGACTGTCGCCGTCGAGGTGTCCGTCGGAGGGTGCGCCTGCATCCGCCTCGACGCCGGCCCATACTTCGCCTTCCACACCTCCAGCGACAGCGTCTCGTAGAAGATCACCTCGACCGACGTGACCACCTTGTTGTCGGTTAGGTCGAGCACCTCCCAGCCCTTGCTCGCTTGCGACACGCCCAGGTGAAGCCCCCAGCGACCGGGCCTTCGGCTGCAGCTTCCCACCGCGCTGCTGCTCGGGAACCATGAACTGCACCATGCAGCCCCACACCCGCGCCAGCGTGAGGTCGGGCTTCTTCCCGGTCAGCAGCTGGTACGGAGTCGTCCCCGGCGGCGTCGTCGACCGCTCCAAGCAGTTGCGCACCCAGACGGCCTGTCGAAGAGCGAGGTGCCACCAGTGGTGCTGCACACCCATGTGCAGCAACATCGTCCGCACGGACTCGACGACCGTGCGCATCTCCCGCTCAGCCATGCCGTTCTGCTGCGGAGTGTAGGGGCATGTCAGGTCGTGGACGATGCCCTTCCCGTTGACAAAGGAGTCGAAATCCTTACTGAGGAACTCCCCTCCCCGGTCGGAGCGGAGCGATAGGACCGACTTCTTCGTCTGCTGTTCCACCAGCACCACTTCCAGAACTCCTGCAGCACGTCGCTCTTCTTGGCAACCGGCATTGCCCACACGAAACGAGTGTGGCGATCCTTCAGCAGCAAGAAGTACAAGCTGCCATCCTTGGCAGCCACTCGAAATGGCCCGCACAAGTCAATGTGCACGACAGCCAGTGCCTCCTCGGCATCCGAGCCCTTGTCGGGGAAGGTGTGCCACGCCAGCTTTCCTCCAATGCACGAGACATATGGTGGGTCTGCTCCGGTCGACGGCGTGATGTCGAGCCCAGTAGCAACTTCATGCTTCGCCGAGCTCTTGATCGTGTCGACAATGACGTGTGCGAGCCGTGCGTGCATCCTGTCGGGTGTCGTCTTTGTTGCTGAGGCGATTGTCCGCAGAGCCACCACCTCGGTCGACGGCGACTGCGTCGAGCAGGGGCGAAGGTCGGTGCAGAGGATTCGTCCGGTGTAGCGTGCTCGACCGAGCACCTCCCCGGTTGCGGCGACGAGCAGCATTTCGTCGACGTCGCCCTGGAACTGCACTCCGCTCTCCTTCAGCTGGCCAGCTGACAGCAGATTTGCATGTACGCCCGGAACGTATACCCCGTCGGGGATGAGGACCCGCTTCCCGGCCTCCCCTTGCAGAGCGACGGTTCCACGACCCTCGACAGGCTGCAACGCCCCATTGAAGCCGCGCACGTGCTTCACACTGTCGCTCGGCCCCATGTCGACGAAGACCGCCTTCGTCCCCATCAGGTGGTGGGAGCACCCGCTGTCGAGCAGCACCGCCATCGGGTTGGCCTGCACGGCTGCCGCTACCGCTTGGAAGTCCTCGCCAACCTCCGGCGCTAGCGAGCTTGTCGGCTCCACCACGCCGACCATCGAGCACGACGCCTCCCCGTCGCCTCGGCCCTTGCCGCTGGAGTTGTCGACGTCCTTCGTCGACGACGCCTTCTTTGACGTCTGTTTCTCCTTGCTCGGCTTTTCATCTCGACGGGGGCGACGACTGGCCGATCGACCGCGGCCTCCCTTGTTGTCGTCCTCGTCGCTGTCGTCGAAGTCGAGGCACTCGAAAGAGAGATGGTCGGGGTCGCCGCAGATCCAGCACTCCCGCCGTCGACCACCGCCTCCACGGCCCTTATCCCGCGTGGACTTCTTCTCGTCGACATCCTTCTTCGACCGCCCACCTCCACTTCCACCTCCACTAGGCTTCCCGCGCTGCTCCTGCTGACGATTCTGCTTCGTCGGTGCAGCGTAGCTCGCCTGCGGAAGGAGCTCCGTGGGCTGCTCTGCCTCCTGCATAGCCTCGTCTTGAAGGATGTAGCTGGTGATGGAGTCCTCGTCGAGGGACTCACGTGTGCCGGGCACCATCATCATCCTCTTCATGAGGTTGTAGCTGCGCGGCAGGCCCTTGACGATGTGGGTGATGTAGGACGCCGTCGAGTACTCGGCGCCCGCCATCCGCATCTCAGCCAGGATCCGTCGAGCACGGTTGCAGTAGTCCGTCGCCGACTCCTGCTCGCCCATCCGAATGTGAGTCATCTTCTCCTCCAGCTGGCCGATGTACAGGTCGTCCTTCACCTGGTACGTCGACAGGATGAAGTGCCATGCCTGGTGACCAGCGTCGAGCCGCTCTCGACAGCTCCTGAGCTCTAGCTGCACCACCGGCGAGCAACACCTCGAGATGACCATGAAGGTGAGCAGGTGAGCCGCACGAAACTCCCCGCGCAGCTCGACATCCTCCTCGGGCGGAATCGGCACGGTGCCGTCGGCGAAGCCTTTCAGCCCGGCGACCTCCAGCTGAGGTTCGATCGACTCCCTCCAGGTGATGAGGTCCCGTCGACCTTGCAACGGAGCGACGGTGATCCGGTCCGGCGAGAACTTGAAGTAGCCATACGCCGGTGCAATCCCACCCGTCGTCACGTGCGTTGTCGCTGAGAGACCTCCACCGCTTCGTAGAGGAGAGCGACGTCGACCATCGACGTCGATACGCGAGATGCCTGCAGCCGCCGTCGACCGCTGCACTCGCGCCTGACTCCTGTCGATGCCACCGTCGACCTTGATCACCCCTCTCTGCCTCGTGCCTTCGCTGCCGCTGACTCGAGCACCGCCGTCGACCTCGTCGTCGACGCCACCTTCGTTTCGCACCGGTCGAGGAGATGCAGGACGGGAAGGGTGTTCCGTCGCCCACTGCGCCCGGATGCCCAACTCGACGATCGTCAAGGGGATCGTCCCGTACTCGCCATCCGCGTGGCGTCTCCTCCCATCAGCTAAGCGTGTCTCCAAGGTGTCCGCTACGCCCGCTTCTACAACGGGGTCGACCATGGCGACTAACGCTGCTGCCGGCCTACGAACGACTTAGTAGGTGCAAAAGTCGGCTCCTATCTGAAGGTCGCGTGTTCGATCCACGCTCACCGCACCATGCGGAGATTCACTCTACAATGGTAGTGAGCTAGACTACGGGGGTTGGCACGAACTACTAGGAGTGATCGTAGCTTTGCTTGGTTCCTTAGCACTTGCACATTCACGGGAGAAATTGGCAAGAGTTTCCACTAGCAAAGTTGGAATTACAGAATGATTGAACAAGCAATGACAGAATGACTACATCAGGCACCTAGCAACTCTGCAGCTAGCCTGGTCGACTGCCAGCACAGCTCGGTCGACCGCCTGCCAGCGTTGCGTAGAGGAGCCGCGCCAGCACTGCAGAAGAGCGACCTGCCAACACTGCAGGTCGACGGCGTGCCAACGCTGCAGCAGAGCGGCTGTCCAGCGTTGCCCCGTAGAAGACAGCAGTGCGCGCGCTCGCAGGTGCGCGCAGACGATTGGCCCGACTTGCATTGCTGTGCATCCGTCGGCTATTGTCTGCGCCTGACGAGCCACATCGACTTCGGGATACCAGCCCGCAGTCGTCTGCGCCATCGCGACCTCGACGACGTTCGCGTGCCTCCGCAGAACTCGTCGAGCAGGTTACCTGGTCGACCTGGACACCACCAGATGCTCCCGGTCGACCACCAGGTGCCTCCGGTCGACCACCAGGTGCCCCTGGTCGACCACAGCTCCCGTCGAGCTACCCCTTGGTCGTCGGACCCCTTCCGTCGACCAGAACTGCTCCGTCAAACCTCCCGGTCGAGCTGCAGGTCGACGGGATGCTTCGCGGACCTCCCGGTCGAGCTGCAGGTCGACGGGATGCTCCGCAGACCTCCTCGTCGAGCTGTAGGTCGACGGGATGCTCCGTCGACCTCCCGGACGGCCCACCCGTCGCCCAGGCCAGTCCGTTGTAGCTGTTGAGCTCCCTGGTCGACAGCAACACCACAGCGGTCCCCTGCAGCTCGACGTAGCCTGTCGAGCAGCTCTCCCACTGTGAACGGTCGGCTGCTACTCCCGTACATCCGACCAAGTCGTCGGCGTTGCCCAAGCGAAGGCAGGGCCAACACTCCATTCCCGTTAACAGTTTGATCACGCGTCTGGCTCCTCAGTAGCTCCTGCTGACACCGCTGACGCTCTCGCTCGCTCACAGTGGCAGACTCATGATGTTGCTGCGCGCCTCGCTATTCGCAACCATCTGCCGATCACTGAGCGCGCGCATTTTAGCCAGCACAAGACTGCTAAGGCACTGTACGACGCTGTAGTTGCCCGCTACTCTTCCCCAGCCACTGCAGCCCTGGGCCGTCTTATCCTACCCTACATGTTCCCCGACCTGTCCTCGTTTGCCACCGGTGAGGACCTCATCTCCCACCTTCGCGCTAGTGACGTTCGCTTTCGTGCCGCCCTTCCATCCGCACTGTTCGTCTCCAGCTCCGCGAGCGGTTCCTTCGGACAATCCTGTCTTGCGTCTGCACTCTGATAGAGGTGGTGAGTTCACCTCTGACCTCTTGCGAGCTTTCTGTTAGAAGGAGGGTACCACCAGTCGTTCACGTAGCAGAAGAATGGGGTTGCTGAGCGCCGCATTGGTTTAGTCATGGAGGTCGCTCGTACCTCTATGATCCATACGGTTGCTCCCCATTTTCTATGGCCGTTTGCGGTCCGGTACGCCGCGCATCAGCTCAACCTCTGGCCCCGTGTCTCCTTGCCGGAGACTTCGCCCACACTACGTTGGACGGGGGAGGTTGGCGATGCGTCGCGATTCCGGGTCTGGGGTGCTCGTGCCTTTGTCCGCGATACCACTGCGGACAAGCTCTCCGCGCGCGCCATTTTCTGCGTCTTCCTTGGCTTTCCTCCTGACGCGCCTGGCTGGCATTTTTACAACCTCACCTCGCGCCGTGTCTTTGCGTCTCAGGACGTCACCTTTCATGAGTCGGTCCCCTTTTACCGTCTCTTTCCCTACCGCACTGCCCCTCTCCCCCCTCCACCGCTCTTTCTCGCTCCAGGTCCCCCTAGGTAGACCCCCTCCCCGCTCCTGGTCCTGCTCCTTCAGGTGTGTCTCAGGTAGACCCTCCCTTGACTGAGCCTGTTGAGGTCACTGGTGACTCAGGTCCTGCTGGGGGTGGTCCTGCTCGGGGTGCTGAGCCGGGGAGTGCGGAGCTTGGGGGTGCTGAGCCTGAGGGTGCGGAGCCTGGGGGTGCTGAGCCTGAGGGTGCGGAGCCTGGAGGTGCTGAGCCTGAGCGTAAGGAGCCTGGGGGTGCTGAGACAGAGGGTGCTGAGCCTGGAGGTACTGAGCCTGAGCGTGAGGAGCCTGGGGGTGCTGAGCCTGAGGGTGCGGGGCCTGGGGGTGCTGAGCCTGGGGGTGCTGGGCCTGGGGGTGTTGAGCCTGGGGGTGCTGAGCCTGGAGCCGCTGGGTATGAGGACGCTGGAGCTGGTGGTACTGCTGACCCTGCCACAAGATGTACAGTTGGAGGTGCTAGCGCTAGAGCTGGGAGTGCTGCTGGTGCTGGGGGTACTGCCGCTGCTGGAGCTGGTGGTGCTGCTGGTGCTGTGGGTGCTGGTCGATCGAGCGCTACTGGTCCCGGAGGTGCTCGCACTTTGGGTGCTAGAGCTGCCGGAGCTAGTCGTGCTGCGGACCCTGGAGCTAGTAGTACTGCACAGCTGTGCCTGTTCTTCACTCCGCTGTCCCTGTCGTCCCTACCACCGCCTGACTCCGTGCTTCGCCAGGTTCTTAGCCTCTCGTCTTCTACTGGTCTTCCGTTACTGCCTGGCTCGCCGCTGCCTGCTCCCTCTCCTTACAGCGAGCAGACTGGGTCGCTTACAGAGCGTCGTGAGCCTGCGTCTCGTCCTGCCTCGCCGATCCGTGCGCGTCGCACTGGTCGTCGTGTTCCTCGTCCGCGTCCTCCTCCTGTCCCCGGCACGCACACTATGGCACTTCGTCCTTCCTCTGTTCCACAGTGTGTTCCCCTGCCATCTCCTTCTGAGTCCTCTCTTCTACAGGTTCCGGACCCTGAGTCTGACCTGGTTCGTGCTGCTCACCCTACTGTCACGCGTCTGTTGGCCACTATTGTCACTGACCCTTCCTTTGAGTCTGCTGCTGCGTCTGCCTTGGTCGCTGAGCTTGTAGACTTCGCTGCTGCTTGTCGTCTCGAGTACGCCGCTAGTAATGTTCCTGAGTCTGAGTCTGTCTCTCCTCCGTCCGTCGGGGGTGAGTGTGCTCTTAGCACGGACGTCCTTGAGGACAGGCAGGAGGACTTTGAGTGTCTAGCAACCGCTGTACTTCATCTCATGGCCATGCTGCTTGCCCCTGAGGGAGACCCGGATGCACCAGACATCCCAACCCCGCGCACTTATGCTAAGGCGATCGCGAGTGAGTACTCCTCTCAGTGCCAGACAGCCATGGATGCAGAGATAACATCATGGAAGTCCACAGGCACTTACGTCGACGCAGTTCCCCCTCCTGGGGCGAACGTAGTCGATGGCATGTGGATTTTCAGGGTGAAGCAGCCGCCGGGTTCTCCGCCTGTCTTCAAGGCTCGTTACGTTGCACGAGGCTTCAGTCAGCGACAGGGAGTTGACTTCTTCCAGGCCTTCTCCCCCACCCCGAAGATGACCACTCTTCGGGTGCTGCTGCACGTTGCCGCTCAGCGTGACTACGAGCTTCACTCTCTGGACTTCAGCACAGCGTTCTTACAGGGCAGCCTCCACGAGGAGATCTGGCTGCGCCGCCCACCTGGCTTTACTGGGTCGTTCCCTCCTGGTACCCAGTGGAGCCTCCGTCGGCCAGTCTACGGTCTCCGTCAGGCGCCTCGTGAGTGGCACGACACACTGAGGACTACTCTTGCGGCTCTTGGGTTTGCCCCTTCCACTGCTGATCCATCGCTATTTCTATGCACCGACACTTCGTTGCCGCCGTTCTACATCCTCGTATATGTCGACGACTTGGTCTTTGCCACTACTGACACTGAGGCTCTCGCCCTGGTGAAGTCGGAGCTGCAGAAGAGACACACGTGCACAGACCTGGGTGAGCTGCGCAGTTACCTTGGCTTGCAGATCACCCAGGACAGAGCACGCCGCACCATCACCCTGACTCGGTCACACATGGTGCAGCAGGTCCTTCAACGCTTCGGCTTCACTTGGTCCTCGCCACAGTCCACTCCTCTGGCTACAGGTTACTCGCTCTCAGCTCCACCTTCGGACGAGTCCGTAGAGCCGAGTGGTCTGTACCCAGAGCTAGTGGGTTGCCTCATGTACCTGATGACCTGCACTCATCCTGACCTTGCATACCCTCTTGGCCTTCTGGCACGCTACGTGGCTGGTGGTAGACACCGAAAGGTGCACTGGGAAGCTGCGAAGAGGGTACTGCGCTACTTGTGCAGTACGTCGGGCATGGGGCTCGTTCTTGGAGGGCGGAGTTCAGTTGTCCTCACTGGGCACTCAGACGCTTCTTGGGTTGACGACCTGGCTACGCAGCGGTCATCACAGGGTTACACGTTCAGCCTTGGCTCCGGCTCTGTTTCTTGGCGGTCTACTCGCTCGCCTTCTGTTCTCAGCTCCAGTTGTGAGGCTGAGGTCTACGCCACAGCCATGGCTGCACAGGAGTTATGCTGGCTCACCTACCTGCTGACCGACTTGGGAGAGAGGCCTCGTTCTCCTCCAGTTCTGTATGTCGACAACAAGGCTGCCATTGCCTTGTGTCACACGCACCGCGTTACTGCTTGCTTTTGCTAGAAGTGTTCTCTCACGTTGTACTCCAGGGCCTCATATTCGTTTGGGGGTACACTGAGGCCTCATTTGCCCTGAATTGTCAGGGCTGCACATGGTGAGGTATCCTGAAATGTCAATGCTACATTTGACAATATCCTGGTAGCCCAGTACTACATTTCGTACAATCCTGTGTTTTTCGCGCGTGTTATGTTAGCGGGGATCGAAATGCTGAAAATGTCTCCACATTCGAGGTGTGTAATGCAGGGGTGCAGCAGCAAGTGTCTGGCAATGCAAGTCGCTGGCAGCTGTATGGTGCGAAACTGTTACAGTACGGCGTAGTACAAGCAGATGGAGAAGGTGGCGGTGGACATCGTGGGCCAAATTAGGACGCGTCACCTCTTTCTAAACTGGCAGGATAGTGACAGGATCGATGCTAAACACCGATTCTGCCACGATCGGTGTGCACATCAATGTGCCCAAGTACAAATTTCCGATTGCAAGGCTCTACTGAGCCACATGTGACAAGATATAGAATTCATGGGGCAAAATTGCCCGATCCCCACAATTGCACAATAGGGGTACATTCCAGTGTCGACATTTGTGTCTCAATCCCCCTTTTCCCGAGTCGCGGCAAAACAATTTGTCAATCCCGCGTCACAAAAACTGAATGTATCGCGAAGCTATGCGACCAGGCGAAAATGCACTGTTGGGCGCATTTTATTGGGTGATACAGATGACTGTACACCCGTTTCCTCAACCGCTTGGCTGGAGTGTGATTTCGACGCGCGGGATTTTTTCACGTGGCATTGCAGGCAGACCAGGTTTTGGGACCGCGTGCGATTTTTTAAAAGTGATGAGTTATTTTACAATTTGTCAGCGACGTTAGCGCGTTTCACCCTGACCAATAAAAAATATAGTACTGGTCGCTCAAAGGCGACTCGCGTTTCAGAGACACAACAGTTTATGTTGTTTTTGGGTGTCTCAAAGCGATTGAGGCACAAATGTCGACACAGGAATGTACCATAAATCGCCGGCTTTTGGCACATGATCCTGTGAGCCATAGGTGACACCATCTTGGTGACCAGTTTACTGTACACTCTCAAAATTTCTCAAAACCTGGAAACATTGTATTTCGCCTGTCAAGATAGTAAGGACAGTGAGAAGCCATAGCTAGGGTTGACCTAGCTAGGCAAGCAAGAAATGAACAAAGGAGGGGTTACACTAGCAAGAATGGGGATACAAATAGCAAACCCTAGAAGGGTTGTACTCGCTATAGAGCACCCCACTACAGGCTAGAGCATAATATTCTGACACACCCCCATAGCCAAAGTGGGGTGTAATCAGCAGAGCAAGCAAAGCAGTACAAGCTCAGGGTGGATCACAATGTCACCACACATTCTGAGCACAAGTTCAAGAAGCAATAGTTTAAAGTTCACAATTATGAGCAAAGCTAGAGGTAGTCACAGAGGGGAGAGAGGAGTGGAGGCGACGACTGAAGCTGCAGACACACGGGCAACAGACGGCTCTGGTGCAGCTCTAGTGGCTACCGGGAGCAAGGGCCCCGGAATACAGGAGTAACAGGCTCTGCGTCTGATCAGCAGCGACAGGAGCAACGGACCCACGGGCGACAGGTGCAACCGGCTCTCTGAGCTACCGGTGGCTATCAGAACCCCGGAATACAGGCGCTGCAGACGACACGACGGCTGCCTCCACCCAACCTCCTCCAACTGTCCCACACCCCCCAACACACACCCCCTGCTGCAACCCCTAACTCCACTCCCACGTCACCCCCCTAGCACCACTCCTTCGGCTCCCCACACACCCACCCCCCTCAGCGGCAGCTGCAGCAGTGGGAGACGGAGGAGGAGGAGGAGCAGGGGACGGCGCACACTCTTGCACCCCCATAACCGCCACCCCCACACTCGCCACCCCCAAACCCTAAAACGGGTGGCACGGGGCAGGAGCGCGGGGGACGGCACGGGGGACGGTGCGCGGCCCTGGGGCAGGCTGCCCGGGCCGCGCGCGGGCCTGGCGCAGCCCGTACGGGCCGCGCGCGGGCCTGGCGCAGGCCGTACGGGCCGCGCGCGGGCTGTACGGGCCGCGCGCGGGCCTGGCGCAGCCCGTACGGGCCGCGCGCGGGCCTGTCGCAACCCGTACGGGCCGCGCGCGGGCCTGGCGCAGCCCGTACGGGCCGCGCGCGGGCCTGGCGCAGGTCGCGCGGGCCGCGTCGGGCGACGGGGGGCGACGCGCAGGTCCGCGGGCTCCGTGACGGGCGACGGGGGGCGCTTCGACGGGCGACGGGGGGCGCTTCGACGGGCGACGGGGCGGTCGACGGGAGGGGGGGAAGCGCGGGTCCCCGGGGTGACGCACGAGGGAGGAAACCGCCGCGCGCCTCGGGGCCACGGCGGGCAGAAAACCGCCGCGCGCCCCGAGCGCGCGGCGGGAAGAAAAAACGAACATCGCGCGCCACGGGACGCGCGACACACAGGAAGGCAGCGGAAGCAGGCGGGCCCACAGGCCAGGAGCGTAACCGCTCTGATAGCATGTCAAGATAGTAAGGACAGTGAGAAGCCATAGCTAGGGTTGACCTAGCTAGGCAAGCAAGAAATGAACAAAGGAGGGGTTACACTAGCAAGAATGGGGATACAAATAGCAAACCCTAGAAGGGTTGTACTCGCTATAGAGCACCCCACTACAGGCTAAAGCATAATATTCTGACATCGCCATCTCGCGAAAGCACTGTACACCCGACACACCGATCGTGTGCACGATCGATCGCCCTCCTGAAGAAAGAGGTGACGCGTCCTTAGCTGGCGAAGTGGCGCAAGAGAACAAATTAATGTAAAGTCTGCTCTCCGACCTATTTGACCAGTGTGGTAGCGGGTAAAGCGCCCGTTTGTTACACAGTAAAACACCTGTTTGAATCTCGCTGTCTCCTATGCTAGAGGTGCTCGCCTGTGTATATTTTAGGCCCCGAAAACCTAGGTGATTTTTCATGCAGTACATCCCACTTCAGGGCGAGATTCGACACTATCCTGAGTCGTCAGGGCTGAAACTACAGCCCTATCATAAGTTTCCAGTACGCCAAATTACCATTATATTGCTTTTACATGACAAATAATTCTATGCTGTTTTTTCAGGTGAAGCACACGACACCTATTGTAAGGAATTACAATTCCTTCCACCTATATCGAGTACAATCCGAACACCACGCGTCAGCCTGGTTCGGCCTACTTTTCCGCCCCGAACCACTTCCGAGTCGCCACCGCTCCAATCGCAACACTTCCCGAGCCATCTTAGCCCGAACCCTTCGCCTAACTAGGATTCCCCTTATAAATTCCCGTCACTTTCATTGTATCGCCATTCTGTAGTCAGTCATTCTCGTTATCCGTTTTACTTCGCACTCTGCAAAGCGGTTGGGTGCAAAAAACAAAAAACACAAAAAAAAATCACAAAAAAAAAAAAAAAAAAAAAAAAAAAAAAAAAAAAAAAAAAACGGCCCCGACTCCGATAGCATTTGTGCCTTCACCGTAGCTGGATTATCGTGCGGGGAACTTCAACCTTACACTTCAACCGGCAGACGCGGACGTTGGGTGAACGGCGATTTCGCGATATTGTCGGGGAGTCGAAAACACCCAAAAAAATGGAGAGCTTTACCCTTATACTTCAGCTGGCAAACGCGGACACTGGGTGAACGGTGGTGCGCAATATTGTCGGGGAGTGGAAAACACAAAAAAATAGGAGCAGTCGAAGTTTCAAGACCTACCTGCCGACGACGAGCGATGGGTGGCACATCTGCAAAGCGCCGGTGGGAGAAACGTGATAATTTTTTATGTAGCATCGGTAGGGGCAGTTCGACAGCGGGGTTGACGGCGTTGAGGCGCGCTAGGCTCCGTGAACGACGGTCTCGGAATAACCCAGGGCAAGTCCCCGGTTCCCGATTATACCCGCATGCTGGGTTCGGGTGAACTGACGGAAACTACTGGTGACCGAGTGGGCGGCTATACTACGACCGAAGATTTCGGAGGCGAACTGCACCTGCAACTGCGGATTTACGAGGCTACTTTTCGAACGACATTTTTGGAGTTTTACGCGGGACTTAACATGTCTTCCGGCGAGAAGCGACAACAATTTCGGAGGAGTTTTCAGAGTTTTGGTTAAACACGCGCGCATTTTACGTGGGACAACACCGCGAGATTTACACGGAGTTTTCAAGGGGTACGAACGACTTACGACGAACTGGAGGTGGCAGCAGCAACAGTGGAGGGGGTGAGAGACAGCTGTAAAATTTTCATCTCTGCCCAAGAGTCCTCGACGGATTGCGACAAAATGCTCGGCGAGTATGGACAAACTCGCCGAATGCTCTGACATCACCTGACACTGGATCGGCGTTCAACAACAAGCTTCGGAGTGAAATTTGCTTTTAGTTACCCCTGCAACGACCGTCTCCGACTCTCGTATTTGATTCGCCACCAATCGTATTCGTCTTCAACACTTTTCGGCACACCCCGGTTTCACGGCCAGAGGATTTCGGGACGAGACTTACAACTCTACTAACGACAAATTGCCCAACTCGACCCGCCCACGACAAACGATTCGATTCTGCCCGCGTCAGGTGCTGCCAGCTGCAACTGCTGAAGATATTGCACGATTCTGGCGAAGTGAAGACAAAAATGTTCAGTTCGAGCAACATGGATTTTCCGCTGCGGTTTCCGGGCCACATCTACTGGTTCGCCCTCGAGGAATTTTGGGGTACTTAACACCCGGTTTCGTCATCGACTTTCCACACCGACGCGCCCCCACTCTGCTTTCTACGCTTAACGCTCTTTTCATCGGGACTTAACGGCTGGTTTTGTTTGTTTTCTCACCTCGGCGCAGCTGTGAAAGTTTTGTGCCAGTTTTCTTGGGAGGGGGGAGAAAGTGCGCTGCACTGTTTTCCTTCGGCGTTTTCTCGGCATGATTTCTGACCACAATTTTTTTACCTTGTCGACTTACGACTGCGATTGCCTTCAGCGAAATCGATGGTTCCTGTACATCGCGACTGATCACCGCGTCAGCAGGTTCCCCCCAAGTTTGCGTCATCGTCAACCGTCAGATCGACTTCAAACTGCATCAACGGCTTCAATCCCAACTTTCAGTTCGTTTTCGTCAGAACTGTTCGCGTCCGTCAGATCTATATCTGACTTCATCTACGGCCCACATTCCAACCTCCAATTCAATTTGGGCCAGGCCATATGCATGCCGTCAGATCGGGATCTCCCTTCGTCGACGGTCTACAATCCAACCTTTTCAATTTTAATTGTCCAAGGAATTTCAGCAGTCGGATTCAGGACGCGTCACAAGTAAAATATCGAGGAAGGATCAGGGTTGTTCACCGAACCTGTCAAACCGATCGCCATATCGGTGTGTCACGACTGCTTTGAAGTTTCAAGTGACACGATCGTAAAAACACGGGGCAAAATTGCCCGATGTGGACGAAATTGCACGATCGTGTGTGACAGGGGCACATCGATCGCCTGACTTAGAAGGGAAAACTGTACGTTAGCGAAAATAAACGAAAATGTGTAACCACCTAAACACCGATTCTAGGCAGGATCGATGTTCTACTTGTGACGCGTCCTCAGCTGAAGAGGAAATCAACGGCATACTCGCTAATGAAGGCTCCGTCTACATACAGGGAGGCCTTATTTGGAAGGTGGGAGAGTGTAAGGAATTACAATTCCTTACTGTACTCGCATTTTAGCGAGTACAACCCGAACACCACGCATCAGCCCGGTTCGGCCTACATTTCCACCCCAAACCACTTCCGAGTCGCCACCGCTCCAATCGCAACACTTTCCGAGCCATCCTAGCCCGAACCCTTCGCCTAGCTAGGATTCTCCTTATAAATTCGCGTCACTTTCATTGTATCGTCATTCAGTAGTCAGTCATTCTCGTTACTCGTTTTACTGCGCACTCTGCAAATTCATTCATAACACCTATCCTGAATTCAGGAGAATCAGGATAAATTATCCTGATAACATAGGCCCTGCTCGTTTCGCCCTTTAGTGCAATTTTCAATTAGTTCAATTGCACTCGTAATAGGGAGCTCGGATGTGTTATCCCTACCTCATATCACAATTTCTTTTCTCTCGAAACGTTCTCAGATTCTCAGATTGTTTTGCGTGATACACGGCACCTGGATTGTCTTGGCACGGATTGCTCGATAGGTTTTCCGAACGTTGGCTGGTACCTCAATCGGTTCATCATCAGGCCTGTCGAAGTTCCTGGGGCTCGTACTTGCGCTCCCCAGCTCCTCCCAATCTAACCCTTGGTTGGGTGTAGGTGAGCGTTTTGGCGCCCTTAAGGGTCACGGGCGCACCCCAAAGTCAGAACTTGAAATCAGGGCATGTTTGAAGTTTGTACTTACACTTCATTTTACTATAATACGTGCAATGTTATACTTTTATTAGAAGTCAAGGATACCTAACACTACAGATGTCTTAAAAAGTCATAAAACATACCTAACCTGCAATGTTCTTCTCTACTCTAACTACAGATATGGCATGTAGAGCTCAGCTACTCACTCCCACCCAACATGCAATAAGAGCCTATTTGGCAGGCTTCCTCCCCTTCCTCCCCTTATCCTCAAACAAGGCATAGGCCGCTGCCCAGTCCACGGGGTAGTCTAGCATCTTCACTGTCATCAGCTCCCCCAGCCTAACATCAGTAAGAGCAACACGATCCCACGACTTAATAATGTTTTGGCGGGAAAAGCCCCTCTCACACTCAACAGTGCTGAGGGGCAATACAGAGACCGCACGCCAGAGAGAGACTATGGTGGGATAGTCATCCTTCCAGTCTGCAGTGCGCAGCATGTTGGTGAGAGCCTGATGGAAGGTCTGCTTCTTGAATTTCTTCTCCATGGTGGCTGTGAAGAGTCGCATCTGCGGCTCTATGTCAGCAAGAGCGACACCTGCCAAGGACATATACAAAACCGCTTAGGTCAATGTTGGAGAACAACATGTACAAAGTTAGAACACCCGTGGGTTCCTCTCACACTAATCTAGGCTTACCAGGCAGCTGGTTCTTGAACATGTCCAGAAGCTCGATGAGATGGAGCTTCAACCATGTGTCCTGCTCTCCTGCACGGAAGGGATACTTATCTGGGGTGAAAAACCCCACACCATCGAAATGGCGCAGGTCCGCCATCCTCTTCCCCAGCGCCTTAATCAGGCGCTGTGCGAAACGCCGCGCCAGGTCCGCGCAAGCCTCCAAGTCGCATCCCCCCCCAGGGTTTTCAGGGTCGATGATGTCCTCGTGGAGCTCGATCTCCTCTTTTGCAGCTTTGCCGTTCTCGTCCACTCCCTTGAGCTCTAGCTTGCGCTTTTCCTTGCTGCCGTGTGCAGCAAGGAACTTGTTCAGGCGAGAGGTGTTCGGCCCGTTGGATGCGCTGGGCTCCACGTAGTACTGCGACAGCTTGGTCTTCACTTTGTCGACGTGGTTCTTCACCTCTGTGATGTCGACCTGAAAGCAAACGGAGCGGGACACCATCAGAACCAGCACTTAAGACAAGATGCGCCTAGGACATATTCATGACAATCTTAACGTCTGCTTCTGGAAGGCAAGATTGAGCCTGTTGAGTAGCTGCAGCACGTCAGCCAGCAGGTAAAGCATGTAGTGGAACTTGAAGCTGGTAGCGAGCTTCTCCGTCCCGTCCTTCTCCCTCGTCCACATCCACATCAGCACCGGCAGCACGTCGCAGAAGCGACTCACAGCATCTCCGCGAGACAGCCAACGGACGGTGCAGAAGCCTTGCACCTACAGGTGCGTCTTCAGAATGACGTCCTGGAGATACATGTAGGTCTTGTGATCGGTCGATGAACGCCCGAGACGCTCGGCAGTCTGGCGTATCATCTGATCGATGACGTTGAACTCCTTGAAGCTCTTCGCGGCATCCTTTGCAGCCAATGCCTCGCTGCACAAGCACGAAAGGTACGTGAGTACGTATGGCGCCGGTAATGAAATAACAGCATAGTGCAGTGCAACCTTACCGATGCGCCACGCAGTGAACCGCCACCAGCCACGGACAACGTTTCCGAAGCAGGGCGACCACTCCGTTCTTCTTGCCAGTCATGACGGATGCACCATCCGTTGAAACCGCGACAAGCTTGTCCATCGACATGTCCTTTGACCACAGGCATTTCACGATCGTGTCGTACAGTGCAGCGGCGTCGCAGTGCTCTAGCGACAGGAGCGCAAGGAACTGGGACACCACGGCCTCGGCTCTCTCGAATGTGACATACATGATGAGGTGCTTTCCGCGGGCGCGATCCGTGGATTCGTCGAAGGAGAGGCTGTACCAGGCCGACTCTTTGACGTCCACGAGCTGCTTGGTCACCAGATGCACTCGCCATAGCCTCTACGAACTCGCCGAAGGCGTATCTGCAATGAGCACCGAGTAAACGTTACTTACAATATAGCACAAGCACAAGTACGACAATGCCGAGGCAGCAAACATAAAAAACAGCAAGACATTAAGAGCTGAAACAGAGGCAAACATTCACTTACCGCGAGTAATAACGGCCGTAGGATTCGCTGTTCGTCATGTCGGGGCATCCTTGCTCCGCCATGAACCGCACCAGCATGGGGTAGAGAGCGATCGGTGCATCGTTCTGCGCAACCCACTGAGCTGCTTGCATGCATTTGACGACCCTCGCCATGACTGGATCGCCGCTAAGCATGTTCAAGAGGCTGCGCTGCCTCACCTCCGTGCCAGCAGCGAGTCGTTCTGCTTCCATGGCCGCGAGGTGCACCTTGGACTGGTCATGGTTGCGGCACGCCGACTTCTGAAAATCCCTTGCACCGACGCCAGGACCTCCAAAGGGAGACTTGGTGTTAGGAGCGAATTTACAGCACACGGAACACTTCATACCATATAGGCGCTCTTCTTTGTTGTACTTCAGGCTCAACCACGAGTACGTCTGCTTCCACGACGTGTTGAAGCGACGTGCCATACCCTTCTCAGCAGCAGGGATCTCGGTGTCCGGGGGTACTTCTGCATCCTCGGCAATAGCCTTGTCCTGCGCCTCCAGCTCCTCGGCCGTGGGTGGAGGCGGTACGCTTAGTGCGCGCTTTCGTGACTCTGGAGGCGGAGACGCGAAGCTAAGGTGAACCTGACGATAGCGGGCTGCTGTTATCGGTGTGGTCTGTGACGATAATGCTTGCTGGGCGAAGACCGGGGCCAACTCTGAGATAGCTACGTCTAGCATGTCTTCAGCATCCGAGGGTGCGTAAGGCTCGGTCTCGGTCGTAGTATGAGAGTGAGAGACGGCCGTCATGGGAAAAACTGGAGGAGGGGTTTCACCCTCGCTAGGGTCCATTGTGCGAGTCTGTGGCTGACGAAGAGAACGGGTTAGCTACCCGCAATATAAACCTCGCGTGTGTGAGCGACGCGACGCGAGGTTTACTCGGCAGAGTGGGTGGGTGGAGGAGAAGTGCCATAGCACGGCACGTACGAGGGTGAAGAGCAGAGAGCTCGGGTGGATGGTACCGTGGTGGTAGGAGGACGTTGGGGAAGAGAAAACATGGCACGAACAAGGGAGGAGAGGAGAGGGAGGTTGGGTGGGTGGTGGTGGTGGATGGCTTGCATGGTGGTGGAGAGGAATCGTGGCTCCCACTAACGAAGGTGGTGAGGGAGGGAGCTGCTCAGCTGGAGTGGTTCAGTTCCCCTGACGTGCATTGGCTTAGTGTGTTGGATGTCTCTGTGGCCAATCAACTTAGCCAGATTCACCCAAGGCAATCCCATGTGTCACAGCTGTAAACTGCGGCCAGCTCGTACTGGACGCTAAGGGAATGTGCGGGTGCTCCTAGGCTGACTGAGACACGCGGATTGGCTACAAAACGCTAAGGGAAAAATCCCCTTGGCGCGCTCTAGTGCAGGCTAAGGAGAAAGAGGGGGGGGGGGGGGGGGGTGTGGTTCGGGCTCCCTGGGGGGGGGGGGGTCCTACGACCCGAAACCAAAACTTAGATAAAGGGGAAGGCCTGCTTTTGTCCCTTAACGGATCCGGGGAAGGGTCAAACTTCGCACTTAGTGGCACGGGTGGGGTGCGAATAAAAAACTTGACGCATCGGAGCTGGAGCGAAACTAACCCTTAATGTTCAGGGCATTAAGGGCATATGCCCGTCAATCGACAGGCCTGTTCATCATACTGTACAACTGGCAGCACTGAATCACTTTCAGGTGGAGTGACATGCAGCAGCAAGGAAACCCTGGGCGTCACCAAAGTAATCTCCTGGGTGCGAGAATCATGTGCTGTAGTGACGCAATGTCAAGCCGCATCGTGCGGATTACTATGGGACCTGGAGATATCATGGTCAAAAGGCACCTGAGATCGCCGTCAATGCCGGACGAGGCTCGCCGATCCCGGCGCTTCTATGGCTCCTCCTCCCGCTTTCCTCGTACTCTGAATAGTAACGCCGCGTGCCACGCCGAATAGCTTGGAGTAGTAGCAACGACGATGTTTTCCCGTCCTTTGCATGCGTCTGTGGTATCGAGCAGCCAGCTCCGAGCTGCTGAGTCAGTAAACTACTATAAAAGCTGCTGGCCTTTCCTTCAGCAACATTGCACCTCCAAGTCCGTTCAGACCGTTCGACTCCAAGTCCGTTTTTGTACATACGGCAGCGCCGTGATTCGCTGCACGATCCGCAAGTCCCACCATCTCAATCAGCCATGGCCCACACGTCGCTGCGACCCGGCGCGCTCGTCGTCGCTGGTGAGCATCCAATACTCTCGCCGCTGCTATCGCGCGGCACTTGGACCATTCCGCCAGGCTGCATGCCGCTCGCTATTGTTGCCGAGCTCTTTGCTCGATTCGCTCTCTGATTTTTTGTGAGATCCGGCGCGAACGAAGCTGAATCGTAACGCTTTCCACGCCGAATAGCGCGCCGGAGTAGCATCGACGGTGCTTCCAGTCCTCTGTACGTGCCACTGTTCTGTGGTATCGCGCAGCCCGCTCAGCGGAGCATAAAAACAGTAATCGGATGTACAGCAGTTTGGTAAGCATCGGCGTATAACGTAGCTTGTATACTAGTACTCGCTTCCTTGGTTCAAGCCCATTCCTGTGGATACACCACCGGGAAACACGCCTTCCCCAACCACTAACATCTCTACAAGCATGGCGCACACGTCCCTCCAATCCGCGATCGTTCTCGCTGGTGAGTACCTACTCTCACCGCTGTTCGTGATGACTTTTTTAGTCGACTTAAAAAGTCAATGTGCGATCATCCTGCAGCGCCGTCATTCGCACTTTCCCCACCACTAGCATCTCTCAATCCATTGCACACGCGTCCGTCCAGTTCGCAATCGTCCTTGCTGGTGAGTAACTGATGGCCATCGCGGGGCTTGGTGCTTTGGGTTTGGCAAACGACTGTGCTTGGCAAACGACTGTGCTTGGCAACGACTGTGCTTGGCAACGACTGTGCTTGTGCGCTCTACTCCCCCCCTCAAAACCGCGAAATCGCGAGTTTGCTCGAATTGATGCTTGAGTCTGCTCTTCCGCTCCGCGATTCCATCTCTTCGTGTGCAGGCCTGCAGCGCCGTCGCCGGGCGCCGTGAGCTCATAGCCAGTGGCGCCACTGCCGTCAGACGCTGTAAGTCAACCTGCCTCGACGCACTCGCACCGAGGTGGAAGCACATCCACTCATTCGATAGTCTAGTGCTCCCTGCTGCACCGTATCAATGCTCTCTGCACCGTATCAATGCTCTCTGCACCGTATCAATGCTCTCTGCACCGTATCAATGCTCTCTGCACCGTATCAATGCTCTCTGCACCGTATCAATGCTCTCTGCACCGTATCAATGCTCTCTGCTGCTCTCTGCATCGTATCCAGCTCTCTGCAAATGCTCTCTGCACGTATCCGTATACTCCTGCCGCACCGTATCCATGCTCCCTGTTGTTCCGTGTCTCATGCCCACCTTCTCCCGCCCACCGACCTCAATTTGTGGTTATCCTTCCTATTGTCGCGCAGACGTAGCGTCGGCAACATCGCTTGCTTCGGGCAATCGTGCATTGACTGGCTCGTGCTCCCTGCGTGCTGACCTGTAAGCGACGATTTTCCTCGTTAAGTAGTAACGTTGCTTCATCAATCGCATAATCGCAATGATCGTGTTGAATAGCCCCTCGCAAGAAGCCGCGAAAGCTGTTTTCTGTACTAGCTGCATGATTTTCCATGCAAGGACCGAGTATTTCCCTTAGCGTTTACTTAGCATTTCCCTCATTCCCTCGGTTCTTCCCTTGGCAATGCTCTCACAAGTACTAATCTGTCTCATTCCCTCAAACCCCCCTTCTCGCCCTCTCCTCGTGCAGCACCTCTACCTACCAATCGTTTACCTACACCCTCAGCATTGCGGGCATAACTATCGGCAAGACAGCAACTGTCACGGATGCCGGTTTCTACAAAGTGAGCACGGGAGCGCTCGTGAAGTCCATTCCGTGCACGGCCAAGGCGAACACAGCAACGGGCACTTGGACCTGCACCGCGGATGGCGGCGCACAGATCTCCTCGGTTTATGCGCCTGTCGACCCGATCTCAGTGTTAGTGAGTGCTGGAGTGTACGCGTCTCCCTCGAGCTTTTATTTTTCGGTTAAAGTTGATGGCGTGAAGGTGAAGGGGAATGTTGCAGCATCGATTGCTCAGGTCTACGTTCAGTAGAGAGCCGATTCTCTTGCATCCGTACAGCTGGCTTAGGGGTTTGGCACGATCCAGTGGATTGCTAGATTAGCTGCTACTCTCACAAATTGTCGCTGGGTTTGTGTATTGTACTTGCGTTGGACTTGCTGCTTGTATGTTCTTTCAATCAGTGTAGTACGATGTTTGCATACTGAAAGCTTTCCTGTAGTTACTGTACCGCAGTAAAGTTAGCACAATTTCTTGAAGCCACTTCACTGGCCTCACAGCATCACCACCTTGTGCCTCTCTCCCCCCCTTCTGAGGCACTCCCAACTGTAACAGCCACACTGCATGAGGGAATGGGGAGAGGGGAGGGAGGCCCAGAAAAGAGGGGGCAGAAAAGTCAAGGAGATCAAGGAACCTTGATGATGTACAATGGGCCCAGTTGTGCACCCACACCTGGGTTGTTTGTGCCCCCGCACCTGGGTGGTTACCGGATTTGCTCTGGTTAGTTTCGGGAAAAACACGGAACTCTTGCGAGGCTAAGTCCACCCAATTGCCAGCGCAGAACTTGGACCCAGTTTGATTGTAATTCGGGTGAAGCTGTGGTAGCCTTTTCCCGCATCTCCCGTAATTCCACACGTCGCAGCCGCTATCACCTCCCAGCATTACTAAACTGAGTACCTTCGAACGTCTCTAAGCGCGTTGCTATACTCAAATTTAGACTGTCAGTTCCCGAGCGAAGGTTCCTTATCAGCGCGAAACTCGGGACAGATGATGTTTCGACCGGAAAGGGCGAAAGCGGGCCGTAATTTACTCCCAAGGTCAACCAATAGTATTTTCTGCAGAGTCCCATCCCCCGTCACTCCATTGACCAGATTTCGCCATTAGACACTACCACCTCATCACTACTAAGTTTCCACAGAGGCGACGACGTAGGCAGCACACGCACGTGGATGCCGCCTTATTTCCTAGCCCTTGCATCTCCTCGCCGTCGCATGGTGGCCCCGTCACGTTTAGGGATCACGTTTCCTTGACGTGACGTCCCCTCCTCGTCGCCCGTTCTTCTTCTCACGTATCCTCAACGTCGCGTTTCCTCATCGTCGCAAGGAGACCCTCGTCGCGTTTCTTCCTCGACGCGGCTCCCTAGCATCGCGTTTCCTCCCCGTCGCGCTTCCACCCCGTCGCAGTTCCTCCTGCTCACATTTCCTCTCTTGGTCACATCTCCTATCCATTCGCATCTCCAAACCCGTCCTTTCTCCCTCCCGTCGAATACCCCGTCGCGCCTCCTCCCTTGTTCCTTCGCCATCCCGTTCCCGCCTCCACGCTTCCTCCCCGACGGGAAACGGGATGGCCCTTCCGCTCTCGTCCAACCTCCGTCCCTTTTTCCCCGTCCTCCCTCCCTTCATCACTTCCTCCCCATCTCCCATCTTCCGCTCTGCTAGTGATTCCTTCCTCCCTTTCTTTACATTTCTACTCGCTCCCCTCTTCCCTTCCGACGCTCCCTCGGCGTCGCGTCACGACGCGCACTCCCCACCGTCCCCCACGCTCACGCCCCCACCGTCGCCCACGCTCACTCCCCTTCCGTCTCACACGCTCACTCACCTCCGTCGCCCACGCTCACGCCCCTCCCTCTCACACCTTCACTCCCCGCGGTTCCCCACCTCAACCCATCTCCTCAGCACCCCATCTCCGCCTCACCTCAGATCCGCCTCACCCCATCTCCGCCTCACCTCATCTCCCCTCACCTCATCTCCGCCTCACCTCATCTCCGCCTCACCTCATCTCCGCCTCTCCTCATCTCCGCCTCACCACATCTCCGCCTCCCCTCATCTCCGCCTCTCCCCATCTCCGCCTCACCTCATCTCCGCCTCATCTCATCTCCGCCTCACATCATCTCCGCCTCACCTCATCTCCCCATCACCTCATCTCCCCCTCACCTCATCTCCCCCTCATCCCATCTCCGCCTCACCCCATCTCCGCCTCTCCTCATCTCCGCCTCACCTCATCTCCGCCTCACCTCATCTCCGCCTCACCTCATCTCCGCCTCACCACATCTCCGCCTCCCCTCATCTCCGCCTCTCCCCATCTCCGCCTCACCTCATCTCCGCCTCACCTCATCTCCGCCTCACATCATCTCCGCCTCACCTCATCTTCCCATCACCTCATCTCCCCCTCACCTCATCTCCCCCTCATCCCATCTCCGCCTCACCCCATCTCCGCCTCACCTTATCTCCCCCTCACCTCATATCCGCCTCACCTAATCTCCGCCTCACCTCATCTCCGCCTCACCTCATCTCCGCCTCTCCTCAACTCCGCCTCACCACATCTACGCCTCCCCTCATCTCCGCCTCTCCCCATCTCCGCCTCACCTCATCTCCCCATCACCTCATCTCCCCCTCACCTCATCCCCCCCTCATCCCATCTCCGCCTCTCCTCATCTCCGCCTCTCCTCATCTCCGCCTCACCTCATCTCTGCTCCCATAGCCTCTCCCCATCCCTCATCTCCCCATCCCTCCTCTACCCATCCCTCTGCTGACCCCACCCCCTCTCTCCCCATATCTCCTTTCTCCCATCCCTCCTCTCCTGATCCCGCCGCTTCCCATCCCTCCTCTCCCAATTCCTCCTCTCCCGATTCCTCCTCTTCCAATCCTTCCCGTCCCACTTCGTCCGCACACCATCCATCCTGTATCCGTCCGTCATCTCCCATCCCTCCCCTGACATCCCTCCTCTCTGCATCTTTCTCACCCCATCCATCCTTTCCCCATCCCTGATGTCTCCATCCCTCCTTACCACCATCCCCTCTGGTTTGGGGCACTGTGGACGGACGGCTCGGGGCAGATTTGCTCAGCAGTGATAGATGTGGTGCTGCTGGAGTGGACTGCCACCGAATGACGGGTCAGCCTGGTCCAAAACCATGCTCTCCCCACTCACCCTCTTCCCATCCCTCCTCTCCCATTCCCTCTCTCCCCATCCATCCTTTTCCTATCCCTCATCTCCCCATCTAGCCTGTTCCCATCCGTCCTCTCCCAATTCCTCCTCACTCCGTCCCTCCTCTTCCGATTCCTCTGCTCCCCATCCCTCCACTCCCAATCCCCTTCTCTCCCCATCCCCTTTCCTCCTCATCCCCTTCTCTCCCCCCATCCCCACTTCTCCCCATCCCCTTCTCTCCCCAGCCCTTTCCAACCCCACCCACATTCCTTCAACGCCTTCCAAGTGTCGCCCTACCACCCCACCTCCCTACCTTTGTTGGCCCTCAATTCTCTTTGCCTATGCCTCTCCCCCCACCCCTCACTTCTCCCCTCTGTGTAGGAACATCCCCCGTCATACTTGACTTCTCCCGTGCCCCTGTGCTCATTTGCGCCTTGCACTGGTTCCCGCCTTCTCAGGACCCCACACTCTCTAGCTGCTGAAAGCAATCGGGTCCTGTCCTCAGGGGCCAGGATCAAATACCCTCATCTCCGCCTCACCCCATGTCCGCCCCACCCCATGTCCACATCACCCCAGCTGTACTGTGCCTCTCATTCCCAGGTGTACATGAAAGGCGACATGCTGCGTGGACCCTTTGATGCTGTGTGCCCATCGCCACTGCTTGCACCGTCACATTTCAACTGCGTCGCATATGAGTAGAAGTTGGGGGCACTCATTGGCCCATCGTATACCGGGTAGTATGCAAGGAGACCTTGTGACGCATTTGCCTGTAACTCTATTGCTCTGTTTCCATCCTGCGTGATGGTACATGCTTTGAAACTCGTGATGTTTGCATCCCACCTCATCGAACAATGCAGTCGATAACTAGTTGGCAAAACACAAACATGTAATTGATGCCCTCACGTGCTAGGTCTGCAAGAAGTACCTAAAGGAGGAAAGGGTGTGTGTAGGTGTGCTGATGTGCAAATCAGCCAAGTAGATGCCTAGAGCACAGAAGGAGCACAGCAGGATGCTTAGAGGCCTGAAGCTGCTTCTCCCGTATATGTTGCCACACTCCATGGCCATGCCCATTGCCATTGATGCCTATCCGTGCCCGTGTTGCTGGCTCTTATGTGACATGTGAGTCGAAGAAGGTGGGATGTGCAGTTGGGAAGGCACCAAACCTGCATCACAAGCAATGTGATTTGGGGAAGGCAATGTGATGGCTGTGGATGATAAGGATGAAACAAGTATGGGATGTAGTGGGAAGGTGGCTTTGACGTGTGCTGCTTGGGCTGGTGGCAGTATGTGCGGATAGGGATGCACCCCACCTGCAAGAGAACTCTGATTTGAGAGAGAAGGGGTTTGAAAACACGGGTGGGCTGTGCTGGAAGAGGGCGCAGGAACGTATGCGACAAATTCTGGCAAGAAAACAAGGCAGGACTGGGTGAAAAGGGTGGCAATATTAGCTGGGCACCTGCAAGATATGGGGCATGCAGATGAGTGGGGGTTGTGAAGGTAGGGAATGAAAGGGAAGACAAGGGATGCTGGTAGAGCAAGTGGGTTTAGGTTACCTCCAATACATTCGTGTATGGGCCAATGAAGTGCATAGATAGCATAAGAATGTAATCGTTATGGCACTTGGAAAGGAGAGCTGAGTCTAGAGGATGGATGGCTGGAGCGGGGAGTGTGAGGGGAGCCTACTCCACCTTGTGTTTTAACATTGACCGTCAGTGTCATCGTCCAGGTCATCCTGTAGACTCTCTGCACTGCCTCCGATGCGCCCGTGTGCTTGAGATGCAAGCACATTATTCGGCTGTGGTGCCTCCCCCACCTCCATGTCGGCAGGTGCTGCAGTGCGTTCATGCTCCAGCACCACTTGCTGCAGCTCAGGGTGCAACCATTTTGCTTCTGCGACCTCCATATCCTTGAACGTGACGGAATGCAACTCACTTACTGCCTCTACAAGCACCTTCTTTACACAGTTCGTACCATACTCAGACCCTCATGGCGAGTGCAACCTCAACCAAGACACTAAATTATCTACTGACATTAAATAAAGATCCTCACATGTCGTAGCCTCATCCACAGAACCAATCTTCCGCGTTGCATCCTGTACCTCGGATATGAAACTATGCATCTCGGTACTACACTTCTGCCACCAGTCTATCTGGTGTCTCAACCTTGTGTCATGCACCTCATTCTTGAAGCTACTACCCCCATCTGTGCTGATGCCGTTCTCATGAAACCCCATACTAGCCAACTCGTCCATACCCTGTTTGAAACCTGCTCGATGGAGAAATGAGTGTTGGGAATGAGGAGGGGGTAATGGAAATAGCGAAAGCGGAAATAAGGTGAGCAGGGGGAGATGGGATGGGGTCATGGGGAAAGGGAGTGAGCAGGGCGAAATGGGATGAGTGGATGGGGAAAAAGAAGTGAGCAGGGAGAAATAGGATCAGTGAGTGGGGGGGGAGAGCGCACAAAGGGGAAATGGGATGAGTGAAGGGGCAAAGGGCGTGAGCAGGGAGGAAATGGGAAGAGTGAAAGGGGAAAGCAAGTGAGCAGGGGGGAAAGGGATGAGGGAAAGGGGAAAGAAAGTAAGCAAGGCGAAATGGGATGGGCGATGGGGGTGAGAAAGTGAGCGGGAGGGAAATGGGGTGAGTGAAGGGGAGGCGGAAATGGCATGCGGGCAGGAGGAAAGAAATTGAGGGCTGGGTAATGGTATGTGAGCAGGGGGGAAGTGAGCCAGGAGTATGTGCTAAGGGGAGGGGAGGTGAGATGGGAGTACGTTGCATTGTGAGGGGAGGCGATGTAGGATTATTTGGTGGGGGAAGGAAGGTGATTTGGGAAGATGTGGATGGAGGAGAGAGGTGAGATGGGAGATAGTAGTATGGGGAGAGTGTGGGGAGCCGAGGTGAGTTGGAATTTATGTGGTATGGGGAGGGGAAGAGAGTGAGGAGGGAGAAAATGTGATGAGTGAATGGGGAAAGGGAGTGCGCAGCCTGAAATGGGATGAGCGAGGGGGGGAAGTAAGTGAGCAGGGGGGAAATTGGATGAGTGAAGGGCGGCAGATAGTCAGAGAGGATTGGGGGGGGGGAAGGATGGGTTGAGGGAAATGGGGAAAAAAGTGAGCAGGGGGAAATGGTACGCACCAAGGAGGAATGAGATACAGTAGGGGGAAATGGGAACAGTAAATGGGGAAGGAGAGTGAGCAGGGGAAATGGGATAAGCAAAGGGGAAATGAAGATGGAAAGGAGGCCCCAATTGGATGAGTAAATGGGGCCTGGGAGTGAGCAAGAGCGAGATGGGGTGCGTGTTGGGGGAAAGAAAGTGGGGGGGGAGGAAATGTGATCAGTGGAGGAGGTCAGGGCGTGAGCAGGGATGAAATGGGATGGGTGGATGGCGAAAGGAAATGAGCAGGGGGAAATGGCATGAGTGAGGGGGGGAAGGGAGTGAGCAGGGGGGAAATTGGATGTGTGAAGGGGGATTGAAAGTCAGCTGGGGGGAGGGGGGGGGGAGGGAGGAAATGGGATGAGGGAAAGGGGATGAAAAAGCGAGCAGGGGGAAATGGTATGTGGAAAGGGGGAAAGAAAGTGAGGAGGGGGAAATGGAATCAGTGTGTGGGGAAAGAGAATGAGCAATGGGGAAATGGGATGAGTGAAAGGGCCAAGAGAGAGAGTAGGGGGGACATGGGATGGACATAGAGGGAAGCACGAGAGTGAGCACGGGGGAAATGGGAAGCTAACGGGAAAAGCACGTGAGCAGGGGGGAAATGGGATGAGGGAAAGGGGAGAGGGAGTGAGCAAGGCGAAATGGGATGAGCGAGGGGGAAAGGAAGCGAGCAAGGAGGAAAAAGGATGAGTGAAGGGGGAAAGAGAGTAAGCAAAGGGAAATGGGGAGAGTGACGGGAGAAAGGGATGAGAGAAGGGGGAAAGGAAGTGTGGGAAATGGGATTCGCGATGGGCACGAAGAAGTGAGCTGGGTGAGATGACATGGGGTGGAGGGGAGCCTCTCATAAAGTGCAAAAGGGGAAATGGGATGAGGGAATGTGTGACTAGAAACCCTAAGCGGACGTTGGGAGGTCGAAATGCGGCCGACCGGACACGGAATCTATGGGTGATGGGAAAGCGAAATGCGGCATACGGGAAGGCTGGCTGCGCTTGACGGGAAACGGAATTATGGGCGACCGGTCTGCGAAATGCGGGCGTTGGGAAGGCGAAATGGGGGCGACGGGATGGCGAAATGGGGGCGACGGGAAGGAGAAATGCGGGCTACAAGAAGGCGCAATGCGGGCGACGGGAATGCGAAATGCGAACGTCGGGAATGCGATGCGGCCGAAGGGAAACGGCCATGCGGGCGACGGGACGAGGAGGGGAAGGGAGGACGACGGGAAGATGGGCTGTGGGCGACGTCGCGCGAAACTGAAGGCGACAGTCCCTGGTATTCGAGGGCGACTCGGGGGGGAATGTGAGGTGGGTGTGAAGGGGAAAAGAGAGGGGAGGGGCGGAGCGACGTCGGTCTCGACCGGGGAAGAGAAGTGATGAAGACGGGAGGGAGTAGGCCATGCGACGCGACGGGGAAGTAAGAGGACGGGACGGCCGCGGTACATATTTTTTGCGTAAACGCGCCGTGCCCTGTATTCTCTCCGTTCCCGCCACCTCAGCTTCCTGATATGCAAGACCCTAGGCTTCGAAACGGTCGTGAGTGAGCTACTATTGCTGGTTTTGTCGAGCAGATTTCTGTGTCAAAGTAGTCCGTGGGGTTGGCACACACAATGCCATCTGCCTTGTAGTGTTGGTTCCAACCTTGTTGCGACACTCGTGTGTTCGCGAATGTTTTTCGCCTTATTCGTGTTTTCAGGAACCACCCGAACCTCAACCAGGCCGAACTCCAAACCAGAACACCAAGGCGTTGACTTGGTTTGAGTAATTCGGGTGTCGCCCTTTAAAGCGGCGGTATACATTTGGCAGGACCAGTGCCAAAGGTTTATAAAAGGTAATGGTGGTTACCGAATTACGTGCCACCCAACTTCTCTCTCGAGAAACAAGGGGTTCCCTCCCCACCAAGTCAGCCCAGTCGAGTGCCAAAACTTTATAGATGCCAAAAGTATACTGATTTAATTCCCCCCGCACCAGCACACACTCGTAGCGTTCTCAGCCTGCACTACTAAAAAAAAAACCTGCCTATAGCATTGAAGTGCGACGCGACCGTAGCAGATCCCTTAGGCTCGCCGGCGCCAGAGTCGACGAATACACATCTAGTCGTTTAGTAGTCGCGGGCGTTGCCATCGCGTCAATCGTACGATTAGTGTGGCAGTCGGCCTGGCCACGCGTAGGGTTGCGATCACGCGCGCGAACCGACGAGCCCGCATAATGTGGAATCTTGTCACGCCTTCCTCCGCTGCCCCTCACTTCGCCTCTCCTCGCCGCTTCGCCGCGCTTTGCGTAGTGGTTTCCTTGAATGCGATGCGATGGGATGGGATGGGATGGGATGGGATGGGATGGAATGGGATGGGATGGGATGGGATGGGATGGGATGGGATGGGATGGGATGGGATGGGATGGGTTGGAATGGGGTGGGGTGGGACTGGATGGGATGGGAAGGGATCGGATGGGATTGGATTGGATCGAATTGAGTAAATTAAGATAGGATGGATCGGATCGGATGGGGTAGGATGGGTTAGAATAGGGTGTGGTGTGATAAGGTGTGATCCCGCCAGGCCGGTAGGCACTCGAGAACTGGTCTCAGAAAACGTCCGGAGCTCGAAACAGATCAAGACCAGATCGGACCAAGACGGGGAGTGGTTTGGAAGCAGAGGCTTGCTCCTAGAGTGGTTCAGTAGCTGATGCGACGTAGTGGAAAGCAGGGCCGCCCGGCTCGTTGTCTCAGCCGATCGCCGTTTGGAAATCCGGACTAAGATGGCCTGAAGCGCACCTAGTGGGATGGAGTCAAGCGTAATTATCTTGAACTTGAAGCGTACCTAGAGGGACTTTGCATGATCCACTCGCCGCAAATTGCCTCCCTCGAGTCAGAACCCGCTGCCTCGCCGGACATCGCGTCGTAGCTTCGCCTCAACGCCCGTCACGGCGTCGCCTCGCCGCAAATCCGCACGCGGCATCGTCACCTCGCCTCCTCACGTTGCCTCCTCACGCCACCTTGATCACGCTCACCGCGCCACAACATGCAGGCCCATCCCGTCTCTCCCCTTCCCCATCCCGTTCTCCCCTTTCCCCATCCCGTTCCCCCGTTCCCCATCCCGTTCTCCCCTTTCCCCATCCCGTTCTCCCCTTTCCCCATCCCGTTCCTCCCCCCCCCCCCCCCCTTTCCCCATCCGTTCCCCCCCCCATCCCGTTTCCCCTCCCGTTCCCCCCCCCTTTCCCCATCCCGTCCCCCCCTTTCCCCATCCCGTTCTCCCCTTTCCCCATCCCGTTCTCCCTTTCCCCATCCCGTTCTCCCCTTTCCCCATCCCGTTCCCTTTCCCCCCCCATCCCGTTCCCCCTTTCCCCATCCCGTTCTCCCCTTTCCCCATCCCGTTCTCCCCTTTTCCCCATCCCGTTCCCCCTTTCCCCATCCCGTTCTCCCCTTTCCCCATCCCGTTCTCCCCTTTCCCCATCCCGTTCTCCCCTTTCCCCATCCCGTTCACCCCTTTCCCCATCCCGTTTCTCCCCTTTCCCCATCCCGTTCTCCCCTTTCCCCATCCCGTTCCCCCCTTTCCCCATCCCGTTCCCCCCTTTCCCCATCCCGTTCCCCCCTTTCCCCATCCCGTTCCCCCCTTTCCCCATCCCGTTCTCCCCTTTCCCCATCCCGTTTCCCCCTTTCCCCATCCCGTTCTCCCCTTTCCCCATCCCGTTCCCCCCTTTCCCCATCCCGTTCCCCCTTTCCCCATCCCGTTCTCCCCTTTCCCCATCCCGTTCCCCCCTTTCCCCATCCCGTTCCCCCCTTTCCCCATCCCGTTCCCCCCTTTCCCCATCCCGTTCCCCCCTTTCCCCATCCCGTTCCCCCCTTTCCCCATCCCGTTCTCCCCTTTCCCCATCCCGTTCCCCCCTTTCCCCATCCCGTTCCCCCCTTTCCCCATCCCGTTCCCCCCTTTCCGCATCCCGATCTCCCTTCCCTCGTTTCCCTCTCTTCTCTCCCGCCCCTCGTTTCCCTCTCTTCTCTCCCGCCCCTCGTTTCCCTCTCTTCCCTCCCTTCCCTCGTTTCCCTCTCTTCCCTCCCTTCCCTCGTTTCCCTCTCTTCCCTCCCTGCCCTCGTTTCTCTCTCATCCCTCCCTTCCCTCGTTTCCCTCCCTTCCCTCCCTTCCCTCTCGATACCGTGTTTTCATGGCTATACTTTCTCAAACCGTGATTCTCTTGCAGGGGGTGACTCCAACTCCGCACATTGTACCGCCTGCGCCAATCCTCACACATCAAAGCCACCTCTCCACCCAGTCCCACACTAGTTTCATTCTCGTCTCCAACAGCTCTCACATCCACATCCCCTTGATCGATTTCTGTGCTTGTGTTGCAGGTGGGGTGCCTTCCTGACAGTACATCCTACTATTTGCGCCTCACAAGCAACCTACGTGCCAGCAATCTGGGCATAGATAGGCCGCGATGGCAAAGTGTATGGCAGGGGATCGTGGCAACCTCCCTTTCATCCCTTTTCTCCCTTTCCTCCCTTCCCTCCCTTTTCTCCCTTTCCTCCCTTTTCTCCCTTTCCTCCCTTTTCTCCCTTTCCTCCCTTTCCTCCCTTCCCTCCCTTCCCTCCCTTCTCTCCCTTCCCTCCTTTTCTTCCTTTCCTCCTGCCTCCCTGCTATACTATTCCCTCTTGTTACCTTCCCTGCAATCCCTCTAACGCTGAAAGCGATCTCAATGTGCTTCTCCTCACATGCCTTCCAAAGCCTGATTCCCTTCTCCTCACTTCTCCCCCTCATTCCCCCCACCCCCCCCGACCTGATTCCACTCATCGCCTCCCCCCTCCCACCCCACCCCCCCCCCCCCCTGATTCCCCTCATTCCCCCCCCCCCCCCTCGACCTGATTCTCCTCATTTCCTCCCCCCTTGATTCCCCTCGTTTTCTCAATGATTCCCCTCGTCACAGCTTGTGGTTGAATCATTACCGTTTTCTTATCAGGATTCTTTCCCCTCCCCTTACTATTTCAGTGACTGACTGCTCTGAAGATTTCAAGCTTCAACACGCCTCAGCCAATCATCTCATGTCAAAGCAGCTAATATTTGTTGCCAAAGGCATAGAGAAAGGGTCAATAGAACGGCATTGCTCCTCTTGGCCTTTGCCTACAGTATAAAGTTATGTGAGGACATGCTTCTTTCTACCCGTATGGGATGTGACACCTGTTAGTGCATCTTGGAAGGATATTGCACTGCTGAATCGTGGTAGTACATAGTAGGCTTCATGACGCATGTCTCTAAGATTAACTCACTACCATACTTGCATTACAACGCACACGAGACAATACAAAAGTGGGGGCAACCATCCACTAGCTACGCCTCTGCTTGTAATTGCTGCCCTCTGTATCAACACAGCCAATTAGCAGAGTAGGCAAAAACGATTGTGTAAGGCCCAATGGGAAGGTGCTGTGAGGCAGAAGGGGAGAAGCAACAAAGGAATTCAAGAAAGTAATGGCACTTCATGCACAAGAACTTGAGGGTAGACGGTGGCGAGTGATGTGGGAGGGGTGGGCATGCAAGGGACGGGAAGGGAGAAGGGATGGAAAGGGAAGGGTGGAGCAGGGAAGGGAAGGGCAGAAGGGTGGGAAAGGAAGGAAGGTCAATGAAGGGAAAAGCAGGAAAGAAGAGGATGAATTGGGCGGACTGGCTTCGTGTAATAACGCAGGCGGCAACCCCGACTAGGCCACGAACTCGTCGGGATGTAACGCACTGCTTCACACACACTCGCAACAGCGCAGTGGTGCTGGCCACCAGGACACGACACGGGAGGGGAGGCGCGAAGCAGGGAGAGGAGATGCGAGCACAGGGAGAGCGAGTGAGGAAGGCAGGGAGAGCGGTGATGGGAAGGAAGGGATGGAAGATGGGAAGGCAGGGTTGCGTGTGAAAAGATGAGAGCAAGTGTGAGGAGCAAGAACGCGGGATTACGACACTAGGAACAAATAGCCGGCATGCTCACTGCCATGTCAGCCTGCATGCCGGCAACTGCTGACGTGGCAGCAGTGGTGGCGGAAGGGGCGGCAGCGGCAGCGGCGAGGGTGAGCGAGGTGAATTGGGCCACTGCTGTAGCCGTGTCCCTGTCTGTATCTCGAGTGACTGAGGAGGCCCAAGGGGTCATAACGGGCGGCAGGGTGCGGCACGAGGTGGGTTGCCTCTTCAGCGAGCTATGATTGACCGTTGATGAGAGCCAATTGCAAGGCCGACAGCCAGCGCTATGGTGTCAAACACGTGCTTCACCTGCAGTAGTGGGCAGAATGGCACGGTGGGGGCAAGGAAAGGGAGAGACGAAGAAGGGGACAGCAGGATTGTATGTTGGGCAGAAGGACAAGTTAAGTTGTGGGCTAATGGTGGGAGAGGAGGGTTGACGGTTGACGATAGGGTACCAGGGGGGGAAAAAACCAGAAAGGATGGGAGAAACAGAGTGTAAGCTGGAGGGGAAGGAAGAGTGAGCATGGGGGAGGAAGGCTAGCACGGGGGTAACGAAATGGTAAGCAAGGGGGGACCCTAATGAAGAGACGGGGGGAAAATTAGGGGAAGGATGGTGGAAAAAGAGGGGAAGAAAAAACGAAAAAATGATGGGAAGCAGGGAGGAAAGGCGGGACAGAGAGGAAGAGGGGAAGTGCGGACGAGGGAGTAGCGGCAAGCGAGGAGATTGGTCGGGGTAGGGAACAGGGGGCTAGCAAGGGGGAAAACAAGGGGCTAGAAGAAGATTGGACGAGAGAGAAGATGGCAGGGAGGAGATTTGACGGGGAAAGAGAGGGACGGGACGTGGGAGGAGAGTGAAGGAACGAGAGGGGATGGAGAGGAAAAGGGGCAAGCAGAGTGGGGGAATGAAGGTAAGGGGGGGAAACGGGGAGGAAAAGGAGGGGATTCAGGGGGGGAAAGGAGGAGATGCAGTGCAGGGGGAGAAAGGAGGGGATGCCGGGAGGGAAAGGAGGGGAAACAGGGAGGGAAAGGAGGGGAAACAGGGAGGGAAAGGAGGGGAAACAGGGAGGGAAAGGAGGGGAAACAGGGAGGGAAAGGAGGGGAAACGGGGAGGGAAAGGAGGGGATGCAGGGGGGTGCGTGCATGCCGGCGGAAAAGGGAGTGCATGCGGGGCTAGTGAATGCGCGCGGGGGGAGCGAGTGAGCGCGGGGGGAGCGAATGGAGCGAGTGCGCGCGGGGGGAGCAAATGGAGCGAGTGCGCGCGGGGGGAGCGAGCGCGCGGTGGGGGAGCGAGTTCGAGCGAAGGGAGCGAGTGAGCGCGGGGGGATCGAGTGCGCGCGGGGGCAGCGAATGCGCGCTGGGGGAGCGAGTGCGTGCGGGGGGAGCGAGTGCGTGCGGGGGGAGCGAGTGCGCGCGGGGGGAGCGAATGCGCGGTGCAGGAGCGAGTATGAGCGGAGCGAATGCGCGCTTGGGAGCGAGTGCGCGCGGAGGGAATGCGGACGGGGAAATGCGGACGGGGGAACGCGGATGTTGGCGGATGTGGGCGGCGGAAAGCTCAGAAGCGCGCTGGCGGCTGCTAGCGTTGCTGGCGGCTGCAGTAAGCTGGCTAGCGGGACGCGCGGTTCTGAATGGCACTTCGCATCCGCGCGCGCGCATGGGACAGCGTGATGTTTGCTGCACCGCAAGCGTCACACGCGCTCGCTATGCAGCCGCGCTTCGCGTTGCAGCGGGCGTTTTATAGGCGCATTTATTGCACGAGGATTGGTATCCGCGCGCTGTGCTGGAGCGCGCGGAATGCCTAAATATGCGTCGGAAGTGACGCTGGCGAAACGACAGCATAGATGCAGTAGGCAGGCTGGCGGGGCGCACGCATCTGGCGAACGTTTCCCTGGCGCGGGCGTGCCTGCAATTAGACCCTTTGCTTCCGCGCGAGCGTACCTGGCGCTCGATGTGCTGGCGCCCGCCTATGCCTGCACGTGTCGCGCTGCTATGCTCTGCTGATGGTGCAATTCTGTCGCGCGCTGGTGGCCTCGAACTTTCTAGGTCAACTGCCGGCTTGTTCTAACTATCCATTGGCGAGCGATTATTCTTTGAAGTGAGAGGAAGCGTTGTGTTGCGAGAGCAGAAGTGATACCGTTGGGTTTTGTGCTCTCAACTTCCCCACCCCTGCTTCTCACAGACCCTTCGAGTCGGACTTTCGCGAACACATTCGCCACTCTGTTTTTTATTCGTTCAGGCGAAAAAGGTCTGTGCACTGTACACACCCAAACAGTTCTGCCAAATGTATACCGCCGCTTTAAACACATCATTCTAAAGGTACCACACCCGGTCTTTAATTCCAGGACCACCGCACCACGTGCTGTCACAGCTCCGCACCTGTCCCAATCACTGCCTGTGCGCCATCCTTGCAACTCTCGCTCCTGTCCCAATCACTGCCTGTGCGCCATCCTTGCAACTCTCGCTCCTGTCCCAATCACCGCCTGTGTCATCCTTGCGACTCTAGATCCTGTCCCAATCACTGCCTGTGCGTCATTTGTGCTACTCGAGCTCCTGTCACAATCACTCCCTGTGCACCATCCTTGCGACTCTCGCTCCTGTCCCTGGACAACGCCTCGATAACCCCCCCTCTATCGCCCCCCACCACCAGCTCCTGTCATGGCCCTCATGTGCCAAGCTTGTCACCCTCCTCTCCACGCTCCTTATGCTTCTCCCTGTCCCGTCTTTACTCCTGCGCTGTATGCTGCTTGCTCCCCACCCTTTACCCCACCACCAGCTCCTGCCATGGCCCTCATGTGCCGTGCTTGCCACCCTCCTCTCCACGCTCCTTATGCTCCTCCCCGTCCCGTCTTTGCTCCTTCTCCCCCCTGTCCTCTCCTTGCTCCTGCACCGTATGCTGCTTGCTCCCAACCTCTACCCCATCACCCTTCTCCCCCCCATCATCCAATCCCCCAGCCGCCTCTCTTGCACCCACCTCCCTGAGAAGCTGCCTCCCTGCAGAGGGGGATTGGGGTACGGTGGGACCGGCAGTTGCGGACAGGGTGGCAGCGGTAGGAGGGGGAGCGACTGGAGCTGCAGCAGTGGCGGCAGCGGCAGTGGCGGCAGCGGCAGTGGCGGCAGCGGCAGTGGCGGCAGCAGCAGTGGCGGCAGCAGCAGTTGTAGCAGCCGCAGTTGTAGCAGCCGCAGTTGTAGCAGCCGCAGTTGTAGCAGCCGCAGTGGCTACAGCAGAGTGAGCTCGGTTTGCCTGACGCGCTCCCACCTCCTCCAGAAATCGCACCAATGGCAGGCTGCCACATCGGCGAGCCTCATCCAATGGGGTGCTTCCCCACCTGCCAGGAGGTTGGTTCAGGACAAAGGAGAGGCAGCAAGGGAAAAATGGGAAGGAGTGGTCATGCAGGGGAGACATGGAGAGACATGGAGGGATAAGGAGAGACATGGAGAGACATGGAGGGATAAGCAGAGACATGGAGAGACATGGAGGGATAAGCAGAGACATGGAGAAACATGAAGAAGAGGGAAAAGCATGGCAAGGGATGGGGAGGCATGGAGAGAGCAGGCTGGCCCGCAGCCCTGCCCTGCCTTGCACATGCAGCCCTGCCCTGCCTTGCACATGCAGCCCTGCCTTGCACATGCAGCCCTGCCTTGCACATGCAGCCCTGCCTTGCACATGCAGCCCTGCCCTGCCTTGCACATGCAGCCCTGCCTTGCACATGCAGCCCTGCCCTGCCTTGCACATGCAGCCCTGCCCTGCCTTGCACATGCAGCCCTGCCCTGCCTTGCACATGCAGCCCTGCCCTGCCTTGCACATGCAGCCCTGCCCTGCCTTGCACATGCAGCCCTGCCCTGCCTTGCACATGCAGCCCTGCCCTGCCTTGCACATGCAGCCCTGCCCTGCACATGCAGCCCTGCCCTGCCTTGCACATGCAGCCCTGCCCTGCACATGCAGCCCTGCCTTGCACATGCAGCCCTGCCCTGCCTTGCACATGCAGCCCTGCCCTGCACATGCAGCCCTGCCTTGCACATGCAGCCCTGCCTTGCACATGCAGCCCTGCCTTGCCTTGCACATGCAGCCCTGCCTTGCACATGCAGCCCTGCCTTGCACATGCAGCCCTGCCTTGCACATGCAGCCCTGCCTTGCACATGCAGCCCTGCCTTGCACATGCAGCCCTGCCTTGCACATGCAGCCCTGCCTTGCACATGCAGCCCTGCCCTGCCTTGCACATGCAGCCCTGCCTTGCACATGCAGCCCTGCCCTGCCTTGCACATGCAGCCCTGCCCTGCCTTGCACATGCAGCCCTGCCCTGCCTTGCACATGCAGCCCTGCCCTGCCTTGCACATGCAGCCCTGCCCTGCCTTGCACATGCAGCCCTGCCCTGCCTTGCACATGCAGCCCTGCCCTGCCTTGCACATGCAGCCCTGCCCTGCCTTGCACATGCAGCCCTGCCCTGCACATGCAGCCCTGCCCTGCCTTGCACATGCAGCCCTGCCCTGCACATGCAGCCCTGCCTTGCACATGCAGCCCTGCCCTGCCTTGCACATGCAGCCCTGCCCTGCACATGCAGCCCTGCCTTGCACATGCAGCCCTGCCTTGCACATGCAGCCCTGCCTTGCCTTGCACATGCAGCCCTGCCTTGCACATGCAGCCCTGCCTTGCACATGCAGCCCTGCCTTGCACATGCAGCCCTGCCTTGCACATGCAGCCCTGCCTTGCACATGCAGCCCTGCCTTGCACATGCAGCCCTGCCTTGCACATGCAGCCCTGCCCTGCCTTGCACATGCAGCCCTGCCTTGCACATGCAGCCCTGCCTTGCACATGCAGCCCTGCCTTGCACATGCAGCCCTGCCTTGCACATGCAGCCCTGCCTTGCACATGCAGCCCTGCCTTGCACATGCAGCCCTGCCTTGCACATGCAGCCCTGCCTTGCACATGCAGCCCTGCCTTGCACATGCAGCCCTGCCTTGCACATGCAGCCCTGCCTTGCACATGCAGCCCTGCCTTGCACATGCAGCCCTGCCTTGCACATGCAGCCCTGCCTTGCACATGCAGCCCTGCCCTGCCTTGCACATGCAGCCCTGCCTTGCACATGCAGCCCTGCCTTGCACATGCAGCCCTGCCTTGCACATGCAGCCCTGCCTTGCACATGCAGCCCTGCCTTGCACATGCAGCCCTGCCTTGCACATGCAACCCTGCCTTGCACATGCAGCCCTGCCTTGCACATGCAGCCCTGCCTTGCACATGCAGCCCTGCCTTGCACATGCAGCCCTGCCTTGCACATGCAGCCCTGCCTTGCACATGCAGCCCTGCCTTGCACATGCAGCCCTGCCTTGCACATGCAGCCCTGCCTTGCACATGCTGCCCTGCCTTGCACATGCAGCCCTGCCTTGCACATGCAGCCCTGCCTTGCACATGCAGCCCTGCCTTGCACATGCAGCCCAGCCCTGCCTTGCACATGCAGCCCTGCCTTGCACATGCAGCCCTGCCTTGCACATGCAGCCCAGCCCTGCCTTGCACATGCAGCCCTGCCTTGCACATGCAGCCCAGCCCTGCCTTGCACATGCAGCCCTGCCTTGCACATGCAGCCCTGCCCTGCCTTGCACACGCAGCCCTGCCTTGCACATGCAGCCCTGCCTTGCACATGCAGCCCTGCCTTGCACATGCAGCCCTGCCTTGCACATGCAGCCCTGCCTTGCACACGCAGCCCTGCCTTGCACATGCAGCCCTGCCTTGCACATGCAGCCCTGCCTTGCACATGCAGCCCTGCCTTGCACATGCAGCCCTGCCTTGCACATGCAGCCCTGCCTTGCACATGCAGCCCTGCCTTGCACATGCAGCCCTGCCTTGCACATGCAGCCCTGCCTTGCACATGCAGCCCTGCCTTGCACATGCAGCCCTGCCTTGCACATGCAGCCCTGCCTTGCACATGCAGCCCTGCCTTGCACATGCAGCCCTGCCTTGCACATGCAGCCCAGCCCTGCCTTGCACATGCAGCCCTGCCTTGCACATGCAGCCCTGCCCTGCCTTGCACATGCAGCCCTGCCTTGCACATGCAGCCCTGCCTTGCACATGCAGCCCTGCCTTGCACATGCAGCCCTGCCTTGCACATGCAGCCCTGCCTTGCACATGCAGCCCTGCCTTGCACATGCAGCCCTGCCCTGCCTTGCGCATGCATTACCTTGACAATCCTCAAAAGCCTGGAACCACCTAACTGCACAGAATCTATGGGGCCCTCGCGCACCTATCACGGGCCGCCACGTCAGCGTGGTGGTCGACGAGTAGGCGGGCGACGTGCAGGTGGCCCTTGATGGCAGCGATGTGCAGCGGGGAGCGCTGGTCGTAGTCACTCGCATTGGGATGCACCCCGTGCGACAGCAGACGCTGCAGTAACTCTGTGTCCGCTGCTGCTACCGCTGCACACAGGACAGGTCCAGCCTCCTGTGGGTGGGTGAGATGAGGGGGAGGGAAAGAGAGGAGAGAGGGAGAGAGGAGGAGGGGCAGGAGAGAGACGCATGGGCGGATGGGTGCATGGGCGGCCCTCAACATGCAGGTGGCTCTTGATGGCAGCGATGTGCAGCGGGGAGCGCTGGTCGTAGTCACTCGCATTGGGATGCACCCCGTGCGACAGCAGGCGCTGCAGCAGGTCTGTATCCGCAGCTGCCACCGCCGCACAGAGGACAGGTCCTGCCTCCTGTGGATTGTGGGGGCAGAGAAAGGGAGGGAGAGGGCAGGAGAGAGAGGCACACGGACGGACGGATGGATGGATGGACGGTCCCTTTGAGGCGCCTCAGCATGCTCTGTGTGACAGGAGGCGCTGCAGCAGGTCCGTGTCTGCTGCTGCCACTGCTGCACACAGCACTGGCCCTGCCACCTGTGCGTGTGACAGAGAAGGGCAGACAGTGAAGGTCGTGAGGCAGGAGAACGAGAGGCATGTGGACGAATGAAAGAATGGATGGCCATTTCAAGGCGCTTCAGCATGCCCCGTGCAACAGCAAGCACTGCAGCAGCGCTGTGTTGCGTGCTGCCATGGCCACGCGCAGCCTCCTGTGGGTGTGGTAGCATGCAGCCCCACACAAGAGAGAACCAGCCAAGACAGTCCCCGCACCTGCAGCCCCACGGTGCCCCCCTTGCTGGCGAGAATAGCAGCGGTCTCATCATGGCCAGCCCTTACCATGGCACATCCAGAGCTCAATTGGAGGTCAACCCAAGCACGCACCTGCAACCCCACAGTGCCCCCTTTACTGGCAAGGATGGCGGCAGTCTCATCATGCCCCGCCCGCAGAGCCTCGAGCAGCGGCGTGGTGCCGAAGTTGTCCACCGCGTTCACCTGCAACACATCCACAGGAGGCTGTGTGCACCTGCGTTCACCTGCAAGCTACCCCCCATACACAGACCTGCAGCCCCACAGTCCCGCCTTTACTGGCGAGGATAGCAGCGGTCTCATCGTGGCCGGCCCTGAGTGCTTCCAGCAGCGGCGTGGTGCCAAAGTTGTCCACCGCGTTCACATGCGCGCCCTCCAGCAGCAGCAGCCGCACCAAGTCGTTGTGACCCCCCGCTGCTGCCAGGTGCTGCCAAGTAGGTAGTAGGGAGATGTGAGTTTGCGAGGTGACGATTAAACAAGCTATTGACCTGCGCCCCCTCCAGCAGCGGGGGGTCGTTGTGACCCCCCGCTGCTACCAGGTGCTGTGGCGGAAGGGGAGAGGAGGCCGGGAGGGAAGCAGGGCGAAGAAGTTAGCTCTGCCCTCCTCCCTCAGCCCCTGCAGCCAGCAGCTGCTGCAGCCGAGCCACGTTGCCTGGGCGCCCTGGCAATGAGAAATACACACAAGCAAGCAAAGCAAAGCAAAAGCCAAGGCGATCGTACAGCTGCAAAGAACCAAATGCAACCCAAGGCAGCCCTACCAGGGGCGTGCGACCATCGTGGGCAGCCCTACCAGGGGCGTGCGACCATCGTGGGCAGCCCTACCAGGGGCGTGCGACCATCGTGGGCAGCCCTACCAGGGGCGTGCGACCATCGTGGGCAGCCCTACCAGGGGCGTGCGGCCGTCGTAGTCAGCTCTGTCCGCCTTGGCCCCGGCAGCCAGCAGCTGCTGCAGCTGGGGCATGTCACCGGTCCACGCGGCATAGATGGTGCTCACTGTCAGATCCGCCTCCTGCGCCGCCACCAGCGCCTCTATCTCTGCTGCCAGCCCTGTGAACTTGCTGCCCGCCTCCTCCGACCGCTGTGGGGAAATGGTGCAACGGGATGGGAGTGGGGTCATGTCATGTGCACATGGCATGTCATGGTGTACTGTGCTGTGCACACTGCCCCCACCAGCGCCTCTATCTCCGCTGCCAGTCCGCCGAACTTGCTGCCCGCCTCCTCTGACCGCTGTGACCGCTGTGAGGGAAGGGTGTAACGGGAGTGAGAGTGAGAGTGAGAGTGAGAGTGAGAGTGAGCTTTCCATCACCCATCGAACATGGCGAGCACACACTGCTCCACCCCACCAGCGCCTTTATCTCCTCTGCCAGCCACGCCAACTTGCTGCCCGCCTCCTCCGACCGCTGTGGGGCATGTGATGGGATGGAGAGGGAACGGTGGGATGGGAGCGGGTTCATGTATGTGCACGTGGTGTGATGCGCCGTGTACGGTGCCCCCACCAGCGCCTCTCTCTCCGCCACCACACCCCCAAACTTGCTGCCCGCATCCTCTGAGCGCTGTGGGGGCAAGGCGAGAGGAACGCATGGAGAGATGCGATGGATGGGACGAAGCTCGCCCCTCACTGTCCGACCGGCCCCCCTGCAATGTTGCCTGCCAGCGCCCCCATCACTGCCACCAGCCCCACAAGGTGCTGCTCGCCTCCTCCGAGCGCCGTGTGTGATGTGGGGGAAGGGTGCCATGGGAGTTGAGTCATAACAACGTCGTGGACTTATCTAGTTACACTTTATAAGGGCGTGCACTTATCTAGCCGCACTGGATACGGGTATGCAATCGTCTAGCCCCACCTAATCAGGGTACTCTTATCTACTGCCAACTGATAAGGGCGCACACTTATTTAGCCCCAACTAGTTAGGGTGTACCCTAATCTAGCCTCGCTTAATCAAGGTGTGCACTTTATCTACCCCCACCTGCAGCAAGTTGTCCACCATGCGACGACCATCCACAATGAAGAGCGATGTGACTATAGAGAGGGACTGGCGGTCGATGCGCAGTACCTGCATGTACACATGCATGCATGCACACACATGCATGGATTCACACACATGCATGTACACATGCATGGATGCACACACATAGTTTCATGAATGGACGCACACATCCATGCAGGCGTGCATGCAAACACATGCACTCACACATGAATGAACACATGCATTGGGAGGAAGTGAGCATGCATGGAGTGAGAACACATGCATGGAGTGAGAACACATGCATGGAGTGAGAACACATGCATGGAGTGAGAACACATGCATGGAGTGAGAACACATGCATGGAGTGAGAACACATGCATGGAGTGAGAACACATGCATGGAGTGAGAAGACATGCATGGAGTGTGAACACATGCATGGAGTGAGAACACATGCATGGAGTGTGAACACATGCATGGAGTGTGAACACATGCATGGAGTGTGAACACATGCATGGAGTGTGAACACATGCATGGAGTGAGAACACATGCATGGAGTGAGAACACATGCATGGAGTGTGAACACATGCATGGAGTGTGAACACATGCATGGAGTGTGAACACATGCATGGAGTGTGAACACATGCATGGAGTGAGAACACATGCATGGAGTGAGAACACATGCATGGAGTGTGAACACATGCATGGAGTGTGAACACATGCATGGAGTGTGAACACATGCATGGAGTGTGAACACATGCATTTGACAGCCCTAGTCAAACCACGGTTCAAGCATGAATATCCAACCCAACCTATCGCAGTCGCAATTAGGTTCAGCTTAGTACAGTCACAATTCATTTGTTATAGTCACATACCCATTGTAATGAGAGTGGGTCACCTGGGTGAGCTCCTTGGCCGTGACTGTGAAGGGCTGCAGTATGTTGCACAGCAGCGCCACCTCCCCACACATCTGCACGTGCGGTGGGTAGAAATAGGGGGGACAGGGAGGCCGGGAGATGAAAGAGAAATGAGCCAATACATGGGCAGGGCAAGTAAAGATGGAGAGGAGAGGAGAGTAGAGTGTGAGGAGTCAGCAGAGGAGAGGAAAGGGGATCACTGTGAGAAACACAGGGGAGGGGAGAAAAAGAGACACACGCGAGGCTGGGAAGGGAGAGGGAGGGGAGCCCTGCTACTCGATAAGGCTGAACAACATGCCCCACCACACCGTGCCCACCACACCATGCCCACCAAACCATGCCCCACCAAACCATGCCCCACCAAACTATGCCCATTAAACAGTGCCCACCGAACCATCTCATCCCGCTGAATGCGCTAACCATCAATCATCTGAACCTGAGCATACCCTCAAGTCCACCCCTCCCCATTACACCCCTCCCCATTACACCCCTCCCCATTACACTCTTCCCCAAGCCCTATCTTCCTGCGCCAGGTCCCCACTCTCAGCTGCCACTCCCCATGCCAGCAGGCCCAGCGCGACCCAGCACGACCCCAGCAGGCCCCAGCACGTCCGTGGAACTCACATTGCCGGCCGTGAGGGTCGCCCGGTGCTCGTCATCCGTCCCCTCGCCGTGCACGCAGGAATCTTCCTGGACGATGCCGGAGCAGACGATGAACATGTGCTCTGCGGCGTCGTTCTTCTGAATGAGCACCTCCAACGGGTAGTAGTACTCTGGGACTGCGCGTGCTACCTGCAATGAGAGCACAGCACCGCACAGCACCACACAGCATAGCAGGGCTTGGAGGAAGGGGGGACGCATGGTGCTGTTCTTCTGAATGAGCACCTCCAGCGGATAGTAGTACTCGGGGACCGCATGCGCTACACGAGGCGAGGGGATGGGTGAAGAGAAGGGGAAAGCGGGTGCATTGTTGCTCTTTTGAATCAGCATCTGCAGCGGGTAGTAGTACTCGGGGGCGGCACGCGCTACCTGGAAGCACCGCACCACACCGCATACAGTGGGTGGAATGTCGGACAAGGGGCACAAGGCAGTACTCGGGCACAATGCTCATTACCTGCAAGCACCGCACAGCACGGTCTGCTTGATGCACGTTCCCGGGCACATGGAAGAGGCAGCAGCAGGCGACAAGGGTGCGCTGGTAGGTGTGGTTTCCAAAAAAGCTCTATTCCACACAGCACCACTCACGATCTGTTCAAGTGGCAAGTGTTTGTGTAGGATTTTAAATAAAAACTCTACTCCATACAATGATACTCACAATTTCTTCAGTCGACAAAAAAAAACCAGACAGAGACACTCACGATCCGGTTGATGCATTCCCCCAAGCAGCCGTCGAAGAGGTAGCAGGCCTACAGCGAGTTGGTAGAGGGCACGCGCCACCTTGTGGCGAATGCTCAGAGGAAACTCCGAGTATGGAACTCCATCCCACTAAGAACCACTTACGATCTGGTTGATGCATTCCCCGGAGCACCCATCGAAGAGGTAGCAGGCCTCAACAGCTCGTTGGTAGAGGGCGTGCGCCACCTTGTGGCGAATGCTGAGAGGAGATAACCACACACCACCGCACAGCACCACTTACAATCTGGTTTATGCATTCTCCCGAGCACCCGTCAAAGAGGTAGCAGGCCTCAACGGCTCTTTGGTAGAGGGCGCGCGCCACCTTGTGACGAATGCTGAGAGGAAACTCCTCCATCACCTCGTCCTCCACCTGCTCTGTTTCAAACTGCAGCCGCACATGCTGTGGTGGTGGATGCATGGGTGGGTGAGTAGGGTGATGGGTGGGTGGGAGGGTTCAGATAAATGGCGGCATAGAAAGGCCCCCAAACTCCTCCATCACCTCATCCTCCACCTGCTCTGTTTCAAACTGCAGCCTCACGTGCCGGTGTCGGGTATGGGCGGACGGATATGGAGTGGTAGCAGCAGGGACATGTGGGGAGGGAGAGGGCGGTGGGGGCAAAGCCTAAGCATCGTGGGAGGACGGTGAGAGGAAATCCCTCCATCACCTCATCCAGCACCCGCTCTGTTTGAACTTGTGAGGTGGGAGAGAAGAAGACAACATGGGTGAGGGATGAGAGCAATGCAGCCACACGAGGCTCGTCATCTACTGATAACAACGGATGAGACGAGACGAGGGAATGCCTTCCCCACCCACGAGAGAGAAAATCACCTCCACGCCACGCTCACTCCTCCACCTGCATCCTCGTCCCTCTCACCTGCCTCATCTGCTGCTGGAGGGAGTGTGGCAGGTGGTTGCGGTTCATGTACTTGATCAGCGCCGACATCTTCTCACGGTACCGCGTTGTGTTGGACCCCTTCACCACCATCGCCGTGATGTTGCCTGCATGCGGTGCAACGGGGTGCAATGGGGTGCAATGGGGTGTGAGGCACAGGCTAAGCGACAAGACAACGGTGGCAGCATAAACACCCCTTCACCACAATTGTCGTAATGTTGCCTGCTCGGGGCAAAACGAGGTGCAACGGGGTGTGAGGCGCAATGGCGGCAGCATAAACACCCCTTCACCACCATCACCGTGATGTTGCCAGCACGGGGCACAGGGGGGTGCAGGGCGCCATGGTGGTGTGCAAGGGGCATGGCATGGCGAGGCATGGAACGGTATGGCACGGCATGGAAGGGCATGTCATGGCATAGCATAGCATACGGAATGGCTTGGCATGGCATGGTATGCAATGGCATGGCACAGCATGGAATGACATGGCATAAAGTGGAATAGCACGGGGCATGGAAATGCATGAAATCGCTTAGCATACTATTGCTTGGAATGATATAGCACGGCATGGCATGGAATGGAATGGCATGGAACAGCAGGGTACGGAAGGGAATCTCGTGGCGCAGGGCGTGGAATGGCATGACATGGCATGCAATGGCACGGTATGGGATGGAGTGGCATGGCATGGCAGGGCATGGAGTGGAATGGCATGGTATGACATGGCATGGCCTGGCCTGGCAGTGTATGGCCTGGCATGACATGGCATAGCATAGCTCACCAACGAGGTAGGCGGAGAGGACAAGGTCAAAGGAGATGTAAGCCATGGCAAACACCATCTCACGTGCGTTCACTGGATGCACGTCTCCATACCCTGGAAGGGTGATATGGGGCAGAGGCAGTAGAAAGGAACAAATGCATGGGAGGAGCAAGTATTGCGACTCATGGGGTGTGTACGTGTCACCATGGTTTGGAAATAAGAAGGAAGGCGGATGGGGCAACATGCAGCAAGAAACAGGTGGGGAGACCAGCCAAAGCTAGTCAAGCGAGGACAGCCAGGAAGGAAGAAGTTGTGCCATATGGCCTCGCCACCGTCAAAGTTGATCGAGCGAGATCCAGGCAAACACGCAAGACGAAGCTAATCGACCGAGAACAGTTGAGGAGGACATGCACAACATTGCCCCCCCCAGCCGTCCTGTCCTCACTTCATTAGGTTTGGTAGTGACAAGGCTATTGGAGCCTAACAGAATCCATGAAGATGCAGATTCAAGAGGAGGAATTGGTTAGGAAGTTGGAAGAGGGTCATTGGTTGATCAGCAAGGAGTAGCAAAAGTGGTGCGAGTGCGTGGCTGATTACCTAATGCAAGCGTGGTTCGACAACGGCAGCAAACGCTTTCAACTGCAGGAAAACAAAAAATTGTGCATGGCGAAGTTCTGTTTCAAACACATCGATCCGAATTTCAAGCTGAGCGAGAAGCCTGACAAGAATTTATTGGCGACGCTCAAATGGCTGGGCATTCACCATTAGCAGCGCGCTGCTCTCATTCAACACGTCGAGCATGTCGCTGCAACTGCTCGACATATTGCACTGGCTCGTGCAGCTCTTCGCCGACAACAATGCCACCACCGACACCCACTCAGCACCGTCAGCGTCGTCGTCGACCATCGAAGGGAGCGGCGCAAGCGGGAGCAGTGCGTCCTTTGCGGCGGCTGCTTTGGAAACACGTTCAGGCGGATTTTTGCGTGTTAAAGAGCGTAAAGCTGCGCCACTGCTGAAGCAAGCAGTTTCTGCAAAGGAAGCACCGCCAAAATTTCGCCCGAACTATGTTTCAAGAGCAGCTGTCACAAAGGATGCATCGCCCCCGTTTGCAAAGCTTCTTCCAATGGGGACGACGGCGCTGATGGTGCGGAGTGGGTGTCGGAAGTGGCATGGTTGTAGACGAAGAGTTGCACGAGCCAGTGAAGTATGTTGAGCAGCTGCGGCGACGTGTTCAGCGTGCTAAATGGGAGAAGCGCACTGCTGATGGTGAAGGCCCAACCACTTGAGCGTGCCAGCAGATTCTCGACAAGCTTCTTACCTAGTTTGAAGTTGGGTCGATGCGCTCGACAAACTTCGCCATGCACAAATTCCTTGCTGTTGAGCATGGTCGACACCCCTGCGATCACACGCCCACTATCATCATCATATCCCGCTTCTTGTACTCCCTCTTGCTGATCAACTGCCGATGACCCTCATCAAAACCTCAAAGACTTCATACTGGGCGTATAAACACACAGCTGCACTCACCAATGGTGGCCATGGTGATGACTCAAACTGCACTCGCCAATGGTGGCCCTCCATCACCAACTCAAGCTGCATTCTCAATGGGGGGGAGAGCACTCACCGATGGTGGCCATGGTGATGACGGACCAATAGAGCGACGTGAAGTAGCGCGTGTACAGGTCCATCTCCCGGAAGTTGGTGTAAGTCAGGTCACCCAGCGTCAGACTGCCTATCCACGTGCTGCCCTCCTGCAAGGCCATCCAAGTGCAAGGCCGTCAAAGTGCAAAGCCGGGGATTGGTAGGCACAAGCAAGTGCGCGAAAGATGATGGTAGAGTTTGATTGTGTTAATCAAATTACGCCCAAAGGTTGCCTGAGGAAACGTGGTAGAGCAATATAGAAACAAAGTGCAAGACACTTAGAATTGACCTGGACACTTGCAATATCCACACCTCGGACTGCGCCATCGTAGCACAATGTAAGCGAACAATGTGTCACATCACATGTGAACAGTGTGTGTGTCACGTCACATGTGAACAGTGGTGACACATCACATGTGAATAGTGTGTGTCACATCGCATGTGAAGTGTGTGTCACATCACATGTGAAGCTTAGTTGATCCTTTACGTTTTAGGGTCACGTAAACGTAAACTTACGTTGAGTTTACCTTTACGTTTTCTTACGCGTATGAATTTTTTTTTTTTTTTCTCCGCGAAATGGAAATTTCTGACTGATATGAGGTGGGAGAGGCTGTGAGATGTCAGTGTAGATTTCGGGCATCTGTAAGTTGATGTAATAATGTGCTAACATGCTTGGGCATAGACGAACCAAGCTAGTGATTGATTAGGCGCTTCCATGCAGCCTTAGTCCGACGAATTCTTATCTTTCCGGGCAGCCAGAAATGTTTCTGGCTGACAGTAAACGTAAAGCCGTTTTGGGGCCACGTAAGTAAACGTAATTTTACTACGTAAAGTCACGTAAAACCCCGTAAACGTAAATCGCCAACTAAAATGTGAAATGTGTGTCACATCACATGTGAACAGTGTGTGTCACATCACATGTGAACAGTGTGTACACATCACATGTGAACAGTGTGTGTCACATCACATGTGAGTAGTGTGTGTCACATCACATGTGAACAGTGTGTGTGACATCACATGTGAAGAGTGTGTATCACATGTGAACAGTGTGTATCACATGTGAACAGTGTATGTGTGTGTGTGTGTCACATCACATGCGAACAGTGGGTGTATAACACATCACATGTGAACAGTGTATGTGTGTGTGTGTGTCACATCACATGTGAATACAGTGCGTGTGTCACATCACATGTGAACAGTGTATGTCACATCACATGTGAACAGTGTGTGTCACATCACATGTGAACAGTGTGTGTCACATCACATGTGAGCCGAACAACGTCCAGGCAAAGCATGTATGCTACATACACATGACTCGGACGCGACGCGGTCCAAGAGGGAAATGAAGGTTCGCACTACATTTGGTTCAGTGGTGGCATGCAAAAAACGGTGAACGGTGTGCACGTACATATGATCTCTTCTATGAATAAAAAGATTATGGGTTAGCAGGCTGTGGCCTTCAAGAAAGATCCTAGATTGCTGCTCATTGGTCTGGACTTGGACGTGGAGGTGTGGTCCTGCTCGCTTTGCGACTTCGAATGCGGCCTGGCGCTCGACAGTGCCATGTACCATATCAATTCTGAACAGCGCCGCACCCGCATGAAGGAATCGGCTGCACGCAGGAGCGGTGCTTTTCGGAATTGATATGGTACATGGCACTGTCGAATGCCAGACCGCACTTGAAGTCACAAATCGAGTATGACCACACCTCCACTTCCAAGTCCAGACTAATGAGCAGCAATCCAACACCTTTCTTGAAAGCTGCGAGCGCTGCTTCCTGACCCAGAAGCTTTCCATTCATAGATTTAAGAGAACATATGATGCCTCCCACCCACGTAGGTGGGTGGTGAATCTGGCCCACCTTAGCCTACATGTAATTCCCACCTGATAAATGGTGGCTCTGACTGACCAACCTCGTCAGGAGGGTAGGTGGTGGCGAGGAAGTAGAAGAAGCAGCCGGCCACGTGGGTGATGTAGAGCTCGATGAATATGAGCTTCGCCACGCGCACTGCGAAGTAGCTCACGTGGATGTCCCTCTGCAACCTGCATGGAGGGTGGGGGAGAGGAAAGAGTTGCAAATAGGGGAATAGGACAATCCGCACAGTTGGGTGATGTAGAGCTCGATGAATATGAGCTTCGCCAAGCGCACTGCGAAGTAGCTCACGTGGATGTCCCTCTGTAGCCTGCGTGCGTGGTGAGGGGAGATTTCGAGAAAGGGGATGAGACATGCAGATGAAGGAAACAGGAGAGTCCCCATGGTTGAGTGATGAAGATGAGCTTGGTTACGCGCACTGCGAAGCAGCTCACATGGATGTCGCGCTGTAGCCTGCGTGCGTGGTGGGGGGAGATGCAGCGGAGTGCAGTGTGGGTGGGGAACAGCTCGAACAACATGGGCTTCACTTGCCACGCGCACTGCCTACTTTCCACTGTGGCCTGGGTGATGGGGAGAGAGGGGGGAGTGCGCAAGGGGGAATAAGGCAGCGTGCGCCATAGTGTGGGAAACTAAGGTGGGCTTCACTTTGTGACGCGCACCGCGAAGTAGCTCACATGGATGCCTGCCGCGCTGCAACCTGCTTGGTGGGGGCCAGGGAACAAAAATACGGTCGTATTTTTGAAAATTTACCGTAAAATACGGAATCGTATTTTACGGTCGTATTTTACGGTAAAATACGGTAAATTGTGCTGTTTTAGGGTTGGTTCAAAAATACGGTCGTAATTTACGGTCGAATTTTTGAGACAATGAAACTGTAAAAAGAAATTGCAGGGAGACCCCCTTGTGCGAAGCCTCTCCCCTTAAGTGGGGAAAGGGGGGATTAAATAGGACCGTGTTAGTAGGAAATCGCTATGTTCCAGGCGCTATTGTGATGGGAAAATGTGTCACAGCAGAATAGGTACGAGTGAGATCTAGATCTCACCCAGTGTTAGAGTGCAAATGTTTGAAAGGTTGGGTTGGGTTAGGTAGAGGGAGTGGGATTTAGAGCGGTTGGGGGGAGTGCGTGAGCTGGAAAAAATGGGATGCAAAATTCCCGCGTTTGAGTTGGCTGACATTTCGTCACGCAGAAACGTGAAGCGACGAAGCAGCCTCAAGCGACGAATTAGCCTCTACGATTATGAACCCCGCTGCCATGTCGCGCAGGGGTCAAGAATGCGGCGAATTAAAATATTCGCGAGTATTTTTTCCCTCGCCAGAACGTTTTTACTCGCCGCACAAGTGGGGACGCCTATATTAGTCTTGAGTTTCCGTGGGGACTCATACGGGAGCGGTTTTTTAAGGCATAGATCTGTTGTAGACCATCTTAGGCCTGATAGTTGGCAATATCACTAATGCTCGCATCCCTAAAGGTGGTTGGTGGCAAGTCTGGTTTTTCTTTTCCTAGCAGAAAAGAAAATCTCTAACAAAAATACGGTCGAATTTTTGAAATCTGACCGTAAAATACGATCGTAAAATACGGACCGTATTTTACGGAAACCGTATTTTTCATCCTTGGTGGGGGCACACACGGGTGGTGTGAGTGAAGAGACGTTCTGTGGAGGCTAAGAGATGCACGATGGGAAGAGACTAGTGTGGTGTGGAGAGTTGCAGTATGAGCTGCACCCCTTGACACACCCAATGCAGACGAATGGTCTGTAGCAGACTCGCGGTGGGCGGTGGACTGAGGAAGGAAGCAGCCATGCTGGTTGGAAGATGCAAGGCATGGACTGTACACAGGAGAAGTGTATGGGACATACAAGGCAGCACGCAAGAAAATGAGCAGCATGGCAACAATGCTGCACAGAGCAGAGCACGCACCTGTGAAAGTAGTTCATGATGTGGCGCGCCCTCACAACGCGGGTCCACAGGAACCACATAGGTTGCAACTCACAGGAGGAGCAAACTGTGTGATGTGAGCAGGCACAAATACGAGTCACACTGCCACACACAGCACACACACACACACCTGTGAAAGTAGCTCATGATGTGGCGCGTCCGCACAACGCGGGTCCACAAGAACCACCTCATCAGGTTGTCGCCCGCCTCCCCCCCTGCCAGCTGAGAAACCCCAAAGAGGAAAAACGGCGATTCATGGAGAACAGAAAATAAAGAAATACCAGACAGAAAAGGGTGATAAGAAGCCATAGATGTGTAACTTAAAAACTCAGGGTTACCTCAACCTGTACCCACTCGGCACACTTGCTGTTGTTGTGCTGCACCCAAGGTGGAAAAAAACGATTGCGGAAAAAAAACGATTGAAAAAAACGATTGTATTTTACGACAGGTTTTGGGAAAAAAACGACGTTTTTTTGTTAGACAAAAAAAAAAAAAAAAAAAAAAAAAACAATATCAGAACAAAACAAAACAAATAAAAACAATCACCATCCACACATACAACAAGCATGTGTACGAGAACAATTATATTGGAAATATAGTTTATTAATGAAACCGAACATATAGAATAGGAGTGTATCAAGTGAACTTATTAAATAAAAATCGATATCATCTGCACAAAGAGAAAATGTGAGCGACTGGATGAAAAATCTGGCATGAAATCATTTTTTTTTCATGCTTTTGTAGGTTTGGTAAACCAGCACAGTTAAAAACATGTTAATTACAAAGTAAAGGTAAGCATAAAAAGTGGTTCGAAAAAAACGATTGAAAAAAACGATCGTTTTTTTTCACCCAATTTTTTTTTTTGGCCTAACCGTTTTTTTTCGTTTTATACGATGGTATGGTACGATATCGAAAAAAACGGCCAAATTTTGAAAAAAACGTCGTTTTTTTGCACCTTGGCTGCACCCATGCTGTCGATTTGTACCTTATACAAATACGGATATATACAACATATACACACGTGTATACATATACGGAATATATATTTGTATATATTGTTACCATTTAATGATAAATGGATAGAGGACGTCACAAGTAACAAAATGACGATGACGTTTTAAAGAAGGATAACGCTTCTGTCCAACCAACAATTCGGACATTCATCTGTGTTGCTTCATTCAATTCAGATCCAGGCTCCATTTCTCAATCAACATCTCATTTGTGGTACCTGGAAGAAGGTGTCCCAGGGGAAGAGCGCGAGCAGGTCCACAATGAAGAAGGTGCACAGGTACCTGTCATGCGAGCATCGAGTTGGTGGGGGGGAGTACGTTAAGCAGGGGTGAAAGGGGGGTGGGGGCGGGGGGAGGTGAATTGTATGAAGCAAAGAAAGCGACCCAAAGGAGAACCAGCAGAAATACAGGAGGGAGGGAGGGAGGGAGGGAGGGAGGGAGGGAGGGAGGGAGGGAGGGAGGGAGGGAGGGAGGGAGGGAGGGAGGGAGGGAGGGAGGGAGGGAGGGAGGGAGGGAGGGAGGGAGGGAGGGAGGGAGGGAGGGAGGGAGGGAGGGGCGGCATACAGCTGCACACGGCTACATCACAGCAGGAAGCCATTTCAAAGGGGTGATCCCAAATCGTGTTTCACTGCACGAAGCCGAACCGTGAGTTATCTGACTTCATAACATCTAGCCTCACCACACCCCACTGCGTTGGACCGCACTTAGGCGCTCTTAACTTGCAATGTCCACAACAGAATCGAGTCCCTATCACAAGATAGTTCTTTGATCCAACGCTTACGCACCGCACTGCACTGCACTTCGCCAACCTCCAGAGCACTTAACCTCCCTCACATAATCTCCCCACCCCACACCTCCCAATCACCGCATTCAACCGCACCTCACCTAGTAGTAATGCTCCAGTCGTCACAGGCATAGATCTGGATATACGTGTTCTTTTAAGGCACACAAGAAGGTGGGCAGCAGGTCGGCTAGAAAGAAGAAACTCACATCAACACATCAAACTCAACCGCACCTCACCTGGTAGCAATGCTCCAGTGGTCACAGACGTAGCTCTGCGTCTTCCTGTCCTTGAATGCCACGAAGAATGTGAGAATGAGGTCGGCCAGGAAGAAGATGCTGACGACGCTTCACCGCACCACACCATACCACACCTCACCGCACTCCACAGCAACTCACCTGGTAGCAATACTCCAGTGGTCGCAAACATATCTCTGAGTCTTCTGGTCCTTGAAAGCGACAAAGAATGTGAGCATGAGGTCGGCCAGAAAGAAGATGCTGACGACGCCGTCCGCTATGGCGAGGCCGCTAAGGAGAGACCGCACTCAACCGCATTCAACTGCACCTCACCTGGTAGCAATACTCCAGTGGTCGCAGACATATCTCTGCGTCTTCTGGTCTTTGAATGCCACGAAGAATGTGAGAATGAGGTCAACCAGGAAGAAGATGCTGACGACGCCATCCGCTATGGCGAGGCCGGGCGGCAGGGCGGGCAGGAAGGAGAACTCGAGAGGCGTGATGAAGGCAGAGTAGAAGGAGAGCGCCAGGACGAGCTGCTGCCACAACAGCAGGTAGCTGATTGGGAAGGGGGGCGGGAGGGGTGAGGGAGGTTGGGGAGGGGGGGAGAGAACGAGAGGGAGCAGCGGTTTGAGGCATTGAAACACCTTAAGTTTCAAAGAACTCGAGAGGCGTGACGAAGGCGGAGTAGAGGAGAGGGCCAGGATGAGCTGCTGCCACAACAGCAGCTAGCTGAGAGTTGCGGAGGGGGAGAGAACAACAAGGAAGAACCGATTGAGGCATTGAAACACCTCACTGTCGGAAGAACTCGAGAGGCGTGATGAAGGCGGAGTAGAAGGAGAGCACCAGGATGAGCTGCTGCCACAACAGCAGGTAGCTGAGAGTTGCGGAGGGGGAGAGAACAACAAGGAAGAACCGATTAAGGCATTGAAACACCTCACTGTCGGAAGAACTCGAGAGGCGTGATGAAGGCGGAGTAGAAGGAGAGCGCCAGGATGAGCTGCTGCCACAACAGCAGGTAGCTGAGAGTTGCGGAGGGGGAGAGAACAACAAGGAAGAACCGATTAAGGCATTGAAACACCCAAAGTTGGAAGAACTCGAGCGGCGTGATGAAGGCGGAGTAGAAACCAGGATAAGCTGCTGCCACAGCAACAGGTAGCTGCGGGTGGGGGAGGGGGAGGGAAAAAGTATTGGCGGGGCATTGGGGTGGCTCAAAGATGGAAAGCAAGATGAATGGGAGGGTGGCTGTGAGACGTGAATGGGCGAATGGGCGAATGGGCGAATGAGAATGAGGAGACCGTGAGCTGCTGCCACCGCAGCCGGTAGCTGATTGTGGGGGAGTGGGGATGGGAGTGTGGCAGTGGCAGGGAGGAGAGGATGGATGATCAGATGGATTTCGGGCTCAAAAAGAGGAGTGGGATGGGGGGTTGAGAATGAGGTGTTCTGCCATTCGCAATAACTGGCAAAAGGTCGTGCAATGGCAACTGGACCGACCGCTGCAGGGGATGGAGGGACGTGACCGACCACTGTCAGCCACTCTCGCCATTATCAGGTGCCCCTCACTCGCCCGCCATCACGCCTAGGCATGATCAATAGGCCCGACCCGACCCGACCCGACCCGACTTGGGCGGGCCAGCCGGGTTCCGGGTCGGGTCGGGTCGGGTCGGACCTTTCAAGATCTCTGGCCCGACCCGGGTATCGGGTGCCGGGTCAGGCGTGACCCGCCCCCTGGTCGGTTCGGGTCAGGCCCGGGTCGGGTCGGGTCGGGCCAGACCCCCATACGCAGGGTTAGGGTTAGAGGGAGCGCGACCTGTTAATTTCGGATTAAAATAAAAAAACCAGAATGGATGGCGCGATGTGCGAATAACTTATAAAAAACGATTGGCTGAGTACTAACTAAACATTATCGTAGGTTATTGGGTAGATTAGTATGCCAATGTTGCTTGGTGGGTGGCTGCTGGCGTCACTAGCTAGTTACCTAAGCTTAAACCAGATCGAAATGGTAGTCACGGGAAAACAAAACAAACGCGATTGCGATCTGGCTAAGTTTGTCGAGAGGAAACCCTCGGGTCGGGCCAGATACCCCGACCCGACATAGGGCGCGGTACCCGAAACCGGGTCGAGTCCCTAGTCGAGTCGAAACCCGACCCGACCTGACCCGACCCGAAATCGGGTCTCGAGTCGACCCGACCCGCCCGGGTATACCCGACCCGACCCGGCCGGGTCAGCGGTTCAGAGCACCTGACCCGACACGGGTTTTGACCCGCCGGGGCACCCTGCTCATGCCTAATCACGCCTCTCTCACTCACCCCTTATCTCCCCTCATCACTCACCCATCATCACCCCTCATCACTCGTTATCAGGCGCCACCACGCTCGGACGTCCGCATCTCCCACGGGAGGAGGGAAAGGTACTGGGTCCGCATCTCCGTTCACGCACACACCCAATGTCGTCGGCACTCACCCATCCTCACCGCTCATCACCCCTCATCACCCCTCATCACCCACCCATTATCAGGCGCCACCACGGCCCTCCCCAGCAGCTCAGACGTCCGCATCTCCCATAGGAAGAGGAAGGGACGATAGGAACGTACCGGGTCCGCATCTCCGTTCACTCACCCATTATCACCCCTCTCACCCATTCTCACCGCTCGTCACCCCTCATCACTCACCCATTATCAGGCGCCACCACGGCCCTCCCCAGCAGCTCGGTCGTCCGCATCTCCCGCAGGAAAAACGTGTCCGACCGGGCGAACGCGGGCCTGCCGGCCACTGCCGAGCCTACGGCGCTGGCTCGGGAGTCAGAGGGGGCGAGGCCCGGGGCGGTCTGGGAGGCCATGCGGGAGATGGCGAAGGCAGAGTGCGTTGAGCCCCTTGAGGGGCGCCCCAGCAGCGTGTGCGACACCCAGTTGAGAAGCTGGGAGGATGGAAGGGAGGCGGGTAATGGGAGTGGGGGGGTGTGGGGGGCTTTGTTGGTACACGCTGGGAGGACACGCAATGGCGAAGGCGGAGTGCGTGGAGCCCCTTGAGGGGCGCCCCGGTAGCGTGTGCGACACCCAGTTGAGGAGCTGGGGGGAAGAGGGGGAGAGAGGGGGGCGGTAGGGGAGGGAAGGGGAGGGGGGAAGAGTAAGGGGAGGGTGTGGGGGGGTTTGTTGATGAAAATGAGACGGCGGAGTGCGTGAAGCCCCTTGAGGGGCGGCCAAGCAGCGTGTGCATAAGCCCGACCCGACCCGACCCGACCCAACCCGACCCGACCCGTTTAGGCCGACCCAAGGTCGGGTTCGGGTCGGGTCTAATATTACCTGACCCCGGGTATTTGGGCCAAGGATATTGACCCGACCCGCCCATTATTTCTCGGGTATACTTGAAAACCCTTTTGTTAGTTTTATAAATTTAAAAGCAGAAATATGTTTGTTCTGGACGGGTATGAAATACATGATGGACATCCGGGTCGGGTATCGGGTATTTTGTACCCAATGTAAGGACCTGACCCGACTATAAAATTTGGGTTCGGGACGGGTAACGCGACCCGTCCGGGTCTTTTGCCTGAGCTTACACCCAGTTGAGAAGCTGGGGGGGAGGGTGGGCGCGTGGGGGGAGGGGGGTGTGGGGAAGGGTTGTGGAGGGGAAGGGAGAGATGGGGAGGGGATGGGGAAGGGCGATGCGAAGGCGAAGGTGGAGAGGATGAGGTCTCGTGAGAGACAGACAGCAGCGTGCTGTGAGAGCATGAGGGTGGGAGAGCCAGTTGAGGTCCCTTGACGGAGAGCCCAGCACAGCGTGTGGGAGCCCAGTTCAGGAAATAGAGCGGGGGAGGGGGGAAGGGCAAGGGGACGATGGGGGAGGGGACGATGGGGGAGGGGACAATGGGGGAGGGGACGATGGGGAGGGGACAATGGGGGAGGGGAAGATGGGGGAGGGGACGATGGGGAGGGGACGATGGGGGAGGGGACGATGGGGAGGGGGACGATGGGGGATGGGGACGATGGGGGATGGGGACGACGGGGGAGGGGACGATGGGGGAGGGGACGATGGGGGAGGGGACGATGGGGGATGGGACGGCAACGGTGGAGTGGGTGGGACTGCTTGAGGGTCGCACCAGTTACGTTTGGGAGGCCGTGCAGTGCAGTGGGACAGGCGCTCACCTGCTGTAGCGGCGACAGGTCATGGTCACCGCGGAACCGCTGCTTGTGAGGCAGCTCGTACATGTTCTGCTCCTCTGGATTCCCCGCTTCCGCCCTTTCCCCTTCCGCTTGCCCTTCCGCTTCCCCTCGTTCCCCTCGTTCCCCTCGTGTCCCTCGTTCCCCCCTCCCGTTCGTCCATCCTTGCGGCGCGCCTGCCTCTTCCCCCCATTCCCTGCGCGCGCGCGCCTCGTCCCACGCGTCGCGGCCGCTTCGCTCGCTCTCGGCTCCTGAGCTTATCGCGCTGACGTCAGACAGCGTCAGCCACGTGGGCATCTCATTCGCCTCGTGCTGACGTGTCGAATTACCGGAGCTGTTCAGACGGTCCAGATCGTCCCAACGGACGGCGGAGACGCGGCTCCTATTCGAAGCCATGCTCGCGACGGGTTTCGCAGCGTCGCTGCTGTGCGACGGAATCGTCGCCAGCGACGTCGCGTGCGACGTCGTCTGCCCTGACGGCCGCTGCTTGAGAGAAGTCTTGAGGGAAGGATGGAGAGGCGAGTCCTCGTCGTCTCCCATGACGGGCAACTCTAGGACGTCGCGTTACGCGCGTGGAGCTGCGAGCGAAAATCTGGAGATCTAGGCGAACGAAAACTGCATGCTTCCGCAGCGTTACTCGGCTTTCCTGGGCTGTTGAGCTGACCATTTCTAATCCGCTAATCCCAAGGCTTGAAGATCATGTGGCTTCCACTCCCAAGAGTTCCTGCGAACCCAGCTCGGTAAGCTTGCAGTTGAACGGTTGGGTACGGTACGGGGTCAAGGATGTTTGGAACACCCCTTGCGGAGTCGCGGTGAGTGGAGCGCAAAATACTTCCGCGATACATCAGTACTCGCTGACAATGTTAAGTGTGTCAGGTTCATATCATAAGACAAAATTACCCGTCTCTTCACCAACTTTGTAGCCGCAATCCAGTGCTGTAAGTCATGCTGTAAATAGTTGCCTGTACGTGTGAAAAATGATTTTCGGAAGCATATGATCGTTCATTGAGATGTGTATTGAAGGAATTTTAATTTCTCGTTACATATTTCCATGAATACGAGCATGTACCGTAATGTTGATCATTCCTGCTATTACAGGACCTGAACGTAAAAACGCGTCTTGCAGCAATTCCTCTCCAAAACTTATACGTGTCCAGAGCGTTCGAATCGCGTGGTAAGCGCGACTCGTTCTGACACAAACCTCATCGGATTGCGAGTCGCGTGGGAAAACTTGGGTGAGGAGGACTTGGGGGGAAAACCTGCCCAAGGTAGGGCTACACACCACAAGCACGGACTGCCGTGCCCAACTGCTTGATTCGACTCTTCCCCTCCCCCCATGCTTTCTGTGCACAAATTTCCTTGTCTTGCTTCCTACTCCACATCCCAGACCCTAGGCATACCTTCCTTCGTCTGCAGCAGCCCCACATCGCGCAGAAGCGTTCTTTACGCATAAGCCATGGACACGACGACTGCACCGCCTGATTTTCGCGTGACAGAAGCGCCGCGAGATGTGGAACCAATGAGAGGCGCGCTCCAGCCGGGCGAGGATATTATCAATCGTCTGCCCGACGACGTGCTCTCCGCAATTCTCGACCGCGCCTCTTCCAGCAACGCGGTGCACCACGCGCTCGTGTGCCGCCGGTGGCTGCGACTGGCGCAGCACTCGCAGCAAGCCGTACACGTCAGCGCGGAGCGCAACCTCCACGCGGGCGAGCTGCTGCGCGGCTTGTCGAGACTCCCCAACGTGACCTCGCTCATGCTAGCCTACAGGAGCGTCGACTTTCTCAACGACGAGTTCCTAACGGCGCTGCCCTCCGCCTGCTCGCAGCTCTCCCGCCTGCGCCTGGACGAGCCGCGGTACACCGGAGTGCCGCACTTCCGCATCACGCCCACATGCCTCGGCCGCTTCTTCCTACGCGCTTCGCGCCTCGAGGAGCTCACTCTCGACCACAGCTTCGGCAACATGACGAAGCTTCCCTCCTCGCTCGCATCGCTCTCGTCGCTCCGCGTGCTCAACCTCAGCTTGGCGCGCATTACCGTTCTTCCCGACGGGCTCGGCGCGCTGCGCGCGCTGGAGGAGCTGCGCGTCAGCTGCCCCGAGCTGCGAAGCCTCCCCGCGTCCGTTACGCAGCTCACGCGGCTGTCTCTCCTCTGCGTGACAGACTGCCGCGCCGTGCGCCAGCTGCCCGCGCAGCTCGGCGCGATGAGTGCGCTGACGGCGGTGGAAATACACGGGTGGTTCCGCCTGGAGGGCATTCCGGAGAGCATCGGCGCGCTCAAGGAGCTGCGCCGCCTGGACTTGCGCAACATCAGCTGCGCGATGCCCGAGGTGGGGGAGGAGTGGCGCAAGCTGGAAGAGTTGCGCCTGGAGAACGTCAGCCGCGGGTGGGGCCGCTTTCCGCCCATCTCCCTCGAGTCCCTCGCGCGCCTCACCGTCCGCCACTGCCGCAGCCTCCGCGCGCTCCCCGACGACATCGGCGCGGCGCCGGCGCTCCGCGAGATCGAGATCGTCGACTCGCCGATCGCCGAGCTGCCCGCGTCGATCGCGATGCTGACGTCACTGGAGCGGCTGGTGCTGGCGCCGAGCAAGTCGATGAGAGCGCTGCCGCCCACGCTGCTGGCGCTGCCGCGATTGGCGCACGTGGTGCTGAAGAACGTGTCGTGCCTTGCTTCGCTGATCGGGGGCGGCGGCGAGCGCGCGGACGCGGACGCGGACGCGCGCGGACATCGCCAGCCAGGCGGGCGCCTCGCGCCGCTGCAGTCTTTCTCCCTCGAGTGTTGCTACTTAATCACCCATTTTGCCCCCGCCCTCCCCGCGCTCGTGCAATCCTTGCGCGCGCTCACGCTCGCTGACCTCCCCGCGCTCTACTCCTTGCCCGCCGAAGTCTTCCGCCTCACCGCGCTCACCTCCCTCTCGCTCCTCCGCCTGCAGCACGTCAAGTGCCTCCCTTTCGCGCTCTCCGCGCTCACCGCCCTCCGCGCGCTCACAATCACCTCCGCGTCCGAGCTCGCGGCGCTTCCCGAATCCCTGGGCCAGCTGGCGGCGCTCGAGTCGCTGGAGCTCGACGACTGCCCCGCGCTGCGGAGCCTGCCCGCGTCGCTGGGCCGCCAGACGGCGCTCGGCGTTGCGGAGTCTTCCGCCGTGTCCGCCGCCATGAACGGGCTCAGCGCACTGACGCACCTCAGCGTCTCCCGGTGCGGTGCCCTCACCGCGCTGCCGGGCTCCGTTGGTCAGCTGGGCCGCTTGAAAACGTTGACTATAGCGAGCGCGGCGATCGCGTCCCTAAGCCCGTCGAACGGTCTGAGCGGGCTGACCAGCCTGGAAGCGCTACGCATCTCCGACTGCCCCCTCCTCGCCGCGCTCCCCGCGTCCCTCTGCGCCCTCCCCCGCCTCCACACGCTCTCCCTCGCCAAATGCCCCGCCCTCCGCGCCCTCCCCGACGCCATAGGCCAGCTGCGCGCCCTTAAGCGCCTCTCCCTCAAGGACTGCGCCGCGCTCGCCCGCCTCCCCGCGTCCCTCCCGCGCCTCCCCGCGCTCGAGTCGCTCGACATCGCTTCCTGCGCGCTGCTCGCGCACCTCCCCGACGACTTCCGCCCGCTGCCTCGCCTCGCGCGCCTCTCCGTCCGCAACTGCCGCGCCTTCTCCCGCCTCCCCGCCTCGCTCTCCCGCCTGCCCGCTCTCCGCGTGCTCCAGCTCTCGTCCTGCGCGTCTCTCTCCGCGCTCCCCCCGGACCTCGCGGCCCTCCCCGCGCTGCACTCGCTGCTGCTGGACGGGTGCTCCGCGCTGGCGGAGCTGCCCGCGGGGCTGGCGCGCGCGCAGGGGTTGCGCCACGTGGACGTGCGCGGGTGCGGGGCGGTGGGAGAGGACGCGGAGGTGGGAGTGTGCGGGCGACGCGTCCACGTGGAGCGGGATCGACGCGAAGGGGGCGAAGGGGGCGAAGGGGGCTCGTACGTGGGGACGATGGCCAGAGACAGTCCAGTGCAGCGCGCGAGGGGGGGGGCGAGGGGGGAGAGGGCGGGGAGACAGAGGGACCATTCGAGGGAGGCGGGGAAGTGGAAGGAGGTGAAGGGGGGACAGAAAGGGGAGGTGTGGTGAGAGGCGGGTTGGAGGGAGCTGTAGCGGCTGAGGGGGATGAAGGCGTATCCGGGATGGGCGCAGAGAGGGAGAGCAGAGGTGGGGAAGTGGAAGGAGGTGAAGGGGGGGCAGAAAGGGGGGGTGTGGTGAGAGGCGGGTTGGAGGGAGCTGTAGCGGCCGTGGGGGATGAAGGCGAATCCGGGATGGACGCAGAAAGAGAGAGCAGAGGTGGGGAGGATGGCTTTGGTTCAGTGTGGCAATCGCGAAGGGACCGAGAGGGGGAGAGGCAGGAGGAAGGGGAAGGTGTGGGGGATGAGTTGTGGGGAAGGACGATAAGGTGGGAGAGGGTGAGATGAGGAAACAATGGGGAAACAAGGGAGGAGAGGAGGAACGCGAGGAGGGAGGAAAAGAGGGAGGGAAGGGCGATGGGAATGGGGAAGGGCGATGGGAATGGGGGAGCTGACTATGGGAATGGGGGAGCTGACAATGGGAACCAGGTTGGGGAAGAGGATGAGGGAGAGGCTGGGGAAGAGGAGAAGTGGTGAGTGGAGGAGGGAGAGGGAGCAGAGAGGGAAGAGGAGGACAGGCAGAGGTTGGTGATGCTGCGTGTGTGGAAGAGGGGTTTGGGTGAGAGGGCAGCTGCTCTTTCTGGTGTGCACTTGCCTGTGGTGTACTTACCATCCATGCAAATAGGGCTTCTCTTGGGTAGATTGCTTGTCAGCGAATTGGACATTGCCTACCAGTGTATATGTTTTAGTTGTTAGTAATGCATTGCAGTATGTGCCAATAAATGCAACGACTCACAATGTACACAAGTGGTCTGTACAGCCCGTGACTAACTGCTAGGTGAAACGCCACGCCACTGCTTGGAAGCCATGCCAAAGACTGAGCGGTCTGGTCTGGTCTGGTCTGGTCTGGTCTGGTCTGGTCTGGTCTGGTCTGGTCTGGTCTGGTCTGGTCTGGTCTGGTCTGGTCTGGTCTGGTCTGGTCTGGTCTGGTCTGGTCTGGTCTGGTCTGGTCTGGCCTGCTTGGCACTGTGCCAGCACGGGTGCCGCGGACAGTTGGTTTTTGCACCCGCCCGCACGGTGGGGGCAGTGACACAACACCCAGTGCCGTGCCGTGTGGCACACACTGCTTCAGCTGCGCCCTCCACAACATGACACCTGCAAACTGGCGCCCCACCCCATCCTCCCATGTACTTCCCCCATATAGTTAAAAACTATGCCTTGCAGAACGTTTTGATCTTCTCCCCAATCCACACTACAGTGCCAATTTAGTGCCGTATCTCTACACGCGCGCAGCACTATAGGAATCCCCCAGCCTACTGCAGCACGACTGCAAGGAGCACTAATGCAGTGGCAGTCCCCTCACCTCACTCCTCATCACGGTCTGGTGGCAACCCACATGGCAGCAGCATGCGCTGTGATGGAGTGGATGGGTGGATAGGTGAATGGGGCACAGGGAAGGGAATTGGGGAGTGAAGCAAGAGACTCAAGCAAATGGAAAACAGGTTTCTGCATGGGTTTGTTTTGTATTGTTTAAGCCCATGAAGTGGCAGCCCCCCTCCCTCCAACCAAACCGAGCAAACGTCAACAAGAGTATTCCAAAAAGCATGTCTACGCGTAAAATACTTGCCAACAGCATACGAAAGTTGGCACCTTCACTGATAGCACAAACCATCATGCTTCTCACATGCTACACCACCTGCCACATCGCCTGCTACAGCACCAACCACGTCATCCCTCCCATCACCTGCATGAAGTTGTAGCGCTCGCGGCCGATGCTCTACTGTCAACAGCAGCATATGTGAAGTGACAGCACAGCACCACCTACAGCATCCCTCCCATCACCTGCATGAAGTCGTATCGCTCGCGGCCAATGCTAGACTTTCACCACCTGCATCACTCTCTAGTTCACCGCCCTCTCCCCTACACCCCCCGTTCTCCTACATGGACTTGTATCGCTCGCGCCCGATGCCCCATTGTCGACACCTGCCCTGCATCACTCTCGGATTCACCACCCCCCTCCTCCCCAACACCCCTCACCCCCCCTCCCCCCCCAACCTTTTCCCCCCCGTTCACCTGCATAAAGTTGTAGCGCTCACATGCCACAATGCTACAGTGGTAATTACTCGCACCTGCTACAGCCCCCCCCCTCCCCCCCTTCACCTGCATGAAGTTGTATCGCTCGCGGCCGATGCTCTCATTCTCCGCCACGGCAAAGAAGGCCAGCAGCGGGTGATGGCCCACGTAGGAGGCGTAGCTGTCCCTGTGGATGTTCACTGCCCACTCGCTGGGGAGAGGAGGGATGGAGAGGCGGAGGGGAGGGGGAAAGGGGGCGATAGGAAGTGTGAGAGGTTAGAAGGCGAGCAGCCGGTGGTTCCGCACATAGGAGGCACAGCTGTCCCTGCGGATGTTCGTTGTCCACTCGCTGGAAGGGAGAGGGATGAGGGGAGAAGGAAATGGGTGGAGTGAGAGGCAATGACGGCCAGAAGAAGGTAGAGGGATGGCCCACATACAACGTGTAACTGTCCCTTTGGATGACTTTTGAGGCGCCTCAGAAGTCATCTTTTGAGGCGCCTCAAAAGAAGGTAGTGAGATGGCCCACATACGACGCGTAGCTGTCCCTGTGCATGCTCACTACCCACTCGCTGCATGCCACAGCGGTGAAAGCAGGGGGGAGGGGAGGTGGGAGCATAGGTGGAGTGAGATGCAAGAAGGCCAGCAGCGGGTGGTGCCCCACGTAGGAGGCGTAGCTGTCCCGGTGGATGTTCACTGCCCACTCACTGCATGCAAAGGGGTGAGAAAAAGAAGGAAGTACAGGGAAAATGAACGACAAAGAAGGCCAGCAGCGGATGATGGCCCACGTAGGAGGCGTAGCTGTCACGTAGCTGTCCCTGCCCACTGCACACTCGCCTTCCCTGCCCACTGCACACTCGCTCTCCCTGCTCACTGCACACTCGCTAGGGCAACGAGTGAGAGAGGGGAGGGACCGGGGGACGGAGAGTGGGAGGGAGAGGCGGAGGGCATAAGCGAGCGAGAGGCCAGATTGGTTGGCAGTTAATTGCGGCTCACGCAATGCCACGGCACAGGGTTTTTGTCCCTGTGGTTTCTTCCTGCGCACTATGTTGGAGTTGCTTTTGAGGATTTCCAGAATAAAAGCCACGGCACATTATTCCTTGTCCCTGTGGATGCTCTCTGCGCACTCGCTACATGCCACAGGAAGAGAAGTGGGCAGGGGGGGTTGTGTGTGGGAGGGCAGAGGCGTGATGGCAGGCGGAGGGAGAAGCATGGCTCCTCCACTAGTGCCCACTCAGTGCTGCAGGCGGAGAAGCAACCCACTCAGTGCCTCCTGCTCTCTGCTCTCTGCTCTCTGCTCTCTGCTCTCTGCTCTCTGCTCTCTGCTCTCTGCTCTCTGCTCTCTGCTCTCTGCTCTCTGCTCTCTGCTCTCTGCTCTCTGCTCTCTGCTCTCTGCTCTCTGCTCTCTGCTCTCTGCTCTCTGCTCTCTGCTCTCTGCTCTCTGCTCTCTGCTCTCTGCTCTCTGCTCTCTGCTCTCTGCTCTCTGCTCCTGCTCTCTGCTCTCTTCTCTCTGCTCTCTGCTCTCCAAGGTTCAAAATTACGACCGAATTATTGAAATTGGACTGGCCTTGTGGCCCTTTGCTTGTGCTCAGTGTGTGTGGTGACGTTGTGATCCACCCTGAGCTTGCTTTGCTTTTCTTGACTGGTCTTGTGACCCCTTGTTCTCCCCCACTTTGCCTATGGGGGTGTGTCAAACTATATATATATGTATGCTGTAGTATAGTTTGTAGGCTGTAGTGGGGTAGCCCATATGGGGTACAGCCCAATGTTAGGGTTTCTATTTGTACCCATCTTCCTCATAGTTCATTCATTCCTTCCTAGACTTCTGACACCCTCCACCCCTGCCAGTGTTGCTCAAGGGAAGCGAACAGGAAGAGAAGAATGGGAGGGGGGAAAAAATCAAGCAAGAAAAAACTGAAGAAACTGCATTGCATCGTCACCACCTCCATATTCAGGCCTTGAGTCACCCCATATGCCCCTCACCCCACCTGAACTTTATGTATGACCGCCCCTGACGGGGGGCTCATGAAAGCAGTAGTGCACCTCACAATGGTTAATCACATTGACTTGCTTATACATTCACACTCCCCTGCTCACGTCACACTTCACCTGAACTTTATATATGGCCGCCCCTAGAGCCCACCTGAACTCCCTGTACAAGCGAAGCGACCCTGCGCGCCAGACATAATCCTCACGGAAGCAGAGGTGTGCCTCACATTGGTCGATCATAGACCCACATGCCATGACGATAGATTTCCCTCACTTCCATTCCTCATTAGGTCCACAATCACCTGGAGTTCACCCCACCTGAACTCCATGTATGACCGCCCCTGTGCGCCGGACGAGATAAAACGACCGTAAAATACGGTTTTAAAAAAATCAGTGATTGCTAGGAGAAAAACTACGTTTTTTTTAAGTCTATCAAAAATACGGCGTATTTTTGGATTTTTGGCCGTAAAAAACGACCGTATTATACGGACCGTATAATACAATAACCGTAATTTTGATCCTTGCTGCTCTCTGCTCTCTGCTCTCTGCTCTCTGCTCTCTGCTCTCTGCTCTCTGCTCTCTGCTCTCTGCTCTCTGCTCTCTGCTCTCTGCTCTCTGCTCTCTGCTCTCTGCTCTCTGCTCTCTGCTCTCTGCTCTCTGCTCTCTGCTCTCTGCTCTCTGCTCTCTGCTCTCTGCTCTCTGCTCTCTGCTCTCTGCTCTCTGCTCTCTGCTCTCTGCTCTCTGCTCTCTGCTCTCTGCTCTCTGCTCTCTGCTCTCTGCTCTCTGCTCTCTGCTCTCTGCTCTCTGCTCTCTGCTCTCTGCTCTCTGCTCTCTGCTCTCTGCTCTCTGCTCTCTGCTCTCTGCTCTCTGCTCTCTGCTCTCTGCTCTCTGCTCTCTGCTCTCTGCTCTCTGCTCTCTGCTCTCTGCTCTCTGCTCTCTGCTCTCTGCTCTCTGCTCTCTGCTCTCTGCTCTCTGCTCTCTGCTCTCTGCTCTCTGCTCTCTGCTCTCTGCTCTCTGCTCTCTGCTCTCTGCTCTCTGCTCTCTGCTCTCTGCTCTCTGCTCTCTGCTCTCTGCTCTCTGCTCTCTGCTCCTGCTCTCTGCTCTCTGCTCCTGCTCTCTGCTCCCTTCTCTCTGCTCTCTGCTCTCTGCTCTCTGCTCTCTGCTCTCTGCTCTCTGCTCTCTGCTCTCTGCTCTCTGCTCTCTGCTCTCTGCTCTCTGCTCTCTGCTCTCTGCTCTCTGCTCTCTGCTCTCTGCTCTCTGCTCTCTGCTCTCTGCTCTCTGCTCTCTGCTCTCTGCTCTCTGCTCTCTGCTCTCTTCTCTCTTCTCTCTGCTCTCTGCTCCTGCTCTCTGCTCTCTGCTCTCGTCTCTCTGCTCTCTGCTCTCTGCTCTCTGCTCTCTGCTCTCTGCTCTCTGCTCTCTGCTCTCTGCTCTCTGCTCTCTGCTCTCTGCTCTCTGCTCCTGCTCTCTGCTCTCTGCTGCTGCTCTCTGCTCTCTGCTCTCTGCTCTCTGCTCTCTGCTCTCTGCTCTCTGCTCTCTGCTCTCTGCTCTCTGCTCTCTGCTCTCTGCTCTCTGCTCTCTGCTCTCTGCTCTCTGCTCTCTGCTCTCTGCTCTCTGCTCTCTGCTCTCTGCTCTCTGCTCTCTGCTCTCTGCTCTCTGCTCTCTGCTCTCTGCTCTCTGCTCTCTGCTCTCTGCTCTCTGCTCTCTGCTCTCTGCTCTCTTCTCTCTTCTCTCTGCTCTCTGCTCTCTGCTCTCTGCTCTCTGCTCTCTGCTCTCTGCTCTCTGCTCTCTGCTCTCTGCTCTCTGCTCTCTGCTCTCTGCTCTCTGCTCTCTGCTCCTGCTCTCTGCTCTCTGCTGCTGCTCTCTGCTCTCTGCTCTCTGCTCTCTGCTCTCTGCTCCCTTCTCTCTGCTCTCTGCTCTCTGCTCTCTGCTCTCTGCTCTCTGCTCTCTGCTCTCTGCTCTCTGCTCTCTGCTCTCTGCTCTCTGCTCTCTGCTCTCTGCTCTCTGCTCTCTGCTCTCTTCTCTCTTCTCTCTGCTCTCTGCTCTCTGCTCTCTGCTCTCTGCTCTCTGCTCTATGCTCACTGCTGCTGTCTCTTACTACTCTAGACCCTGTCTCGACTCTCGCTACAAGCACATGTGTAGTTCCCCACTCGCTAGAAGCGCACGCACTCACTACTTGGTGGTGTCAGCATGTCCAGTGCCCACGTATCTCGCCTGCATGTGCTCCAACTGGCTGCTGATGTTGAACCGATCGCTCGCCTGGTGATGACCGGTGAAGGGGAGAGGAGGGGTGAACGGGGAAGGGGAGGAAAAATGCGAGTGGGCAAGGCTGCATGTGCTCCAACTGGCTGCTGATGTTGAACCGATCGCTGGCCTGGCGAGGGGTGAGGGGGGACTGAGGGGAAGGGCGGAGGTTGAGGGGAAGGGGGAGGGTTGAGGGGAAGGGCAGAGGGTGAGGGGGAAAGGGACGGAAGAGGGGGAAAGGGGCGGAAGAGGGGGAAAGAGGCGGAAGAGGGGGGAAGAGGCGGAAGAGGGGGGAAGAGGCGGAAGAGGGGGAAAGGGGCGGAAGAGGTTGAAAGGGGCGGAAGAGGGGGAAAGGGGCGGAAGAGGGGGAAAGGGGCGGAAGAGGGGGGAAGGGGCGGAAGAGGGGGAAAGGGGCGGAAGAGGGGGAAAGGGGCGGAAGAGGGGGGAAGAGGCGGAAGAGGAGGGAAGAGGCAGAAGAGGGGGGAAGAGGCAGAAGAGGGGGGAAGAGGCGGAAGAGGGGGAAAGAGGCGGAAGAGGGGGAAAGGGGCGGAAGAGGGGGAAAGGGACGGAAGAGGGAGGACGGTAGAAGGAACACGGTCGGTAAAGCTGATGATGTTGAAGGGGTCGCTCGCCTGGTGACAGGCGGAGGGGCGAGAATTGCGGGATGGGGAGATGAGAGGTAAGGGCGGACCGGCTGAGGGGAATGGGCGGAGCGACTGAGGGGAATTGGCGGAGCGACTGAGGGGAATTGGCGGAGCGACTGAGGGGAATGGGCGGAGCGACTGAGGGATATGGGCGGGGCGACTGAGGGATATGGGCGGAGCGACTGAGGGGAAGCGGTGGAGCGGCGAGGGGAAAACGCGGCGGAGCGAGAGTGATAGGGAGGAGAAACGAGGGATGCGTGGAAACAAGATGTTTCTTCGAGGGCGATGCGTAGAGCATGAGAGGAGGAGTTGAGTGATCGTAAGTGGCATGAATGATTATGGCGAGAGGCACGAATACGGCGAGAGATGTACCTACGGCGAGAGGCGTGAATAACGGCGAGACGCGTAACTATCACGGAGAGAGAGGCATGTGAATACGGCGAGCGACGCTTACGAAGGTACGCAGAAGTGATTCAGCTGGCGATTCGGAGCGCGCGAACGTACCATGGCGACTGACGGAATGCGCGAGGGCTAACGGCCTTCTCGACACTGATCGCGGGAATGATGCTTGGTAGATGCCCAGACGCAACTCGACGAGAGCAGGGAGTCGAGGAGGGGGTTTGTTGGAGAGAAATAGAACAACAACATTTCACTCTACAACATCATGATCCGAAAAATCCCCTTTTCTTTCACAAATGTTGTACACTCTGAAAGCTGTTTATAGAAAAATGTTACGGGTGCAATGGCACGCAAAGTGTATCCAACGTCATGACAGGTTCAGTTTCGATAATGTACAGCGCAAAACTATCTGATCCTGACTTCTCGACCCTAAATAATCAGACCATATAACTTTCTAACACAGAGCAATCAGGGTGATGTTTTTCTGGAAAATATGCACCCATAACACAGGGGGGAGAAATATTCCTAGATTCAGGGAGGCCTACCATTTGAAACGTCAGCCCTGGAACCAAGGAACAAAAAAACAGAACTTAAGGACAATCTTTGTTTGCTGATTGAAATGCATCTATAACGAACAGGCTCGATTCACTAACGAACCGGCCTGGTTTGCTATACAAAATAACCAACCCCGAACCGGGGTGCTAAAAATCGGTTCGTTACGGCCAAATACTAAAACAAATCGGTTCCGTAAGGTGCTCATGTCAAATCCGAACGGGATTCCCACATGACGCACAATGTCGCTGTTCTCGAACGTACGGACGCGACGCGCTCGCACGTATTGAAACACGAGTCCTTCGTCCCCACCAGCACAGCACAAAATCTGCGCACGACACAACCCTCCTCCCCAAGCCGCATGTCTGTCAGAAACATTTCGCGCAAAAAACTTTCCCCCTGAGACAGCTCTGCGCTAGGCACTATCACCCTGCGTGGAGCCCGAAATAGATGTGGATGGCCACGGGGAAGGGCGCGGCTCGGGCGCTCGACCTACCTCGACCCACCCCCCCGAAATGCCCGAAGCGAAATCAAAACCTACGACCTAGCTCGACCAGCAGCAGTTTGGCCGTTTTACCTATTTCCAGATAGATTATTGGCGAAAGATAAGCATTTCGCCAGCCTTTTCCACAGCTTGAACAGTTGACGGCGACGACGGTTACCGCATCGCCGGACGTAAAAAAAGACGACCAAGCGTTAGTTCGCGTGCGGCTGACGACAGGGACGCGATACAGGGTAGTGTAGTTGATTGTTGAAATTCAGTCTGTCTGTATAATTGTTTAAATGGTTTACTTCTCAATGCAATGTTGTCTTAGTGAATTGTGTGAATGGTGGGGTGGTTTTAAGGGGGTTTTTTTATGATTGAAATTGATAAAGCATGTCTTAAGGTATCTATTCAATGCAGTCTCAGTGTTTTTTTTGCAGACATGGCCATACAAGTGGGTGAATTGTGGAGCTCAAAATGTGCATTTATTAGAGGTTGTAGGGTTGTGTGTTTGGTTTTTCCACGTGATTTTTGTATATTCTGTCTAACCTAGCACCCCTCTACTAGATTCAATCATACTTTATAGTATGCCACCGTTTGCACTTTTTGGTTCATGTTAGCTCTGTCAACAATGTCTGTAGTGCGTGTCATGTCATTCTACGGCAAACATCAATACAAAGTTGTCATTTCTACCATGTTTTTTGTTATGAATAACAGGTTTGTAAGGCTTAGAATGACTTATATACCACCCTTGTCATGTCAAACCAGTGGTTGAATTCACAAAAAGGTGGAAACCAGTGCTTGCTTGCTTGGGAGTTTTTGACACACGTTAGCTGGGTTTTTCTGGGATGGCTTTGCATTATGCCTCCCTCAGTACTCTTTACAATATGGTCAACACCCATGAATGGGATGATCTAGTCATATTGCAAGAAGACTTGTTTTGTGAACTGACTGTACGGTTCATATAACTAGTTATATTTGGCTGTAATTGTCAAACATATTTATATGGGTTATATTACTGGTAGGCTGTAGTGGGGTAGATTCTGTGGGGTATAACCCCTTAGGGTTTTCCTACTTGTAAAATTTCTCTCGATAGTGAACCTCACCTTGCCTAGCTATCTCAACATGGTATCAGAGCAATGGTCCTAAGGACCTAAGATTGGGGCCCACCTACTCATGAGTTACTTTCCCTACAGCTATACCTACGTGCCTACCTTGCCTGCTGCCCGCGCGCGCCTCGGCTGCATGCGCGCGTGCATTTTTTTTTAGCGCGCCCCGCTGCCTTAGCCGCCCGCGTGCTCGCTGCTGTCGCGCGCAGCTCGGCGCCGCGCGCAGCCCGCCGCCACGCGCGACCCGCCGCCGCGTGCAGCCAGTAGCCACGCGCAGCCCGCAGCCGCGCGCAGCCCGTCGCCGCGCGCAGCCCGCAGCCGCGCGCAGCCCGTCGCCGCGCGCAGCCAGCTGCCACGCGCAGCCCGCAGCCGCGCGCAGCCCGCTGCCGCGCGCAGCCCGCAGCCGCGCGTGCCCTGCCCTGCCTGTGCGCCACTGCCTCGACCTGAGCGCTTAGCCGCCCGTGAGTCGTGCGCTTGCCTGCCTTACGCGCTTGCCTGCCTAGAGTGCGCCTGCCTGCTTTGCGCTTACCTGCCTGGAGTGCGCTTGCCTGCCTGACGCGCTTGCCTTTCCTGGAGTGCGCCTGCCTGCCTTGTGCTTGCCTGCCTGGAGTGCGCCTGCCTGCCTTGCGCTTGCCTGCCTGGAGTGCGCCTGCCTGCCTTGCGCTTGCCTGCCTGGAGTGCGCTTGCCTGCTGCCTGAGCCTGCTTTCGCCAGCCTTTTCCACAGCTTGAACAGTTGACGGCGACGACGGTTACCGCATCGCCGGACGTAAAAAAAGACGACCAAGCGTTAGTTCGCGTGCGGCTGACGACAGGGACGCGATACAGGGTAGTGTAGTTGATTGTTGAAATTCAGTCTGTCTGTATAATTGTTTAAATGGTTTACTTCTCAATGCAATGTTGTCTTAGTGAATTGTGTGAATGGTGGGGTGGTTTTAAGGGGGTTTTTTTATGATTGAAATTGATAAAGCATGTCTTAAGGTATCTATTCAATGCAGTCTCAGTGTTTTTTTTGCAGACATGGCCATACAAGTGGGTGAATTGTGGAGCTCAAAATGTGCATTTATTAGAGGTTGTAGGGTTGTGTGTTTGGTTTTTCCACGTGATTTTTGTATATTCTGTCTACCCTAGCACCCCTCTACTAGATTCAATCATACTTGATAGTATGCCACCGTTTGCACTTTTTGGTTCATGTTAGCTCTGTCAACAATGTCTGTAGTGCGTGTCATGTCATTCTACGGCAAACATCAATACAAAGTTGTCATTTCTACCATGTTTTTTGTTATGAATAACAGGTTTGTAAGGCTTAGAATGACTTATATACCACCCTTGTCATGTCAAACCAGTGGTTGAATTCACAAAAAGGTGGAAACCAGTGCTTGCTTGCTTGGGAGTTTTTGACACACGTTAGCTGGGTTTTTCTGGGATGGCTTTGCATTATGCCTCCCTCAGTACTCTTTACAATATGGTCAACACCCATGAATGGGATGATCTAGTCATATTGCAAGAAGACTTGTTTTGTGAACTGACTGTACGGTTCATATAACTAGTTATATTTGGCTGTAATTGTCAAACATATTTATATGGGTTATATTACTGGTAGGCTGTAGTGGGGTAGATTCTGTGGGGTATAACCCCTTAGGGTTTTCCTACTTGTAAAATTTCTCTCGATAGTGAACCTCACCTTGCCTAGCTATCTCAACATGGTATCAGAGCAATGGTCCTAAGGACCTAAGATTGGGGCCCACCTACTCATGAGTTACTTTCCCTACAGCTATACCTACGTGCCTACCTTGCCTGCTGCCCGCGCGCGCCTCGGCTGCATGCGCGCGTGCATTTTTTTTTAGCGCGCCCCGCTGCCTTAGCCGCCCGCGTGCTCGCTGCTGTCGCGCGCAGCTCGGCGCCGCGCGCAGCCCGCCGCCACGCGCGACCCGCCGCCGCGTGCAGCCAGTAGCCACGCGCAGCCCGCAGCCGCGCGCAGCCCGTCGCCGCGCGCAGCCCGCAGCCGCGCGCAGCCCGTCGCCGCGCGCAGCCAGCTGCCACGCGCAGCCCGCAGCCGCGCGCAGCCCGCTGCCGCGCGCAGCCCGCAGCCGCGCGTGCCCTGCCCTGCCTGTGCGCCACTGCCTCGACCTGAGCGCTTAGCCGCCCGTGAGTCGTGCGCTTGCCTGCCTTACGCGCTTGCCTGCCTAGAGTGCGCCTGCCTGCTTTGCGCTTACCTGCCTGGAGTGCGCTTGCCTGCCTGACGCGCTTGCCTTTCCTGGAGTGCGCCTGCCTGCCTTGTGCTTGCCTGCCTGGAGTGCGCCTGCCTGCCTTGCGCTTGCCTGCCTGGAGTGCGCCTGCCTGCCTTGCGCTTGCCTGCCTGGAGTGCGCTTGCCTGCTGCCTGAGCCTGCTTTCGCCAGCCTTTTCCACAGCTTGAACAGTTGACGGCGACGACGGTTACCGCATCGCCGGACGTAAAAAAAGACGACCAAGCGTTAGTTCGCGTGCGGCTGACGACAGGGACGCGATACAGGGTAGTGTAGTTGATTGTTGAAATTCAGTCTGTCTGTATAATTGTTTAAATGGTTTACTTCTCAATGCAATGTTGTCTTAGTGAATTGTGTGAATGGTGGGGTGGTTTTAAGGGGGTTTTTTTATGATTGAAATTGATAAAGCATGTCTTAAGGTATCTATTCAATGCAGTCTCAGTGTTTTTTTTGCAGACATGGCCATACAAGTGGGTGAATTGTGGAGCTCAAAATGTGCATTTATTAGAGGTTGTAGGGTTGTGTGTTTGGTTTTTCCACGTGATTTTTGTATATTCTGTCTACCCTAGCACCCCTCTACTAGATTCAATCATACTTGATAGTATGCCACCGTTTGCACTTTTTGGTTCATGTTAGCTCTGTCAACAATGTCTGTAGTGCGTGTCATGTCATTCTACGGCAAACATCAATACAAAGTTGTCATTTCTACCATGTTTTTTGTTATGAATAACAGGTTTGTAAGGCTTAGAATGACTTATATACCACCCTTGTCATGTCAAACCAGTGGTTGAATTCACAAAAAGGTGGAAACCAGTGCTTGCTTGCTTGGGAGTTTTTGACACACGTTAGCTGGGTTTTTCTGGGATGGCTTTGCATTATGCCTCCCTCAGTACTCTTTACAATATGGTCAACACCCATGAATGGGATGATCTAGTCATATTGCAAGAAGACTTGTTTTGTGAACTGACTGTACGGTTCATATAACTAGTTATATTTGGCTGTAATTGTCAAACATATTTATATGGGTTATATTACTGGTAGGCTGTAGTGGGGTAGATTCTGTGGGGTATAACCCCTTAGGGTTTTCCTACTTGTAAAATTTCTCTCGATAGTGAACCTCACCTTGCCTAGCTATCTCAACATGGTATCAGAGCAATGGTCCTAAGGACCTAAGATTGGGGCCCACCTACTCATGAGTTACTTTCCCTACAGCTATACCTACGTGCCTACCTTGCCTGCTGCCCGCGCGCGCCTCGGCTGCATGCGCGCGTGCATTTTTTTTTAGCGCGCCCCGCTGCCTTAGCCGCCCGCGTGCTCGCTGCTGTCGCGCGCAGCTCGGCGCCGCGCGCAGCCCGCCGCCACGCGCGACCCGCCGCCGCGTGCAGCCAGTAGCCACGCGCAGCCCGCAGCCGCGCGCAGCCCGTCGCCGCGCGCAGCCCGCAGCCGCGCGCAGCCCGTCGCCGCGCGCAGCCAGCTGCCACGCGCAGCCCGCAGCCGCGCGCAGCCCGCTGCCGCGCGCAGCCCGCAGCCGCGCGTGCCCTGCCCTGCCTGTGCGCCACTGCCTCGACCTGAGCGCTTAGCCGCCCGTGAGTCGTGCGCTTGCCTGCCTTACGCACTTGCCTGCCTAGAGTGCGCCTGCCTGCTTTGCGCTTACCTGCCTGGAGTGCGCTTGCCTGCCTGACGCGCTTGCCTTTCCTGGAGTGCGCCTGCCTGCCTTGTGCTTGCCTGCCTGGAGTGCGCCTGCCTGCCTTGCGCTTGCCTGCCTGGAGTGCGCCTGCCTGCCTTGCGCTTGCCTGCCTGGAGTGCGCTTGCCTGCTGCCTGAGCCTGCTGCCTGCACCTGCTACTTTTGCCTGCGCTGCAACCATGGCGACCCTTACTGTTCTCGCCTTTGAGCCTGACGGCCGCCCCATCGAGTTTGACACCTGGCTTAGCGATCTGCGCCTTTACCTTATGACTGACGTCGCAGACGGAGTATCACTGCTAGCCTATGTGACCGGCACTGTCCCTACTCCCGCTGAGACTGCTCCTGCCCCTGAACGAGCACAGTGGGAGCTCCGCGATGCAGTCGCGCGCCTTGTTATTCGCAATCACCTACCGATCTCTGAGCGCGCGCATTTCAACCAGCTTAAGACTGCTAAGACGCTGTATGATGCTGTCGTTGCCCGCTATTCCGCCCCGGCCACAGCCACCGTTGGTAGTCTCATCCTGCCTTACCTGTTCCCAGACTTAGCCTCGTTTCACACTGCTGCCGACCTTATCACTCACCTCCGCGCTAGTGACGCCCGCTTTCGAGCTGCTCTCACCGACGAGTTCCTCGCCACGAACACCCCCCCGCTGTACTTTACCCTCTACATCCTCGTCACCCGCCTCCCTGACACTCTTCGTTCTGTCAGGGATCACTTCCTTGCCAAGGATCCTACCGCTATCACTCTGGACGACTTCGAGCAGCAGCTGGTCGCAGCAGAGAAGAACATCCTCGCTGTCGGTGCTGCTCGTGGCACTCCCCGCACTCCCCTCTTTGAGGGGTGCTCCCCCTCCCCTCTTGACCCCTCCTACGCCTCTGCTGCTACTGCTGTCGACTTCCTCGGTGCGGAGAAGGTCGCAGCGGCTTCCGCTCCTAGTGGGAAGCGCGGCGGTGGCAGGGGCGGCAAGGGTGGCAGGGGTGGCGGAGGTGGCGGTGGAGGGAGCGGTGGTGGAGGCGGCGGGGGTAGTGGAGGTGGTGGGGGTGGACGTGGGGGTGGAGGCGGTGGGTGGGGTGGCGGCAGGACCGGGGGCGGTGGAGGCGGCGGCGGCGGTGGTGGGGGAGGAGGCAGCGGCAGTGGCGGTGGAGGTGGGAGTGGGGGTGGATCTGGCCAGAAGGGTGGCCCCACTGGTGGCCAGCAGCAGCAGCAGCAGCAGCAGCAGCAGCCGCCACAGCAGCAGCAGCAGCGTCCTCCCCTCACCTCCCAGCAGCTCAATGACTGGTATGCTGGGCGTGGGGCGTCTCGGGGTTCTGACCGCTGCCCCTATGTCATTCGTACTGGCCCCCGCCAGGGTCGCCCCTACAACGGTTCTCACACTGAGTATCGCTGTTTCGCTAGGCTTAGTGACGCCTGGCGCGCCAAGTACCCTGATGCTGTTGAGTTCCCCAACTGGGCAGAGCTGCTTAGGCGTGATGTGCCTATCTTTGATCTGGACTATGATGTTATTCTTGCTGCCATGTATGCATTGACTGTTAGTGCTGAGGGTGACTGCTACTTGTGTGTGCCGCCTGACCCTGGTATTGACCCCGGTATAAGGGCTGCAGCCCTAGGTGCTAGTGAGTCTGCTCCCCTTGGTACTGAGTCGGCTCAGGCCTTGCACACGTTTACACTTGACTCTGGTGCTTCCCGCTGTTTCTTTCGCGATAGCACCACCGTCACTCCCCTCCCTGCACCTGTCCCTGTCTCACTGGCTGACCCCTCTGGGGGCCCAGTGCTTGCACGAGCCACGACTGTGCTCCCGTGCCCGGCGGTCCCGTCTGGTGAGCTGTCAGGTCTCCACGTTCCCTCGTTCTCTACGAACCTGGTGAGCAACGCCGTCCTCCAGGATCACTGGGTTGACACCTGGACTCCTGGAGGGCAGCGTGTGGCGATCTGCACGTGCTCCAAGACTGGCCGCCACCTGGCCACGTTCACTCGTGAGCCGGGGTCTAGTCTGTACACCCTCACCACTGTTTCACGCTACACTCCTTTGTCTCCTCAGCTGTACGCGTCTGCTCAGGTAGCTACCCAGTGTGAGTGCCGCCGCCTGTCGCACGACACGCTTCTGTGGCACCACCGCCTTGGTCACCCCTCCCTTCCTCGCCTTCGTAGCATGCACTCTCGCTCCCTGGTCTCTGGGCTTCCCAGGTCTCTGCCTGCCCTCCCTCCCTCGCCTGCGCCGCCCTGCATTCCTTGCGTCAAGGGGCGGCAGCGCGCCGCTCCTCACTCCTCCTCGTTTCCTCCCACAGAGGCTCCCCTGCAGACGCTTCACCTGGACGTGTGGGGCCCAGCCCGCGTCCAGGGACAGGGCCGTGAGCGGTACTTTTTGCTGGTTGTCGACGACTACACGCGTTACACCACGGTCTTCCCCTTGCGCAGCAAGGGGGACGTCCCTGCTGTTTTGATCCCCTGGATCCGCGCTGTGCGTCTCCAGCTCCGCGAGCGGTTTGAGCGGGACTTCCCTGTCCTGCGTCTGCACTCTGACAGAGGTGGTGAGTTCTCCTCTGACCTCTTGGCAGCCTTCTGTGCGGAGCACGGCATCACCTAGTCGTTCACGCTTCCGGCCTCTCCGCAGCAGAATGGGGTTGCTGAGCGCCGCATTGGCTTAGTCATGGAGGTCGCTCGTACCTCCATGATCCATGCGGCGGCTCCCCATTTTCTGTGGCCGTTCGCGGTCCGGTACGCCGCGCATCAGCTCAACCTCTGGCCCCGTGTCTCCTTGCCGGAGACCTCGCCCACGCTGCTGTGGACGGGGGAGGTTGGCGATGCGTCGCGTTTCCGGGTCTGGGGTGCTCGTGCCTTTGTCCGCGATCTCACCGCGGACAAGCTCTCTGCTCGCGCCATTCCCTGCGTCTTCCTTGGTTTTCCTCCTGACGCGCCTGGCTGGCAGTTTTACGACCCCACCTCGCGCCGTGTCTTTGCGTCTCAGGACGTCACCTTTGACGAGTCTGTTCCCTTCTACCGTCTCTTTCCCTACCGCACTGCCTCTCGCCCCCCCCCGCCGCTCTTTCTCGCTCCAGGTCCTCCCCAGGTAGACCCCCTCCCCGCGCCAGGTCCTGCTCCTTCAGGTGTTTCTCAGGTAGACCCTCCGGTACCTGCGCCTGTTGAGGTCACTGGTGACTCAGGTCCTGCTGGAGGTGGTCCTGCTCGGGGTGCTGTCTCTGGGGGTGCTGAGCCTGGGGGTGCGGAGCCTGAGCGAGAGGCGCCTGGAGGTGCTGAGCCTGGGGGTGCGGAGTCTGGGGGTGCTGTGCCTGCGCGTGAGGAGCCTGGAGGTGCTGAGCTTGGGGGTGTCGAGTCTGAGGGTGCGGAGCCTGAGCGAGAGGAGCCTGGAGGTGCTGAGCCTAGAGGTGCGGAGTCTGAGGGTACTGAGCCTGCGCGTGGGGAGCCTGGAGGTACTTCGCCTGGAGGTTCTGGAGCTGCTGAGGGTGCTGGAGCTGGAGGTTCTGGAGCAGTTGGGGGTGCTGGCGCTGAGGGTTCTGAGTCTACTGTTGCGCGGTCTCCTTGGAGTAGCCGCCTTCGTCCGCGTGTGCCTCTCACCCCACAGCAGCTGCAGGACTGGTACGGTCGCCGTCAGCGTCGCGCTGCTGGAGCCCGGGGCTCTGCTGCTGGAGGTAATTCTACTGCCGTCGCTGGAGCTAGGAGTGGTGCTGGTACTTTGTCTAGTAGAGGTACTGGAGTCGCTGGTCCCGGAGGTGCTCGTACTGGAGGTACTGGAGCTGCTGGGGCTGGGGGTGCTGCGTCTGGAGGTGCTGCTGCTGGAGACACTGAGACTGGAGACCCTGGGACTGGAGGTGCTGGTTCTGGGGGTGCTGCTGCTGGAGACACTGCGGTTGGAGACCCTGGGACTGGAGGTGTCGGTTTTGGGGTTGGAGCTTCTGGAGCTGCTGGGGGTTCTGGAGCTGCTGGAGCTACTGGTACTGGTGCAGCTGCGCCGACACGACTGTTCTTCGCTCCGCCGTCTCCGTCGTCTCTGCCGCCGCCTGACTCTGCTCTTCGTCAGGTTGTTACTCTTCCCTCGTCTACTGGTCTTCCGTTACAGCCTGGCTCACCGCTGCCTGCTCCCTCTCCTTACACTGAGCAGACAGGTAGTCCTGCCGAGCGTCGTGAGCCTGCGTCGCGTCCTGTCTCGCCTGTTCGTCCTGGTCATACCGGTCGTCGTGTTCCTCGTTCGCGTCAGCCGGCTGTCCCCAGCGCACACCTCGTAGTCCGTCGTCCTTCCTCTGCTCCGCAGCCTGTTCCTCTGCCGTCTCCTCCTGCGTCCTCTTTGCCTGACGTTCCGAACCCTGAGTCTGACCGGTTTCGTGCTGAGCACCCTACTGTCACGCGTCTGCTAGCCACTGTTGTCACTGACCTGTCGTTTGAGTCTACTGCTGCGTCTGCTCTTGTCGCTGAGCTTGTTGACTTTGCTGCTGCCTGTCGTCTAGACTTTGCTGCCGGTCTTGTTGCTGAGTCTGAGTCTGTCTGTCCTCCGTCCGTCGGGGGTGAGTGTGCTCTTGGCACGGACGTCCTTGAGGACAGACAGGAGGAGTTCCAGTGCTTTGCTGCTGCTTTGCCCCATCTCGTGTCCATGCTAGTTGCCCGTGAGGGAGACCCGGATGCACCAGACATCCCGACTCCGCGCTCTTACGCAGAGGCGATGGAGGGTCCCTACTCCTCTCAGTGGCAGACAGCCATGGACGCAGAGATGGCTTCCTGGAAGTCCACAGGCACCTACGTCGACGAGGTTCCCCCACCTGGGGCGAACATCGTCAGTGGTATGTGGATTTTCAGGGTGAAGCGGCCGCCGGGTTCTCCGCCTGTCTTCAAGGCGCGCTACGTTGCTCGAGGCTTCAGTCAGCGAGAGGGAGTAGACTTCTTCCAGACCTTCTCCCCCACCCCGAAGATGACCACTCTTCGGGTGCTGCTGCACATAACCGCTCAGCGTGACTACGAGCTTCACTCTCTTGACTTTAGCACAGCCTTCTTACAGGGCAGCTTGCACGAGGAGATCTGGCTGCGCCGCCCACCTGGCTTCACTGGGTCGTTCCCTCCTGGTACCCAGTGGAGCCTCCGGCGGCCAGTCTACGGTCTCCGCCAGGCGCCACGTGAGTGGCACGACACACTGAGGACTACACTTGCGGCTCTTGGGTTCGCTCCTTCGACTGCTGACCCGTCGCTGTTCTTGCGCACCGACACTTCGCTGCCGCCGTTCTACATCCTCGTGTACGTCGACGACTTGGTCTTTGCCACTGCTGACACTGAGGCTCTCGCCCACGTGAAGTCGGAGCTGCAGAAGAGACACACGTGCACAGACCTGGGTGAGCTGCGCAGTTACCTTGGCTTGCAGATCACCCGGGATAGAGCACGCCGCACCATCACACTGACTCAGTCACACATGGTGCAGCAGGTCCTTCTGCGCTTCGGCTTCACCTGGTCCTCGCCACAGCACACTCCTCTGGCTACAGGTCACTCGCTCTCAGCTCCACCTTCGGACGAGTCCGTAGAGCCGAGTGGTCCTTACCCAGAGCTAATGGGCTGCCTCATGTACCTGATGACCTGCACTCGTCCTGACCTTGCATACCCTCTTGGCCTTCTCGCTCGCTATGTGGCTCCTGGTAGGCACCGACCAGAGCACATGGATGCTGCTAAGAGGGTACTGCGCTACTTGTGCAGTACATCGGGCATGGAGCTCGTGCTTGGAGGACGGAGTGAGGTGATCCTAACTGGGCACTCAGACGCGTCTTGGGTTGACGACCAGGCTACACAGCGGTCGTCACAGGGTTACACCTTCAGCCTTGGCTCTGGTTCTGTTTCTTGGCGGTCTACACGCTCGTCTTCTGTTCTCAGCTCCAGTTGTGAGGCTGAGATCTACGCCACCGCCATGGCTGCACAGGAGCTACGCTGGCTCACTTACCTGCTGACTGACTTGGGTGAGCGGCCTCGTTCTCCTCCAGTTCTGTACGTTGACAACAAGGCAGCCATTGCCTTGTGTGAGGAGCACAGACTGGAGCACAGAACGAAGCACATCGCTCTGCGTTACTTCCTGGCTCGAGAGTTGCAGCAGCGAGGCCAGCTTCGTCTTCGTCACGTGGCCACTCGGGCCAACACTGCTGATATATTCACCAAGGCACTTCCGTCTGGTGATCATCAGCGCTTCTGTACCCTGTTAGGCCTTGTGCCTACGTTTCCACACTTGCTGTAGTTCTTGCTTGTACTGTGATATATACCTGCTTGTTGGTTCTTGCTAGATAGTCATCATTGTACTGTTATTGCTGCATATATATCTCTGCATGTGAACTGGCCTTGTGGCCTTTTGCTTGTGCTCAGAGTATGTGGTGACGTTGTGATCCACCCTGAGCTTGCTTTGCCTTTCTTGACTGGTCTTGTGACCTCTTGCTCTCCCCCACTTTGCCTATGGGGGTGTGTCAAACATATTTATATGGGTTATATTACTGGTAGGCTGTAGTGGGGTAGATTCTGTGGGGTATAACCCCTTAGGGTTTTCCTACTTGTAAAATTTCTCTCGATAGTGAACCTCACCTTGCCTAGCTATCTCAACAGTAATATTACAGTTTGACAGTACCTTTTTACATGTTTTGAAGACTATGGCCCCCCCCTTTCATTGACTGCCCACACTGCCTTTATATAGGGTTCGTTTTCACCACATTTCTATGATAATGGATAAATTATGTGATGGCATTTGTAGTGAATTCAACATTTCAGTGGCTGGGTGTACCGTTTTGTGCTCATAGACCTTGTGGGGTGCTGAGTTTCGAGTGTTTCTTCTGACACATCGGGCCAGAATTTTCGACCACCACGTGCCACATTCGAGTCGTACAAGGTGGAGTCATGCAGAGAACGCTTATAAATTGGATCGCGAGCTGCATGGCGTCCAATCGAGGTGCATCACATGAAGAAATGCAGGCGGCCATTCAGAGATACATGCGTGCGAAAATTGGGACGGTCGGCGGTGACTTGGCGAAAATGCGCCTCGTCCAGATTGCACCGTATTGCACAAACATTCACTTAAAAGGTGTACCGACTGACCGAGTACGACCTCCAGGTAGGTGCGCCCTCTTGAAAGATGGATTAGATTTCGTAACGACCCCGCAACCATGGCGACACATTCTTTAAGTTATGTCGGGGGAAATACTCCCTTCGAATCAGGCCGTTAGGCTCAAACTCAGAGGTATAAAAGTCAGAGAGTGGTACGTTTTTCATTTTGCAGATTCTCCTTCTCTTTTGTTCATTTTCTTCCCACTCCAACTACTCTGCACCCCACTTTCCTTAGTCGATGGAGCCCTCTATTGAACTCGAGGGGGCTGGTCTGCGTGTGCGGTTGTCGCGTTTAGAGTTCGAAAACTTGCGGGACCAGGAAGCGGAATGGTCCGAGAACATTCTCAACTTTGTGCTGCTGTAAGTCGCACTCGAATTGAGTGGTACTTTTTCGAGTTTACCTACCATCTAAACGACGTCCCCCATTTAGCTGTAAAATTTGTGAGCTTGTTTGGTACTCTGAGCTGTGACGTGTTTCGTGAACATCCACTTTCGTCCACCACCGATTGCTTCTAGCGGTAGGCTGTTCGAGGATTATTTCAGCTCTACGTCACTCATAAACTTTCGAGATTTTGGTATGCTACCTGGAATGTGAGCTGTAGCGATCGCCTCTTGAAACCATTTTTCGAGCGTGTTGTCTCGTAATCTTTCGCAGGATGCTTGCCAAAAATAGGCTGACCGCGGAGCAGCTTTCGAAGGTCGAAATCGTCCCCATGAGTCGGGTCAACGTCGCCAAGGCGAAAGTCCCACTCGAACCTATGGGTCCAGGCAGACTCACAGGTCTCCTTGGCAAGAAACTCTGCGTCTTCTCGTTATGGTCCAGGTGGCTCGAATATACGAAGTTGATTTCGAAATTATTTGTACGGCTTTGTTTCTTCCCTTGAGATTTTTCTAAAGGTGTCTATTATTTCGCCACACCACCCCTTGCGGTATCACTGCGGAACCGAAGGCGCGTTGTAGCCTCTTTGTTCTCGTACGCCCCGACAGTCTGGTGGCCCACCCGAAGTTACCGGTTCAGACGCGTCTTTTGCATTTCGACCCCAAAGCCACTTCTCCGACTCATAAGCACGCAGACCTCGCCCAAAATATTGTGCCGTGAGTATCCGCCGTTTAAGCGGCATTCGTGCGTGTTGCAATGTGAACGACGCTCAGTGAAGTCGGACCTCTTATGTTGAGCAGGTGGCTTGAGCAGCAGCTCTTGATGGAATATTCAAGAGGGGAAGCGAACTTGGGGGAAGCGACCTTGGTCGGAGAGACCCAGGAAGTATTTCGCGACATTCGTAAGCGCATCACAGGCGGCTGGAAGCTCGACAAAACTGGGGTTAGTTATCGAATACAGTGCTACGTGCTACATTATTATTTAAAACATGGCCGTGCTAACGCTTTTCCGCATCCGTGTTGTTGCAGAAGCTAACTCAGTCACTCGGCCAAAGGGAGGTTGGTTCGGGACTTCACGTGGCCTACCAGTGGTGCAAGATGCTCGATCATTTCGACGTCATTCTGGAGCAACAGACGAGGGACGAAAAATTCCTCTCTTTGGGTACCCCACAATACCGTCGAGAGAATATTCTGGATGACATACTCACCGACTGTGGGAAGTATTTTGACAAGGTTGCACGTGGTGAAACTACGGGTGAGGGGGAAGAGGACAACTTGGTCCATCATGGGCCTGTCGCAGAGGACACAGAGCCCCCGCCAGAAATTGATGCGGAAATAGTCGCGGTAGGGGCGCTGGTTTCTGACAGCGTTCGAATGGGTCTGGCCAACGAGCGTCAAAGCGTGACGGATGGGGAGCGTCGGCTGATAGATACAGACGACGCACACGGTCGGAGGGAGAGTGCGCGCGAGGTATTGCGAGGAATGAGGGAGACGCAGCAGAGGGCAGCAGTGGCCAAAATTCAGCGTTGCGGATAGGAGGCCGTACAGCAGAAGGGGGAGGGGGAGAGCATGGAGGAGCTACCAATGGCTTTACAGGCAGTGCAACTCCCCGTCGAGGATGAACAGGATCAGGGGCAGAGGATGGAACGCGAAACAAGGATGGTGTATCAGAGGCGTGAGGCACGAACAAAGAAGAGGTGTGATCAGGGGCGGGAAGAAGGCGATGCGGTGGACGCGAATGAGAGGGTGGAACAGGAGCGTATCATGTTCGATGACGAGGGTCGAGAGTTTCGCGCGACGGAGGGGGATAGGGAGGGAGATGAACGAGAGCAGGAGAGGGTCGAGAACGAGAGGCGTCTTAAGCGCGAAAATCAGGTTGCGCTGCAGAGAGAGGTCGGGACTGAGGGACTCAAGGAGAAAAGGTCGATGGAGCGCGAAAGAGAGGAGGCACGACAGAGGGTGGAAAAGGAGGGGCTCGAGGCACAAAGGCGGGTGGAGCGCGAGAAGGAGGAGAATAGGCAGAGGGAGGAGGAAGAGCGGAAGAGGGAGGAGGCGAGGAAGGTGGAGCGCGAAAGGGAGGAGAATCGGCAGAGACAGGCGGAAGAGCGGATAAGGGAGGAGGCGAGGAAGGTGGAACGCGAAAAACAGGAGGCGCGGCAGCGGGTGGAGGAAGAGCGCAAGAGGGAGGAGGCGAGAAAGATGGAGCGCGAAAAGGAGGAGACCAGGCAGAGGGAGGAGGAAGAGCGGAAGAGGGAGGAGGCGAGGAAGGTGGAGCGCGAGAAAGAGGAGGCGCGGCAGAGGGAGGAGGAAGAGCGGAAGAGGGAGGAGGCGAGAAAGATGGAGCGCGAAAAGGAGGAGACTCGGCAGAGGGAGGAGGAAGAGCGGAGGAGGGAGGAGGCGAGGAAGGTGGAGCACGAAAAAGTGGAGCGGCAGAGGGAGGATGAAGAGCGGAAGAGTGAGGATGCGAAGAATGTGGAGCGCGAAAAGGAGAAACTGCAGAGGGAGGAAGAAAATCGGAAGAGGGAGGAGGCAAGGAGGGTGGAGCGCGAAAAACAGGAGGCGCGGCATCGGGTGGAGGAAGAGCGGAGGAGGGAGGAGGCAAGAAAGATGGAGCGCGAAAAAGAGGAGGCACGTCAGCGGGAGGAGGAAGAGCGGAGGAGGGAGGAGGCGAGAAAGATGGAGCGCGAAAAGGAGGAGACCAGACAGAGGGAGGAGGAAGAGCGGAAGAGGGAGGAGGCGAGGAAGGTGGAGCGCGAGAAAGAGGAGGCGCGGCAGAGGGAGGAGGAAGAGCGGAAGAGGGAGGAGGCGAGAAAGATGGAGCGCGAAAAGGAGGAGACTCGGCAGAGGGAGGAGGAAGAGCGGAGGAGGGAGGAGGCGAGGAAGGTGGAGCACGAAAAAGAGGAGCGGCAGAGGGAGTATGAAGAGCGGAAGAGTGAGGATGCGAAGAATGTGGAGCGCGAAAAGGAGAATCTGCAAATGGAGGAAGAAAATCGGAAGAGGGAGGAGGCAAGGAGGGTGGAGCGCGAAAAACAGGAGGCGCGGCATCGGGTGGAGGAAGAGCGGAGGAGGGAGGAGGCGAGAAAGATGGAGCGCGAAAAAGAGGAGGCGCGTCAGCGGGAGGAGGAAGAGCGGAGGAGGGAGGAGGCGAGAAAGATGGAGCGCAAAAAGGAGACCAGACAGAGGGAGGAGGAAGAGCGGAAGAGGGAGGAGGCGAGGAAGGTGGAGCGCGAGAAAGAGGAGGCGCGGCAGAGGGAGGAGGAAGAGCGGAAGAGGGAGGAGGCGAGAAAGATGGAGCGCGAAAAGGAGGAGACTCGGCAGAGGGAGGAGGAAGAGCGGAGGAGGGAGGAGGCGAGGAAGGTGGAGCACGAAAAAGAGGAGCAGCAGAGGGAGGATGAAGAGCGGAAGAGTGAGGATGCGAAGAATGTGGAGCGCGAAAAGGAGAATCTGCAGAGGGAGGAGGAAAATCGGAAGAGGGAGGAGGCAAGGAGGGTGGAGCGCGAAAAACAGGAGGCGCGGCATCGGGTGGAGGAAGAGCGGAGGAGGGAGGAGGCGAGAAAGATGGAGCGCGAAAAAGAGGAGGCGCGTCAGCGGGAGGAGGAAGAGCGGAGGAGGGAGGAGGCGAGAAAGATGGAGCGCGAAAAAGAGGAGGCGCGGCAGAGGGAGGAGGAAGAGCGGAAGAGGGAGGAGGCGAGGAAGGTGGAGCGCGAAAAAGAGGAGGCGCGACAGCGGGAGGAGGAAGAGCGAATGAGGGAGGAGGCGAGGAAGGTGGAGCGCGAAAAGGAGGAGGCGCGGCAGCGGGCGGAGGAAGAGCGGAAGAGGGAGGAGGCGATAAATATGGAGCGCGAAAAGGAGGAGACTAGGCAGAGGGAGGAGGAAGAGCGGAAGAGGGAGGAGACGGAAAAGGTGGAGCGCGAAAAAGAGGAGGCGCGGCAGCGGGAGGAGGAAGAGCGCAAGAGGGAGGAGGCGAGGAAGGTGGAGCGCGAGAGGAAGGAGAATCGGCAGAGGCAGGCGGAAGAGCGGATGAGGGAGGAGGCGAGGAATGTGGAACGCAAAAAACAGGAGGCGCGGCAGCGGGAGGAGGAAGAGCGCAAGAGGGAGGAGGCGAGAAAGATGGAGCGCGAAAAGGAGGAGACTAGGCAGAGAGAGGAGGAAGAACGGAAGAGGGAAGAGTCGAGGAAGGTGGCGCGCGAAAAGGAGGAGAAGCGGCAGAGGGCGCTGGAAGAGCGGAATAGAGAGGAGGCGAGGAAGGTGGAGCGCGAAAAGGAGGAACGGGAGCGGAACAGGCTGGAGGCCAATGAGCGAGAAACGGGCGGAAAGCAAGCGAGGGAGAGGGACGAGCGTGATCGAAACAGGCTGGAGGCAGCGCCGCGAGACCCGCGCGAAAGGGAAGAGGCGCGGCAGAGGCAAGAACGGGAGCGTAAGAGAGACGAAAGCGAACGCCGAAGGCATGAGCTGAGAAGACTAGAGCGCGAAAGGCAAGTCGCTTAACATGGTGCCGGAGGGCAGCGGGGGTGCGATGGAACCCGTCACACAAACGAGGGCCAGAGGGGCGCGAGGGTCTGTCAAACCCAAGCGGGGCGGGGTGCAGGGGAAGGAGCACGAAAAGTGGTGGTTGGCGACCAGCCAACCGTGGGGCAGCAGGGGACGACGGTTCGTCGGGCAGCGGAGGCGGGTTTAGCGGGATTGGGAACTGGAGGTCCGAGACAGGTTATTCAGCGGGATGGTGGCCGGCGTGATGCGCAACCAGTTCAGAACAGGGTTGGCGAGGGAGACCGTAGGAGGCTCGAGCAGTCAAGGCCAGCCGGTCGGCGAGAGGGTGAAGCGCGGCGAACGCTACGGGGTGAGCGAGAGGCGGAGGAGCGTGTGTGGCGTGGGGTGGGATGGGCAGTGGAGGGAGGACGAGTGGAAGAGGAGCTGGAGAGTGCGACGAGTGCGCTCCCTATTCAGAGGCGCCGTGCGCGTGAGGCAGAGGGTCCTGCTGCGGTGCAGGCCGAGGGACTAGAGGAGGGTGAATGGGTGGCTGTGGAGAGGGTGCTGGAGGAACAGGAGAATGCCGGCCCCCAGGTTTTCGTGGAGACAGCGGGTGGATTTGAGGAGGCTGGCGACCGCATCGCAGCTAGCGGCAGGGTGCAAACCTCGTCAGAGTTAATGCGGCGTCTGACGTTGGTGGCGAGGTCCGTGGCCAGGATTTCGTCGGAGCATGGTGTCCGCTTCAGCGAATGCATGGCCGAGATCCGCCAGTTTGGTTCGCAGATGCAGGGATGGGACATGCGCTACTTGCAGGACTACGACGATCTCACGAACGAGTACCACGAGCTCAAAGATTCAGTGGTCCGGGAGCGCGCGGAGCTCGTCCAATTGCGTACTGCTCTGACGACGGCTGCCGCCGAGGCACGAGCGGCAGCAGCTGATGCAGGTCGAGCAGCTGCAGCAGCGGCTGTTGGAGCATTGCAGGAAAAGTTAGCTGGGTTTTTCGAAAGGTATGAGGAGAAGCTGAAGGGTGTGGTGGAGCAGGCAATAGAACGTGCGTCAAAAGGGGGGAAGCTGGAGGCCACGATCGCTCCCATCTCCATGCAACACGTGCAAAAAGCTTTTGACAAAAGCATCTACGATGCGTGGGAGGATCTCCGAACGGCAGACGACCAAAACCAGCTGACTTTCAAAGCGATTCAGAAGGCTGTGGCAGAATTGGGAGCAACGCTCAAAGGGCCGACTGGACCCATCAGGGTTGAAAATCCCGCCGCTGTCAGAGTTGAGGCCACACCAAACCCTGCGCGAACGCACACCGAAGCAGACTCTCCGGACATCCCTATTTCCGCGGCACAAAAAGTCATGGAAAGGTTTGCCGCGACATCGGAGGGCGTGGCGGCTGACGTGGGTGGGGCGGGTGGGGCAGGCGCCGGTGTGGCAGATGTGTGCTTGTCCCAGCCGGTGAGCAGAAACTGGAGAGAGTCTTTTCGGGCGAAAGAGTTGCTGAAAGAGAAGGACAAGGAAAGCGACAAGAGGAGGGCGACCGATGCGCGGAAACGGTCTGCAATTCAAACGGCGCAAGCGACGGCAGCACAGAAGAGACGGGCTGTGGTGGGGGTGGGGAATCCCAGAGGCGATGATGGGACTGGGACTGTTGTTAGCAGCGGGAGAGCGACGGAAAACCAAGAGGCAACAATAACCGCGGAACCAGGAACCTTGCGTGCAACCATGGCCGAGAGGAGGAAAGCGGAACAAGGGAAGAAGGCCGAGGAGGACCGCAAGCGTGCACAGGAGGAAAGGGCGCGGCAGGATAAGGTGGTGGCAGAGCGGGCCGACAGAGCGGCCGAGGAAAAACGCAAGGCGGATGAGGAGAGGAGGGTGCGGGAGGAGCAGGCGATGGAGGCAGCTCGGGTGGAAAGAGAGGCGGAGGAAAAACGCAAGGCGGATGAAGAGAAGAGGGTGCGGGAGGAGCAGGCGAAGGAGGCAGCTCGGGTTGAGAGAGAGGCGGAGGAAAAACGCAAGGCGGATGAAGAGAAGAGGATGCGGGAGGAGCAGGCGAAGGAGGCAGCTCGGGTTGAGAGGGAGGCGGAGGAAAAACGCAAGGCGGATGAAGAGAAGAGGGTGCGGGAGGAGCAGGCGAAGCAAGCAGCTCGGGTAGAGAGAGAGGCAGAGGACAAACGCAAGGCGGATGAAGAGAAGAGGGTGCGGGAGGAGCAGGCGAAGGCATTGAAGGTTGCGAAAGAGAAGCGGGCGGAGGCACTGAAGAAGAAAAAGGAACTCCAGGCAAAGCGTGAGAGGATGCAGGCACAACTGGACGAACTTGCAAAGTTGGAGGAGGATGCGAAGGAGGAAGAGGAGAGGCAACTGAAAGAGTTGGAGGCGCAGAAGGATATGATGGAAACAGAGAGGCAACAGAATGCGGCGGAGGATGCGGAGGAGGCAGCAGGGCAAGGGCAGCGCGAATACGCGATTCTTAGCGTTGCGCCCACGGCCGGGATTCTTCAGGTGGTTCCTCCAGACCACAGACAGCCAGTCGAAATTGTGGGTATGGCAGAGGATGTAGAGTCAATGGATCGGACAGGCCACACGGATTCAGAGTCCCAAACGGCTTCGAAGAAACCCCGCACCGATCAATCAGCCGCCAACTTCAATGCAGAAGCGGAGTCAGAGAATGCGGCAGCGTCGGATAACGAAGTTGGGGCAGGGCATGCGAATCTTGAGGCGGTGTTGGGAGAAGCGGTCGAAAATGTGGCAGAAAAGGATACGATACCCGACGCACTGGGCAAAACGTGGGGTGTTTCCAAGCACTTAAAAAAAGCGGGGCTTTTTGAACGCGAATATCAACGGAAGGATGGGACGAAGGAGGTGAGATTCTCTTCGGAGCAAACAGTTGGAGGGAAGAAGAGAAACATGGGGAGTTTCAAGGAGAAATGGCGCCGTGACTTTACCGTTGCCATCTGCTGGATGGTGTACTATCCAGAGACCGACATGCTTCATTACGGGATGGATCCCGTCGAAGTTGGGACATGGGATCCCTACCTCGAACTCGCACGCGAATTGCCGACAGGAGTGTGGAGCGTGCTCAACAAAATGGACATGGACAAGTACGAAGAGTGAGTATCCACGATTTACGAGTCCATCTTTCGACTTGTTTATGCCACTAATGTTCCAACTATCCCACTCCTGGCAGCTTCAAGAATGTCTTCGAGAAGATTCAGGCATGTGTGGAACGCGGCGAGCACTGGGAGATCGCGGTTTGCGTGGGGATAGGACAGGCCGTCGTCCTTGGTAGCACTGATGCGGAGTCTCCGGCCAGTGGTGTCAAGTCCGCAGTATATGCAGCAGGGGTGGCCGCATGTCTGTACACCTTGTGGGCTGCTTCGACAGGTATTCCGAGTTCTGACTGGGAAGACGGTGCCGCAGCGGCAGCCCGTGGGACACTCGCAGATCAAAGCCTTGCCAGTCGAGCAGCCTCAGTGTCTCGCTTCGGAATAGCGGCTCTGCGTCGAGTTAGGGACAGCGTGCATGCTCGGAGCGACTGGGAGTCGGTTCTTAGCGGAGTGATAGGATGCATCATAGATCCCGAACCCAAGGACGAGCTGGAGGTTGGTAGCTTGGCGAAAGTGGTTGCTCGGGTGTTGGTGTACTGGTGCGAGTGCAACCTGGCTGCCGCGGGAATCTACGCGTACCAAGGGGGTTTGCTCAACTTTGCCCAGGGGACGCGAGGGCAGAAGCGGAAGGCGACTGCTGGTGGCAAAGCGTGAAGCGAGTGCACAAGGGATGTCAGAAGCTTTGTAGTGCGTGACATGTATTGCTTTTCGAAACACCTCCGAGATTCTTTATTTGGTTGCACTAGCGTGGTTCACCTTGCTTGTTTTTCAAGAGATTTTGTAATCCTAAAACTAGCATACTCTGGATTTCGAATTCCCCTCTCAAGAATGAAGGGCTTGCTTGGTTCGAATTGAAAAGCTAAACTCCACATAGGCAGCGCGACTCTTGCTTTGTAGTCCGTTGCGTACTTTGTATTTCAAGACATTCGCGACCCGCCCGAATCCCTACACACTCGCAGATGGTACGGCCCTATAAACCCGTGGGGTTTCCAACCCAACCGCGAGAAGTCCAGGAAAACAACCCGCGGGATTTCCCTCCCACCCGAACGAAGTCGTGGTAACCTACCCCTGGAGGAGATCCCAACCATCAGCGAGACGCATAGGAAACCAACCCCCTGGAATTCCCACCCACCCGCGGGAAGTCGAGGGAAACAACCCGCGTGCATTCTGATGAACGTCAGCCATGAGAATTCATGTTCCAACCAGCGAGAATGTAGAGCCTCCCACCCGCGGGTGAACTGTGGAACCCACCCAATGTCCTTCCTCGGAACCCACTCGCGTGTGTTCCTTCCTCCCGTATATATTCGATGAATCCCGCCCGCGGACAGTTTTTGACACCCACCAGCCCTGGTTCCAGAACACCATCCCACGCGTGTTACAATGCAATAGTTCTTGATAACCATGAATAGCTCGACTATGAATGAGGCTGTTGGGATATTTGGACGCGCGTTCCAAGAACGTGTTTGTGCAAACCCATATCATCAAGTCGTACAACTATTAACTACCAGTGCTGCCACAGAAACCCTACACACGCGGAAACCCAATCCACAAATCCATCCGAACGACAAACACACACAAGCATAAGCAGCAAGAACCAACCACGAAAAAAAAAGGTTGCAGCACACAACCCTACAACCCATGCCAGATCCACGGAACTCTCAGGCCAACTCCTCGTTGCTCTCGGATCCGCCCAACATAATCGCCTCGTTTTCGTCGTCGTCCTCGTCATCGCGCTCTGCCTCCTCGCCCTTCTTCCCAACCTTCCCCGCGTCGCCTTTCTTGCCTTTCCCACGCGTCCCCCTCTTCTTCGCGGCCTGACGGGCTTTCTCGCAGTCCAGGTAAAGGCCCACGCCTTTTGAGGACGGACACGCAGATCCATCGTAGTTCCAATTGGCCACTACTTCGACCAGCAGGGGCACGCAAACGTGGACTGTCTTGTCCGTAGCCGCGTATCTACTCAGCACACTCTTCTCAACGGTAGCCGCGGACAACATCGGATTAGCAGGGCGTTTCCGGATTGTCGTGTACACGTCTGCCCAGCAAGCTTTCAAACAAAACAAATCGTCCGCGCTCGCGCCACACAGCGTTGCAGCGGCCAAGGCACTCTGGAGCGCAGCGGATCGATGCTCCGCGGTAACCCCCTCAAAGGTCGTTTGCGCACCACCCGTCGTGTTCTAGCGAGTGTATGCCGAGGTGAAGCTCCACATGGCTGCACAACCGAACGCCAACGCGCCCGCGTAAAGCGACTTCTGATCTTTCCCTTTCACCGCCGTTTCGTCATCCGCTGCTTCGAGGCCAATAGCAGCACAAATCGCGGACTCGACCGTAGGCTTCCCTTTCGAGTCCAAGAATCCGCGAGTTCTCTTGAAAATGTTCAACATCCTGCACGAAATGGTTCACAGACGTGTTACGTCTCGCGGTTGAACAGAAGTACGAATACAGCCGCGGGTCGGTTGCGTACCTCTTGTGATTCGCGGCCAGTTTCCGGATATAGATCACCGCGTAAAGCCCCGCAGTCATCTTTCGGGCGAGATCGAGATCGAGGCTCCATTCCACCTCCTCCGGTTCCGTGAGCACCAACTCAGACCTCTGCATGCGGTCGTGCCACACGGTCTGAGCCACCGCTGACAGATAGCGCGCGGGCCCAGCACGCGAAAACGTGCCGAGATAGAAGCGCTCGCCACCATGATGAAGCTCCACCGCGAAGGGGTTTTTCTGGCCTGGAAAAAAACGGACACCGACCATCGGCGTCTGCTTAATCTCGGCACTCTTAGAGCCCCCACCCTCATCCCCACGACCAGCACCTTTCGCCGCTGCCCGCGCCGCATGATATTTCCTCCGTGCCTCCCTCGCCTCCGCCTCCTCGTCGCCAACAGATTCTTCCGCGCCCTCAGTCGTGCCTTCCGCTGCGATCCCCGGCCTGCCAGAAGCAACAGCAGCCACTGCAGGCGCGGCATCTTTCGGGCCAGCAGGAGATAAACCAGCAGCACTCTTCGCTTTCTTCGCGCGGTTGGAAGCCTCGCCTTCGGCAACAGGCGGAACCGAGCGCTTGTCATGACGCACTGGCTCAACACCACCCACAAGCGTCAGCGGCAGACTCGCGTCACCCGCTACACCAGCTCCGAGTTTGGGATCCCGATCCGCGGAATGCACGGGGTCGCCCCACGATCCAGCGTTACCCCCGATGTTCGCCATCACTGCTCTCAGGATCATAGCCCCCGCGCCCGCACCACGCTCCGCCGCTCGCGCCACCGAGTCTTCGAGGCCGACAAGCTTGCGCCAAACCTCCGTGCGCGTCCGCTCAGCGATATCGTTGATCGCGGAAGTGACAAGGGTTTTCAAATCTACCACAGTCCCCTCAACACGTGCAAGTGTGCGCTCGGCCGTCTCCCTTTGCGACGTGGCATTCGCCCTCTCCACACGAATCTCCTGGACCGCGTCAGCAACATCAGAGCGCCCGCGCTTATCAGATTCCTTGAGGCGGGCCTCGATGCGGCTCATGGTTACCATCCCGCGCTCAAACCCATCAACTCCGACAACTTCTCCCGCTGCTGTGCCAACAGCCTTTCCTGCGTCTTGGCCATCTCCTTCCCACGACGGACGGCGGCCTCGAGACACATTACCTCGTGCACAAGCGTGAGTTGAGGCAATGCAGACAGCTCCTCGAAGGATCGGTTGCCGCTCTTGCGCGGCCCCTTTCCGACATCATCACTGCCAGAAGGTCGCCCGGCCGCCTCCGTTCTCAATTCCTGTACGCGGGGTGCACTGGCCTTGTCCGCGAAGTCTGCAGCGAGGGCCTTCCCCACGGTTCCCTCGGAAAGCTCTTTGCCTTTGTCTGCGGCACCGACCTCAATGGTTGCTCCCGCGGAAGAATCTCCCGCAACCTCGGTATCAACAGCCGCGGTATCGACAGCAGGTGTCGTACTCGCGGGTGGGGGTTCCGTTGGGCCCGCACCGGTATCGGCTGCACTGTCCGCATGGTGTCCCGCGTGGGCCGCCGTTGCTTGTTCGCGAACAATTTTGCATGCACAAAACATGCTATAGAACCATTTAAGCGCCCATGCTACAATAAAACACAGCGGCATCGCATCACCGACCCCGCGGATACGAGACGGGAATGACCCGAAGGCGCTTTAGAAACCAGAAAGAATCAAGCACGCCGAAAGATTCAGGACCAAAATTACACGGAAAAGGAGACGGAGCTACCGCACGCGAACTTTAAACCGTGGGGAACGAGTACTCATACCTGCGATAATGAGCTCAGGCATGCGCCTTCGCGGGGGACTTCCCGCGCCTAGAAAACTCGTGCACAAAGAAGTCTTTCTGGTCAGCGAGCACGCATACCTTCAAAGACGTGGAGGCAATGGCGAGGATGAGGCTTTGCGCAGGGTGGGCGGGGTGATGAAAAGCAATGAAAACGGAAAACAAAACAGAACAATGAGTAATGCTGGCCTTTTATACCCTCGGTTTAACGTTCCCTCTGCCTCGTGCGGAACACCCCAATTTCCCGTCTGCTGTCATGCACACTGTGATGCGTCAGATGGGTGCCACGTGTTCACCCGCAGTGTAATATCGCGCATAGGTTTCGCAAGTTACGAGTACTGTACCGAAATTACAACTTCAAGTGGGGTACACAATTTGTGTCGCGGAAAAGCATATAGGGAAACCAATGGCGGGGTTGGAGAAATAAAAAGAAACCTAACAGGGGAGAGAGCAGGAGCAATCCCAGCAAGGGCTTTGGCTCGCGGGGTGCCTTTTTAAGTTCACATTCTTTTACGGGTTATTGGTGCGTGTTTTCCACGTTGAGTCCGGCCAGGCCCCTGCTAAACCCTCCCGGGCCTCTGAGGCTCGCGAGACCGTTGATCCCCGTCCCCTAGCCTACACGAAAGGGGGTTGTGTGGCTTCAGGCGGTCACCGAGCCTGCTCGGTGGCCAGGAGCTGCGCCAGCCTGCTTTCCGAGCACTGCTTTTATAGTTGTTGAGCATTACTATAACTAGCTTAATGTTTACAACCACAGACGTCCCTCCATGGGGAATAGTTTGATGATTGAAGACTACTCTAACGTTGGACCTTTCGACAAACTAACCTAGTTTAATTTTCTAATGGAACTAGACATTCATACTACTTTGATGTAACGCTAACAGAGGATTTTGACCAGAAAAAACTAGAAGTAAAGAAGGGATCAACATCAATAGCACAGTAGAAATGAGGTCCAAGAACTGATGCTGGCCATCGAACATACGTAGTGTCGTTGGCAGTTGGCAGTCTGGAAGATCTACAAAGCTCGGTTACAGTCGGTCGTGGGCAGCACGCTGGGTCTCGCGTTCTACCGAGACCGCTACTGGCCACAAACCTAAGCAGTCTACTCAAATGTATTGGTGGATTGTTTAAACGGTTGTAATCTATTATCCTGCTTGTCATAACCGTCATGGTTTTCCGACATTGAACCTAAGTGTTTGCAGCCCTAGCAATTTGAACAGCACTAAAATGAGCTTAGTGGTTTCGATCACAAGCGTCACACGGCTAGGTTTAAGAGGTTTCGACTAAAATATGCAGACCAGAGAATAGCAAAATGAAGAAAAAGATCAATGTCAAGAGAAAATAGTAGAAAGAAAAGGAAGGATCAATGTCAAGAGGAGTTAAAAAGAGGTCGAAGAACGAATGTGCGCAACCAAGGGTTCGAAGAGTGGTAGATTAAATGAGGGAAGCGATCACGGAAGGAAGTCTCGATAGCGTAAACTACTTCTTCAGTTTAGCCAGCTTCTTCGGCTCCTCGATCTTGATCTTCTTCCAAACATCTTTCCCAAACATCTTCTCTCCCCACCCATCACCCACCATCTGGGCGGCGAAGAGGAGGTACCCGACCTTGCGGCGCTTGTTCTCCGTCGTCTTATCCTTGCCGGGATTATCCCTCTTCGGAGGTGGCTCGTTTCCGAGAATCACCCCATCCGCCAGTGCGCTGATCGAACTCCGACCCACCACGTCCTTCTCGATCTTCGCAATGGCATCTCGGGTGGCCTCCTCCATTTCGTTAGCCCTGTATTTCTCGACCGCGAGCATCACGTTCCTCATCCGCTTCATTTTTTTGTTGCCAGTATCGTCCTTCACACCCTTCTCAATGTACGAGAAAGTGGGGTAGAAACTATTTTCTGACGACAGCTGGCGGAGAGTCTTCCCTTCCATCAAAAAGGTCACCTTCACCCAGTGCTCCCATGCCTTTGCGACAGACTCCGAGTCCCGCCAGGGTTTAACGACAAGGTCGAAAAATGCCCGCACTGGAGTGCTGGCTTGTGCCTTCCCAGGCTTCGGAGCCTCCCCACCAGCTTCCTCCTTTGCCGACGAGCCCGACCCTCGATCAGCAGCCTGTGCGTTCGCGCTGCTCTCTGCACGCGCCTTTAGAGCAGCCAGCTCCTCTTTGAGCTGCTTGTTTTCAGCGGCCGTCTTCTTCTCCCTCTCTTCGGTTTCAGCGAGCCTGTTCTTCAGCACGCCAATCTCGTGATCCTTCTGACCACATTCCGTCCGCCACAGGTTGTTCTCTACGAGGAGCTTCTGGTACTTTCGGGATGAGTTCAGCTTGTAGATCGCATCCTGCGGGAAAACGGATGAGGGATTTCAGGCATTGTCAATGCTGTCGAAATATAAGGGCCGATCAGAGAACTGATGTACTCACAGCGGCTGCAGAGGTGCCTCTGGCTTCACGAAGTTCAATGCCAGCCTTGTGCATGATTGCCACTTTGATGGCCCATTTCTGGAAGAGATGGTGGCGGCAGAGCGGATTCATGTCCGTGTACGGGTGGCGCGGGCACTGGCATGGCCGTCTTGTACCGTCGAAAAGATGGTCGTGATCGGGGCAGTAGAACCACCACATGGCAAGGTCCTGTGCCACGATGTCTCGCCCAGGGTTTGCAAGAGCCTCCAAAAAACTTCTGCCAGAGTGGTGCGGCTTATCCAGATTCTCGCGTTTGTACTTATCAACCTGAGATGGTAGGACAGAGAAGACATTCAGCTCTGCCTAGCGCAACAACTTTAGACACTGCAAAAGGCTGGGTAATCAAGGGGTACCTTTGCCAAATCAGATTCGAGGCGCGGGAAGATGAACAGCTTGAAGAGGTCTTGCAACTGTTTCCACTCGGTGTCGTTGTCGAGTTTAGCGTGCGCTCTGCCGATGTAGTAATCTCCCGGCTCCCCACTGAATCCGGCCATCATCAAGACCGGCCAAAACGGAACGCCCACGACATAGGATTTTCGCATCTCGCCCTGCTCCCAGCCGCCGAGAGCGTTGATGTCGGGGTCGGGACAGCGATCGTCACTCAGGCCTTGGGCTCCCGATCGGCGAAACGCATGGGTCTTTTTGCTAATCCGCCAGGGCGGTCGCGCTACGTCGTTCATGACCCAATTAATCCAGTTGTTGTGAGTCACGTACGGAAGCTCTTCCTGCAGTTGTTCCCTTCCGTGCCTCAATGGGAAGAAAATGTGCTTCTTAGACCACTGAAGGGGGTCGCTGAAGTCCAGTGGCGGAATGATGTCCGCTCCGAATCGCAGTGGCACGAGGTCGTAGACGAAATGAATCCACAGAAAAAGACCACCAACACCGCAGAGCGCGAAGTTGATGTGCCGGGCCAAGAATTGGTGGGTCAGCCTGTTGGTCGCATTCGTCTTGGACTTTCGAGAGGCGAAAACCACCACAGGGAGATCCTTCTGGCGGTCGGGGACGGCCGTGCTGCTACGCGTGTGGCGGACAAACATGTTGGCGAATCGAAGAGCACGAATGCTGCATCCCCTCCCCAACATTTGGTGTGCGAGTTGAATCATCACCTGCACCGCAAAACACCGCCAGAGACTTTCTGATAGTGCAACCCTGGCTCTCTGGTAGCACTCTTTGATCTCCCTCAGAAAGTGCTTCTCGTGCAGGTCCGCGTACTGCTCCGACGTGTAGCAATCGTCCAGAGAGTTTCGGTGCTGATCCTTGCCCTCCCTGCATAGACCAACGTGAAACGTGCTTAGGCATCGAATTTTCGAGAATCTGTTTGGCCATGAAGTGTGTAAATACTCACGCAACCTGCTTGTCGTGCAGCTGTTTCAGCTTGAGCTTCATGTACTCCCGCGATTCGCCGATGTACTCATCTGCTTGGGCCTTCGGGTAGTCGTAGAGTCGAGCTTCAAGTCTGCCCAGGAAGCCCAAAGCGCTCATCTTTGCCTTCATCATGCTCGGCGTACTAGGGATGGGCTCCTTTCCAGCCACTGTCAGAATGAACGGACTGGAATGAATGAACTAGCAGTGAAATGAGTACAAGTACCTAACCCTAGAATTGTGTACCCCCTATAGGCTAACCCACTGCAGCCTAAACAAGCACAACATATATAATGTTTGACACACCCCCATAGGCAAAGTGGGGGAGAGCAAGGGGTCACAAGACCAGTCAAAGCAAAGCAAAACAAGCTCAGGGTGGATCTCAAGGATACCACACAAATTCCGAGCACAAGCAAGTGGTCACAAGACCAGTTCACATGCAGGTTGATAATATAGCAAGAGATACAGTGATCACAACCTAGCAAGTGTAAACATGCAGGCATATATATAAAGATCACAGTACAAGCAGAGTCAAGAAGTAAGTAAGTGAGGTCCAGCAGGCACAAGGCCTAGAAGAGTACAGAAACGCTGATGGTCACAAGGCTGAAGCGCCTTGGTGAACACATCAGCAAGGTTGGCCTCAGTGGCCACGTAACGCAGACGTAGCTGACCACGCTGCTGCAGCTCTCGAGCAAGGAAGTACCGCAGGGCAATGTGCTTCGTTCTGTGCTCCAGTCTGTGCTCCTCACACAAGGCAATGGCAGCCTGGTTGTCGACGTACAGCACTGGAGGAGAACGAGGCCGCTCTCCCAAGTCGGTCAGCAGGTAGGTCAGCCAGCGTAGCTCCTGGGCAGCCATGGCTGTGGCGTAGATCTCAGCCTCACAACTGGAGCTGAGAACAGAAGAAGAGCGTGTAGAACGCCAGGAAACTGAGCCGGAGCCAAGGCTGAAGGTGTAACCCTGAGACGACCGCTGAGTAGCCTGGTCGTCCGCCCAAGAAGCGTCTGAGTGTCCAGTAAGTACAACTCGGTCTCGCCCTCCAAGCACTAGCCCCATGCCCGACGTACTGCACAAGTAGCGCAACACCCTCTTAGCGGCATCCATGTGCTCCTTCCTGTGACGGCCAGGAGCGACATAGCGCGCAAGGATGCTAAGAGGGTATGCAAGGTCAGGTCGAGTGCAGGTCATCAGGTACATGAGGCAGCCCACAAGCTCTGGATACGGGCCACTCGGTTCTACGGACTCATCCGAAGGCAGAGCTGAGAGCGAGTGACCGGTAGGCAGAGGAGTGGACTGAGGCGAGGAGTACGTGAAGCGGAAGCGCTGAAGGATCTGCTGCACCATGTGTGACTGAGTCAAGGTGATGGTGCGCCGTGCTCTGTCCCGGGTGATCCGCAAGCCAAGATAGCTTGTCAGTTCACCCAGGTCTGTGCACGTGTGTCTCCTCTGCAGCTCCGACTTCACGTGGGCGAGTGCCGCGGTGTCAGCAGTGGCAAAGACTAAGTCGTCGACGTACACGAGGATGTAGAACGGCGGCAGCGAGGTGTCTGTGCGTAGAAACAGTGACGGGTCAGCAGTAGAGGGAGCGAACCCAAGAGCCGCAAGTGTCGTCCTCAGTGTGTCGTGCCACTCACGCGGTGCCTGGCGGAGACCGTAGACCGGCCGCTGGAGCCTCCACTGGGTACCAGGAGGAACCGACCCAGTGAAGCCAGGAGGGCGGCGCAGCCAGATCTCCTCGTGCAGGCTGCCCTGCAAGAAAGCAGTGCTGAAGTCAAGTGAGTGAAGCTCGTAGTCGCGCTGAGCGGCTATGTGCAGCAGCACCCGAAGAGTGGTCATCTTCGGGGTGGGGGAGAAGGTCTGGAAGAAGTCGATTCCCTCTCGCTGACTGAAGCCTCGAGCAACGTAGCGCGCCTTGAAGACAGGAGGAGAACCCGGTGGCCGCTTCACCCTGAAAATCCACATGCCACTGACGATGTTCGCCCCAGGTGGGGGAACCTCGTCGACGTAGGTGCCTGTGGACTTCCAGGAAGCCATCTCTGCGTCCATGGCTGTCTGCCACTGAGAGGAGTAGGGACCCGCCATCGCCTCAGCGTAAGAGCACGGGGTCGGGATGTCTGGTGCATCCGGGTCTCCCTCAGGGGCAACTAGCATGGACACGAGATGGGGCAAAGAAGCAGCAAAGCACTGGAACTCCTCCTGTCTGTCCTCAAGGACGTCCGTGCCAAGAGCACACACACCCCCGACGGACGGAGGACAGACAGACTCAGACTCGGACTCAGCAACAAGGCTAGTGGCGTAGTCTAGACGACACCGGGCAGCAAAGTCTATCAACTCAGCGACCAGAGCAGACGCAGCAGAGGACTCAAAGGTAGGGTCAGTGACAACAGTGGCGAGAAGACGGGTGACAGTGGGACTGGCAGCACGACGGGAGTCAGACTCCGGGTCAGGAAGAGTAGGTAGAGAGGACGCAGGAGGAGACGGCAGCGGGACACGCTGAGGAGCAGTGGAGGGACGCAGAGTCATGTAGTGAGTGCCAGGGACAGGAGGAGGACGCTCACGTGGGACACGACGACCAGTGCGAGCAGTACGAACAGGCGACGCAGGACGAGACGCAGGCTCACGACGCTCTGCAAGACCTCCTGTGGGACTAGTGTAAGGAGAGGGACCAGGGAGAGGCGAGGCAGGCGGTAACTGTGACTGCGACTGGACAGGCGGAGGACACTCTACGGAGGGAGGAGGACAAGGAGGAGGAGCCTGACCAAGAACCTGCTGAAGGAGCGGTACGAAGTACGGTCGCGGCCGGGCAGCGTCTCCAGAACCAGCAGAGACACCAGCGCCAGGGTCCTCAGTACCAGCAGCAGCTCCACCGCCCGGGTCCTCAGCACCAGCAGTAGCTCCACCGCTCGGGTCCGCAGCACCAGCAGCAGCTCCACCGCGCGGGTCCTCAGCACCAGCAGGAACTCCACCAGCCGGGTCCTCAGCACCAGCAGCAGCTCCAACGTCCGGGTCCTCAGCACCAGCAGCAGCTCCACCAGCCGGGTCCTCAGCACCAGCAGCAGCTCCAACGTCCGGGTCCTCAGCACCAGTAGCAGCGCCACCGCTCGGGTCCTCAGCACCAGCAGCAGCTCCACCAGGCGGGTCCTCAGCACCAGCAGCAGCTCCACCAGTCGGGTCCGCAGCACCAGGAGCACCACTCCGAAGACTGCAGCGCCTCGTGTACCACTCTCGGATCTGCTGGAGGGGGGGGAGCTCCCGGGCAGGAGCAGGGGGCAGGACAGTCTCATGTGCCAGAGAGCGACACGAGCAGGGGGCGGACAGCTGACCTGACGCAGACGCAGACGCGGACGCAGCTACCTGAGGGGACTCAGTGGTCAGTGTGTACAGGTCCGACCCGGGCTGCCGAGTGAAGGTAGCCAGGTGACGGCCCGTCCGAGCACACGTGCAGTGTGTCACGCGCTCGTATGCAGGGGTAAACTGGTGAACACCCCCGTCCTGGAGCGCACTACCTGCCACCAAGTTCGTAGAGAACGAGGGGAGGTAGAGACCTGACAGTGTGCCTGACGGGACCGCAGGACAAGGAAGGACAGTGGAGGAGGTCGCAATGACCGGACCCCCAGAGGGGTCAGCGAGGGAGACAGCAACTGGCCGAGCGAGTGGCTCAAGGACAGTGCGGTCACGAAAGAAACAGCGAGAAGCACCTGAGTCCAGTGTGAAGGTGTGCAGTGCCGCAGTCGACTCAGTACCAGGGGGCACAGACTCACGAGCACCTAGAGCAGCAGCCTCACCAGGACCTGGGGCAGCAGACTCACTAGCACCTAGAGCGGCAGTCGGACTGGTCAGAATGCCCGGGTCGGGCGGAACACGCAAGTACTGAGCACCCTCTCCACTAGTAAACATCGCATACATGGCAGTGAGAATAGCATCAAAGTCTAGAGCCCAGATATCAACCCCCTGCCTCTCCAGATCAGCCCAGCGGGGCAGCTCAGCGCCAGCAGGAAACTGGGCGCGCCATGCGTCGGTAAGGCGCGAGAAACAGCGCTGCGTGGGGTGCGGCCTCCCACACGTCTGGCCAGTGCGGTCACCAGTGCGGATGACGTACGTGCAGGTAAAACCACCCCCCCCCCCCCCCCCCCCCCCCCCCCCCGCTGCGAATACCACTCACGTGCCTCCTGGAGCGACGGGGCGTGCTGCTGGCTCTGGCCACCGCCAGCGCCTCCACGACCACCACCGCCGCCGCCACCGCCACCGCCTCGGCCACCTCCACCCCTGCCGCCGCCACGACCACCTCCGCCTCCGCTGCCGCCTCCGCCCCTGCCACGGCTCCCGCCGCTGCTGTCACCACCCCCATTGCCGCCACGAGCCTCTCCAGTCCCACCTCCACTCCCACCGCCTCCACCCCCGCCTCCCCCGCCGCCACCTCCACCCTTGCCCCCCTTGCTCCTGCGGCGCCCGCTCGGAGCAGACGCGGTCCCGACCTTCTCAGCACCAAGGAGGTCGACAGTAGCAGCAGAGGCGACAGAGGGGAGAAGGGGGGAAGGGGAACACCCCTCAAAGAACGGGGTGCGGGGGTCGCCACGAGAGGTGCCTACAGCGACGATGCTCGCCTCAGCTGCAAGCAGTTCCTTCTCGAGGAGGGCAATGGTGAGCTCAGTGGGAGAGCGAGCGAGGAAGTGGTCCCTGACTGCGCGCAGAGAGTCAGGGAGGCGGGTGACGATGTGGTAGAGCGTGATCCAGAGCGGGGGGGGGTTGCTGGCAAGGAACTCGTCAGGCATAGCAGCGCGAAAGCGGGCCTCACTAGTCTTGAGGTGGGTGATGAGGTCAGCGACTGTGCTGAAGGAGGCCAGGTCGGGGAACAGGTAGGGGAGGGTGAGGCGGCCGAGTGTGGCAGAAGCAGGTGAGGAGTAACGAGCAACGACAGCAGTGTACAGGTCCTTAGCAGTCTTGTGCTGGCCAAAGTGCTCGCGCTCATCTAGCGGCAGGGAGTTGCGAATAGCGAAGCGAGCGTGGGCGTCACGAGTCTGCCACTGTGAGCGCTGAGTGCTGTCTGCAGTGGTAGGAGGGGCAGTAGCGTGACCGAGGGCATGATCGTACAGCGAAATATCCTCCTTGGCAGTGAGCCGTAAGAAGAGGTGCAGGTCATCTAGCCAGGTGTCAAACTTCACTGGGCGGCCCTCAGCATCGAAAGCAAGTACGGGAGGACTAGCCATAGTGGCAGCAGTAGTAGCAGTAGCAGCAGTAGTAGCAGTAGCAGCAGTAGCAGTAGCAGCAGTAGCAACAGTTGTAGTAGCAGTAGGAGCAGTAGTAGGAGCAGCAGTATCGACGGGGCTGCTAGTACGGGCGGCGCGGCTCGGTCGGGCGGCGCGGCTCGGTTCAGGTAGGGCGGCGCGGCTCGGTTCGGGCTGCGCGGCTGCGCGGAGCCGCTAAGCGGGGCGGTACGGGGCCGCGGGGGCCTCTAAGCGGGGCTCGACGGGGCCGCGGGGCCGCTAAGCGGGGCGCAACGGGGTTGCGGGGCCGTGAGGTGGGACGCGACGGGGCCGCGGGGCGTCTAAGCGGTACGTGACGGGGCCGCGAGGCCTCTAAGCAGAGCGCGACGGGGCCGCGGGGCCTTTAGGCGGAGCGCGATCGACGGGGCCAGCGGGGCCGGGAAAAAAAAAGGAGTAGCGCGCGAGAGCGCTAAGTGGGGGAGGCGCTAAAGCGCGCTTCGATAGTAGGGCGCACGAGGGCGCTAGTAGGTAGTAGGTAGTGGTGGGCCCGAAGAGAACTTAGGTCCTAGCGAAGGACCTGCTCTGAAACCATGTCAGAATGAACGGACTGGAATGAATGAACTAGCAGTGAAATGAGTACAAGTACCTAACCCTAGAATTGTGTACCCCCTATAGGCTAACCCACTGCAGCCTAAACAAGCACAACATATATAATGTTTGACAGCCACCACTTCTTCGCCTCTCCGCATCATCTCGGCCTGCGCGGGGGTTTCCTCTGCCATGTACCGCAGGAACCTCTGAATCCTCCATCCAGTAACACGGGGCCCGTGGAGATAAACTTCATCCAAATCCACAGTTGACCACTCCGCCTTTTTGTCGTTCCCCAGATGGCTTCCAACCTCGTCAGGATTCAGCGGGTCCAGACGCTCCTCCGCCGGAACCTCAGTCTTGGGCAGCGTTGACATGAACATGATGACCCACCACTTGTAGTGCAGCCAATACAGGATGTAGTCTTTTCTGGTTTTCGCCGCGAGACAATCGAAGGGGACCTTTGCGCGGCGAATCCTGCTGGCCACGTCGGCCTGTTTTCGAACTGACTCGTGCGTAGCTGATGCTGGCCCATCTGCATTTCTCTGAGGCGCGGCCTGCGATGCTTGCCCCTCCGCATTTCCCTGTGGCGCAGCCTGTGGTTCTTGTCCCTCAGCATTTCCCGCGGGCGCAGCCGACGATCCGACACCATGTGCACTTCCATGGGGCGATGCCTCTGATTCTGGGCCGTTCACATTGCCACGGGCCGGTTCCACAAAAAGAATTCGACAGGTGGCATTATCTTCAGAGGTTGGGCTTCGGCTAGCATTTTCCTCCCAATTCTCCTCAAACAACGCTCGGTGGGGGTCGTCGTCATCGTCCGCGAGATTAATGAACACCCCCCTCGGAATTCCGCCCCTCGGAATTCCGCCCTCAGCCACATTTCCCTCGACCCCGACTTCAGGGTTCGAGGCCGGAAATTCCTCCTGAGCATCCAGGAACACATCGCCCCCAACAGCTGCCTCGAATTCCCTGTCCGCATCGAGGTCCCCAGTTAGATCTGTCAGAATCCCAGCCACTAACCACTGGGATAAAAGGGCTTGTTTGTGTAGCGGGTGAGTGCGCCCATAACCCCCCAGGCCGCAATGCCTGTAACCCTTCCCTAGGATCGATCGGGGATCACCAGTGGACCTCTGACACCCCCCCGCACTGGGATGCCCGAAGTGCACACACCGGGATTCGAACCCGAGACCTTTGCTCTGATACCATGTCAGAATCCCAACCACTAACCATTGGGATAAAAGGGCTTGTTTGTGTAGCGGGTGAGTGCGCCCATAACCCCCCAGGCCAACATGCCTGTAACCCTTCCCTAGGATCATCGGGGATCTCCAGTGGACCTCTGACAAGATTAATCGGGGCATTGGGCAGTTGGCAGTCTGGAAGATCATGATACTCCTCATTGAGGTCGAAATCGAGAGCTGCGCTAAGAAAATTACCCGTACCGCCTTCGCCCGCCATCACGGTGTACCTGTTTCAGAGGACTCTATGCTCCACATGTGCGCGAAACCTGTCCTGAAACGCACAAGCGAAATCTAAAACGCCTCGTCGGGAATGGGATGGACTGCCAGCAAGCCCAGGAGCATGTTGTGCTGAAAAGAGACTCGTGATCGGAGTTGTTACGAGGAGAATAAACTATGAATGTGACCCTTCTGAGTGGAGAACAATGATGATCTGAAACGGATGTTGTATTTAGAGTTCTTTACCATCTCGAAAATGTTAAACTGTATTATGCTTGTAGGCTGTAGTGGGGTAGCCAATATGGGGTACAACCCCAACTAGGGTTTCATATTTGTACCCAAACTTCTGCTAGTTCATTCATTCTTGCCTAGTTACTTTGAGATGGTATTCAGAGCAGGAGGTCCCTAGGACCTACCGACCGTTTTTTTTTTTAAGGGCCCACCACCGCTCGCATGCGGTTACCACGCTACCCCGTGCCCTAGCCTCGTAGCGCCCTCGTGCGCCCTCGTTAGCGCCCTCGCGCGCCCCTCGTTAGCGCCCTCGCGCGCCCCTCACTAGCGCCCTCGCGCGCCCCTTGCTAGCGCCCTCGCGCGCCCCTCGCTAGCGCCCTCGCGCGCCCCTCGCAGAGTCGCCCGCCCGCCGCGCTGCCTGCTCGCAGCGTCGCCCGCTCGCTCGCTGCCCGCTCGCAGCGTCGCCCGCCCGCCCGCTGCCCGCTCGCAACGTCGCCCTCCCGCCTCGCTGCCCGCTTGCAGCGTCGCCCGCCCGCCCGCTGCCCGCTTGCAGCGTCGCCCGCCCGCCCGCTGCCCGCTTCGCAGCCGCCCGCCGCGCTGCCCGCTCGCCGCGTCGCCCGCCCGTCCCGCTGCCCGCTTCGCAGCCCGCCCGCCACAATTCCCGCCTGCAGCGCCGCCCGCCTCGCCTGCTGCTCCCTGACTGTGCACCGCCGCTTGCTCCTGCTGTGGCTGCTAGCTTCGCTCTAGCGCGTCCCCTCTGCTGCTGCCGCTGCTCTGCTGTGCCCTCACGCCTGAGCTATGGCCTCTATTCGCGTTCTTTCCTTCGATGCTGAGGGCCGTCCCGTGCAGTTCACTTCCTGGCTCGATGACCTGCAGTTGTATCTTATGAGCAATAGCACGGACCACATCTCCCTCTATGACTACGCGTCTGGTGCTGCCGCTGCTCCTGCTGCCACAGCCGAGCTTAGTGTACGTTCACAGTGGCAGACTCGTGACGCTGCAGCTCGCCTGGCTATTCGCAGTCACCTGCCGTTAGCTGAGCTAGAGCACTTTGGCGACTGCAAAACCGCTAAGGCCCTATATGACGCTGTCGTTGCTCGCTACTCCTCACCTGCCACAGCCGAGCTTAGCCGTCTCATGCGGTCTTACCTGTTCCCTGACCTGTCCACCTTTGCTACAGTCGCCGATCTTATCACTCACCTTCGCACTAGTGATGCTCGCCTGCGTGCCGCCCTTCCCACCGAGTTCTGCGCTAAGAACCCCCCTCCCCTGTACTGGACACTCCACTTCATAGTCACCCGTCTCCCTGACACCCTCAGCTCAGTGCGCGACTATTTCCTTGCTCGCTGTCCCACTGAGCTCACTGTCGCCCTCCTAGAGGAGAAGCTGCTAGCAGCCGAGAAGAGCATTGTGGCTGTTGGTGCTGCTCGCGGCGCTCCTCGCACCCCCATCTTTGAGGGGTGCTCTCCCTCTCCCCTCGCTCCCTCCTATGCTACTGCTGCTGCTGTTGACTTCCTTGGTGCTGAGTCTGCTGGCGCTGCTTCTGCTCCTGGTGGGAGGCGCCGCACCGGCAAGGGCAAGGGGGGCAAGGGTGGCGGGGGTGGCGCTCGGGGGGAAGGGGGTGGGGGAGGTGGGGGGGGAGGCGGTGCTGGAGGGAGCGGTGGCGGGAGTGCCGGTGGGAGTGGGGCCGGCGGCGGAGGCGGGGGCGGCGGCGGGAGCAGTGGCGGTGGTGGCAGCGGCGGCGGTGGCGGCGGTGGCGGTAGTGGCGGTGGCGGTGGCGGTGGTGGCGGTCGGAGCGGAGGTAGTGGCGGCGGTGGAGGTCGGAGTGGAGGCACCGGCTCGGGCCAGAGCTCCCAGCAGCAGCAGCGTCCCCAGTCGACCCAGCAGCTTCGTGAGTGGCTTGCTCAGCGTGGGACGTCGGGGGGCAGTGGCCGCTGTTCCTATGTCATTCGCACAGGTGATCGCAAGGGGCAGACGTGTGGAAAGTTCCACACTCAGTACCGCTGCTTCTTCCGCCTTGACGACGCTTGGCGTGAGGAGATGGGCGAGGATGTTGAGCGCCCTCGCTGGGCTGAGCTGATGAGGGCTGGTGTTGATATCTTTGCTCTTGACTATGATGCTATTATTGCTGCCATGTATGCATTGACTGTTAGTGCCGAGGGAGACTGTTACTTGTGTGTGCCGCCTGACCCAGGTATAGAGCCCGCTGCCCTAGGTGCTAGTGAGTCTGCTCTCTCTGGTATGGTGCCCCCTGTACCTGCTCCCTCCAGTGCTGTCCCGGCTGTTTGCGAGTCTGCTCTCTCAGGTACAGCACCCACAGAGACTGCTCTCTCAGGTACCGCACCGGCTGAGGCCTGTCACACCTTCACCCTTGACTCAGGTGCTTCCCGCTGTTTCTTTCGTGACAGTACTGAGCTCACACCGCTTCCTGCACCGGTCCCAGTCTCCTTGGCTGACCCCTCTGGGGGCCCAGTCCTTGCCCAGTCCACCACTGTGCTCCCTTGTCCGGCGGTTCCGTCTGGCTCGTTGACGTGTTTTCACCTCCCCTCGTTCTCGACGAACCTGGTGAGCAACGCTGTCATCCAGGATCAGTGGGTTGACACCTTTACTCCTGGAGGATAGCGTGTGGCGATCTGCACGTGCTCCAGGACCGGCCGTCACCTGGCTACGTTTACCCGTCGGCCGGGGTCGAGTCTCTACACACTGACCACTGCGTCTCCTCAGGTCGCTGCTGTCGGTCAGGTGTCTGCGTCAGGTCTGGTAGCCCACGCCTGTGAGTGTCGTTCCCTGTCGCACCAGACTCTTCTCTGGCACCACCGCCTGGGTCACCCCTCCTTGCCACGCCTTCGTGGCATGCACCGTCGCCACCTTGTGTCTGGTCTTCCCAGGTCCCTCCCTCCCCTCCCTGCCTCGCCTGCGCCGCCTTGCCTTCCTTGCGTCGAGGGGCGGCAGCGCGCCGCTCCTCACTCCTCCTCGTTCCCCCCGACAGAGGCTCCTCTGCAGACCCTCCACCTGGACGTGTGGGGCCCAGCCCGCGTTCGTGGTCAGGGCGGTGAGCGGTACTTTTTGCTGGTTGTCGACGACTACTCGCGTTACACCACGGTCTTCCCCTTGCGCACCAAGGGTGAGGTCCCTGCTGTTTTGATCCCTTGGATCCGCACGGTTCGTCTCCAGCTCCGCCGCCGTTTCCGGACGGATCTTCCTGTCCTGCGTCTGCACTCTGACAGAGGTGGTGAGTTTTCCTCCGATCTCCTGAGGACCTTCTGTCAGGCGGAGGGCATTGAGCAGACCTTCACGCTTCCGGACTCCCCACAGCAGAATGGGGTTGCTGAGCGCCGCATTGGCCTGGTCATGGAGGTCGCTCGTACCTCCTTGGTCCACGCGGCGGCTCCCCATTTTCTGTGGCCGTTTGCTGTCCGGTACGCCGTGCATCAGCTCAACCTCTGGCCCCGTGTCTCCTTGCCGGAGACCTCGCCCACACTGCGTTGGACGGGGAGGTTGGCGATGCGTCGCGCTTCCGGGTGTGGGGTGCTCGTGCCCTTGTCCGCGATACGTCTGCGGACAAGCTCTCCTCCCGCACGCTTCCCTGTGTCTTCCTTGGCTTTGTCCCTGACGCGCCTGGCTGGCAGTTTTACCACCCCACCTCGCGCCGGGTCTTCGCCTCTCAGGATGTCACCTTTGACGAGTCGGTCCCTTTTTACCGTCTCTTCCCCTACCGCACTGCCCCCCTCCCCCCCCACCGCTTTTCCTTGCTCCTGGGTCCCCTTCCCCCTTCCCCCTCAGGGTCCTGCTCCTTCAGGTGTCTCTCAGGTAGACCCTCCTCCCGTCGCTGAGCCTGTCGAGGTCACAGGTGACTCAGGTGCTGCTGCAGGTGGTACTGCTGGGAGTGCTGAGCCTGGGGGTGCTGAGCCTGCGGGTGCTGGGCCTGGGAGTGCTGGGACTGCGGGTGCTGGAGCTGAGGGTACTGTGCCTGAGAGTTTGCCGCCTGGGGGTGCTGAGCCTGGGAGTGCTGCGAATGATAGGGGGTGCTGAGCCTGCGTGTGCGGAGTCTGGGGGTGCTGAGTCTGGGGGTGCTGAGCCTGCGGGTACTGAGCCTGGGGGTGCTGCTGCTGAGCCTACGGAGCCTCGGGTTGCTGCGTCTGGGGGTGCTCCGGTTCGGGGTGCTGAGCAGTCTCTCACACCGCAGCAGCTTCGTGACTGGTACGTCCGGCGCTTCCGCCGTCCTCGTGGCTCGGCTGGAGTTGGGGGTGCTGGAGCTGCTCGTCCTGGGGGTACTGGAGCTGGGGACTCTGGCGCTGGCGGTGCTAGCGGAGTTGGAGCTGCCGCCTCTGGGGGTACTCTTCCTAGCGGTGCTGCGGACCCTGGGGGTGGCGCTGCTGCTGGTGCTGCGGACCCACCTGGTGGAGCTGCTGCTGGAGCTGAGGACCCGAGCGGTGGCGCTGCTGCTGGTGCTGGGGACCCGGACGTTGGAGCTCCTGCTGGTACTGAGGACCCGGCCGCTGGAGTCTCTTCTGCTTCTGGAGACGCTGCGCGGCCGCGACCGTACTTCGTACCGCTCCTTCAGCAGGTTCTTGGGCAGGCTCCTCCTCCTTGTCCTCCTCCCTCTGTAGAGTGTCCTCCGCCTGTCCAGCCGCAGTCACAGTTACCGCCTGCCTCGCCTCTCCCTGCTCCCTCTCCTTATACTGGTCCCACAGGAGGTCTTACAGAGCGTCGTGAGCCTGAGTCTCGTCCTGCGTCGCCTGTCCGTACTGCTCGCACTGGTAGTCGTGTCCGTCGTGAGCGTCCTCCTCCTGTCCCAGGCACTCACTACATGACTCTGCGTCCCTCTACTGCTCCTCAGCGTGTCCCTCTGCCGTCTCCTCCTGCGTCCTCTTTGCCTGCCATTCCGGACCCTGAGTCTGACCGGTATCGTGCTGAGCACCCTACTGTCACGCGTCTCCTCGCTACTGTTGTCACTGACCCTACCTTTGAGTCCTCGGCTGCGTCTGCTCTGGTCGCTGAGTTGGTTGACTTTGCTGCTGCCTGTCGTCTAGACTACGCTGCTCGCCTTGTTGCTGGGTCTGAGTCTGCGTCTGTCTGTCCTCCGTCCGTCGGGGGTGAGTGTGCTCTTGGCACGGACGTCCTTGAGGACAGGCAGGAGGACTTTGACTCTCTCGCGGCTGCTGTACCTCATCTCGTGGCCTGGTTGCTTGCCCCTGAGGGAGACCCGGATGCACTAGACATCCCCACTCCGCGCACTTACGCAGAGGCGATCTCGGGTCCCTACTCCTCTCAGTGGCAGACAGCCATGGACGCAGAGATGGCATCGTGGAAGTCCACAGGCACCTACGTCGACGAGGTTCCCCCTCCTGGGGCGAACATCGTCGATGGCATGTGGATTTTCAGGGTGAAGCGGCCGCCGGGTTCTCCGTCTGTCTTCAAGGCTCGTTACGTTGCTAGAGGCTTCAGTCAGCGTCAGGGGGTCGACTTCTTCCAGACCTTCTCCCCCACCCCGAAGATGACCACTCTTCGGGTTCTGCTGCACGTTGCTGCTCAGCGTGACTACGAGCTTCACTCTCTTGACTTCAGCACAGCGTTCCTGCAGGGCAGCCTGCACGAGGAGATCTGGCTGCGCCGCCCACCTGGCTTTACTGGGTCGTTTCCTCCTGGTACCCAGTGGAGCCTCCGCCGGCCAGTCTACGGTCTCCGCCAGGCGCCACGCGAGTGGCACGACACACTGAGGACTACACTTGCGGCTCTTGGGTTCGCGCCGTCTACTGCTGACCCGTCGCTGTTTCTGCGCACAGACACGTCGCTGCCGCCGTTCTACATTCTCGTGTACGTCGACGACTTGGTCTTTGCTACTGCTGACACTGAGGCACTCGCTCGTGTGAAGTCGGAGCTGCAGAAGAGACACACCTGCACTGACCTGGGTGAGCTGCGTAGCTACCTTGGCTTGCAGATCACCCGGGACAGAGCTCGCCGCACCATCACCCTGACTCAGTCACACATGGTGCAGCAGGTCCTTCAGCGCTTCGGCTTCCAGTTCTCCTCACCACAGGCCACACCTCTGGCTACCAGCCACTCGCTCTCAGCTCCACCTCCGGACGAGTCCGTAGAGCCGAGTGGCCCGTACCCAGAGCTTGTGGGCTGCCTCATGTACCTGATGACTTGCACGCGACCTGACCTCGCGTACCCTCTTAGCATCCTTGCTCGTTACGTTGCGCCTGGGAGACACAGGCGAGAGCACTGGGAGGCTGCTAAGAGGGTGCTGCGCTATTTGTGCAGTACATCAGGCATGGGGCTGGTGCTTGGAGGACGCGACAGAGTTGTCCTCATTGTCCACTCGGACGCTTCTTGGGTGGACGACCTGGCTACGCAGCGGTCGTCACAGGGTTACACCTTCAGCCTTGGCTCTGGTTCTGTCTCGTGGCGGTCCACCCGCTCTTCCTCTGTTCTCGGCTCTAGTTGTGAGGCTGAGATCTACGCCACAGCCATGGCTGCACAGGAGTTACGCTGGCTCACCTACCTGCTGACTGACTTGGGAGAGCGGCCTAGTTCTCCTCCAGTTCTGTACGGTGACAACAAGGCGGCTCTTGCCTTGTGTCAGGAGCACAGACTGGAGCACAGGACGAAGCACATTGCTCTTCGCTACTTTCTTGCTCGAGAGCTTCAGCAGCGCGGTCAGCTTCGGCTTGTGTACGTGGACTCGAAGGCCAACACTGCTGATATCTTCACCAAGGCGCTCCCGCCTAGTGATCATCAGCGGCACTGTACTTCTTTAGGCCTTGTGTCCACGTTTCCTCACTTGCTCACTGCTTGACATTCTTTGTACTGTACTTTATATATATCTTGTTACTTGCTTGCTAGGTTTTGATCACTGTGTTGTTTGTCTTGTACTATATCTAGCACTGCATGTGAACTGGCCTTGTGGCCTTTACTTGTGCTCGGAGCGTGGTGACGTTGTGATCCACCCTGGGCTTTGCTTTGCTTTGCTGGACTGGTCTTGTGACCCTTTGTTCTCCCCCACTTTGCCTATGGGGGTGTGTTAAACTGTATTATGCTTGTAGGCTGTAGTGGGGTAGCCAATATGGGGTACAACCCCAACTAGGGTTTCATATTTGTACCCAAACTTCTGCTAGTTCATTCATTCTTGCCTAGTTACTTTGAGAGAAAATGCCCTCATTTTTCAGAGTACAAAAAATCCTACGCTGGCTTTACCCTCGGCGTGTGTGCAACTCTGAAAGAAGCAATCAATCATGCCATGCTGGATTGAAGGTATGGAAGCAAGCAGGGTGATGTTTTCCCCTAACATGTATTAAAGTTTGAAGAAGGAATCAAGAAATTACATACAACAGAGAGCTATTTAAGCATTCTGGGACTCAGCCACATGAACATGAGCACCACAACCTCTGACTGCATCCCTTCTTCCCGCCACAGCTTCTCTAGATCTGGTCGCCAGACCCCAGATCTGGGGTTCTTCCTGCCTCTGTCAGAGCATTCGATTGGCTGGCTCCTCCACAATGGCGTAACTCTGAGCAACACCCCTCCCGCAGAGAACGAGTAACTCTGCCACGTGGAACACGGTCGGCGCGCAGTGTAACAGAATGTAAATACACAAGATTTTCAATATAGTTCTATAAATCGGTTGGTGTCGAGATTTGAGTTTTGTAAAAAACAAGCTTAAAGTGGCTTGGTTTATTTTACGAATCTGTTAATAATACCATGTCGCGATCGAAAATTCCGGTAAAAAAGCTGTCTCCTTGTGGTTGCGAAAGTTTATCACGTTTCCGATTGTTTATTTCTTTTGTACTTAAAACCGTTTTGTAAAAATAAACGACTACTAGCCTATAACGGGGTGTATGAAGAACAGTCGTTTGTCATTATGACACCAAAACATCTGCTGTTCGTGTTGATGGGTGGACGCAAACTGCAACTGTGCTCGATATATGCAGTGTAGAAAAGGTTTGTCGTTATCGAAAGAAACAACCTGCTCGTCTGTCTCTTAGCATATGGCCAATGTATCAAAATAACTAGGCAAGAATGATGAACTAGCAGAAGTTTGGGTACAAATATGAAACCCTAGTTGGGGTTGTACCCCATATTGGCTACCCCACTACAGCCTACAAGCATACTACAGTTTAACACACCCCCATAGGCAAAGTGGGGGAGAACAAAGGGTCACAAGACCAGTCCAGCAAAGCAAAGCAACGCCCAGGGTGGATCACAACGTCACCACACTCCGAGCACAAGTAAAGGCCACAAGGCCAGTTCACATGCAGTGCTAGATATAGTACAAGACAAGCAACACAGTGATCAATACCTAGCAAGCAAGCAACAAGATATATATAAAGTACAGTACAAAGAATGTCAAGCAGTGAGCAAGTGAGGAAACGTGGACACAAGGCCTAAAGAAGTACAGTGCCGCTGATGATCACTAGGCGGGAGCGCCTTGGTGAAGATATCAGCAGTGTTGGCCTTCGAGTCCACGTACACAAGCCGAAGCTGACCGCGCTGCTGAAGCTCTCGAGCAAGAAAGTAGCGAAGAGCAATGTGCTTCGTCCTGTGCTCCAGTCTGTGCTCCTGACACAAGGCAAGAGCCGCCTTGTTGTCACCGTACAGAACTGGAGGAGAACTAGGCCGCTCTCCCAAGTCAGTCAGCAGGTAGGTGAGCCAGCGTAACTCCTGTGCAGCCATGGCTGTGGCGTAGATCTCAGCCTCACAACTAGAGCCGAGAACAGAGGAAGAGCGGGTGGACCGCCACGAGACAGAACCAGAGCCAAGGCTGAAGGTGTAACCCTGTGACGACCGCTGCGTAGCCAGGTCGTCCACCCAAGAAGCGTCCGAGTGACCAGTGAGGACAACTCTGTCGCGTCCTCCAAGCACCAGCCCCATGCCTGATGTACTGCACAAGTAACGCAGCACCCTCTTAGCAGCCTCCCAGTGCTCTCGCCTGTGTCTCCCAGGCGCAACGTAACGAGCAAGGATGCTAAGAGGGTACGCGAGGTCAGGTCGCGTGCAAGTCATCAGGTACATGAGGCAGCCTACAAGCTCTGGGTACGGGCCACTCGGCTCTACGGACTCGTCCGAAGGTGGAGCTGAGAGCGAGTGGCTGGTAGCCAGAGGTGTGGCCTGTGGTGAGGAGAACTGGAAGCCGAAGCGCTGAAGGACCTGCTGCACCATGTGTGACTGAGTCAGGGTGATGGTGCGGCGAGCTCTGTCCCGGGTGATCTGCAAGCCAAGGTAGCTACGCAGTTCACCCAGGTCAGTGCAGGTGTGTCTCTTCTGCAGCTCCGACTTCACACGAGCGAGTGCCTCAGTGTCAGCAGTAGCAAAGACCAAGTCGTCGACGTACACGAGAATGTAGAACGGCGGCAGCGACGTGTCGGTGCGCAGAAACAGCGACGGGTCAGCAGTAGACGGCGCGAACCCAAGAGCCGCAAGTGTAGTCCTCAGTGTGTCGTGCCACTCGCGTGGCGCCTGGCGGAGACCGTAGACTGGCCGGCGGAGGCTCCACTGGGTACCAGGAGGAAACGACCCAGTAAAGCCAGGTGGGCGGCGCAGCCAGATCTCCTCGTGCAGGCTGCCCTGCAGGAACGCTGTGCTGAAGTCAAGAGAGTGAAGCTCGTAGTCACGCTGAGCAGCAACGTGCAGCAGAACCCGAAGAGTGGTCATCTTCGGGGTGGGGGAGAAGGTCTGGAAGAAGTCGACCCCCTGACGCTGACTAAAGCCTCTAGCAACGTAACGAGCCTTGAAGACGGGCGGAGAACCTGGCGGCCGCTTCACCCTGAAAATCCACATGCCATCGACGATGTTCGCCCCAGGAGGGGGAACCTCGTCGACGTAGGTGCCTGTGGACTTCCAGGATGCCATCTCTGCGTCCATGGCTGTCTGCCACTGAGAGGAGTAGGGACCCGAGATTGCCTCTGCGTAAGTGCGCGGAGTGGGGATGTCTAGCGCATCCGGGTCTCCCTCAGGGGCAAGCAACCAGGCCACGAGATGAGGTACAGCAGCCGCAAGAGAGTCAAAGTCCTCCTGCCTGTCCTCAAGGACGTCCGTGCCAAGAGCACACTCACCCCCGACGGACGGAGGACAGACAGACGCAGACTCAGGCTCAGCAACAAGGCTAGCAGCGTAGTCTAGACGACAGGCAGAAGCAAAGTCAACCAACTCAGCGACCAGAGCAGACGCAGCCGAGGACTCAAAGGTAGGGTCAGTGACAACAGTAGCTAGGAGACGCGTGACTGTAGGGTGCTCAGCGCGATACCGGTCAGACTCAGGGTCCGGAACGGCAGGCAAAGAGGACGCAGGAGGAGACGGTAGAGGGACACGCCGAGGAGCAGTAGAGGGACGCAGAGTCATGTAGTGAGTGCCTGGGACAGGAGGAGGACGCTCACGACGGACACGACTACCAGCGCGAGCAGGACGAACAGGCGACGCAGGACGAGACTCAGGCTCACGACGCTCTGTAAGACCTCCTGTGGGACCAGTATAAGGAGAGGGAGCAGGGAGAGGCGAGGCAGGCGGTAACTGTGACTGCGGCTGGACAGGCGGAGGACACTCTACGGAGGGAGGAGGACAAGGAGGAGGAGCCTGCCCAAGAACCTGCTGAAGGAGCGGTACGAAGTACGGTCGCGGCCGCGCAGCGTCTCCAGAAGCAGAAGAGACTCCAGCGGCCGGGTCCTCAGGACCAGCAGGAGCTCCAACGCCCGGGTCCCCAGCACCAGCAGCAGCGCCACCGCTCGGGTCCCCAGCTCCAGCAGCAGCTCCACCAGGCGGGTCCGCAGCACCAGCAGCAGCGCCACCCCCAGAGTCGGCAGCTCCAACTCCGCTAGCACCGCCAGTGCCAGAGTCCCCAGCTCCAGCAGCTCCAGTCGCAGTGCTCCCAGAACAACCAGTCCCGGCAGCTCCAGTACCCCCAGTACGAGCACCCCCAGGACGAGCAGCCCCAGCACCCCCAACTCCAGCCGAGCCACTAGGACGGCGAAAGCGCCGGACGTACCAGTCACGAAGCTGCTGCGGTGTGAGAGACTGCTCAGCACCCCGAACCGGAGCACCCCCAGACACAGTAACCCGAGGCTCCGTAGGCTCAGTAGCAGCACCCCCAGGCTCAGTACCCGCAGGCTCAGTACCCGCAGGCTCAGCACCCCCAGACTCAGTACCCCCAGACTCCGCACACGCAGGCTCAGCACCCCCAGTCGCAGCACCCCCAGGCTCAGCACCCCCAGGCGGCAAACTCTCAGGCACAGTACCCTCAGCTCCAGCACCCGCAGTCCCAGCACTCCCAGGCCCAGCACCCGCAGGCTCAGCACCCCCAGGCTCAGCACTCCAGCATACCACCTGCAGCAGCACCTGAGTCACCTGTGACCTCGACAGGCTCAGCGACGGGAGGAGGGTCTACCTGAGAGACACCTGAAGGAGCAGGACCCTGAGGGGGGAGGGGGTCTACCGGAGGGGGACCAGGAGCAAGGAAAAGCGGCGGGGGAGGGAGGGGGGCAGTGCGGTAGGGGAAGAGACGGTAAAAAGGGACCGACTCGTCAAAGGTGACATCCTGAGAGGCGAAGACCCGGCGCGAGGTGGGGTGGTAAAACTGCCAGCCAGGCGCGTCAGGGACAAAGCCAAGGAAGACACAGGGAAGCGTGCGGGAGGAGAGCTTGTCCGCAGACGTATCGCGGACAAGGGCACGAGCACCCCACACCCGGAAGCGCGACGCATCGCCAACCTCTCCCGTCCAACGCAGTGTGGGCGAGGTCTCCGGCAAGGAGACACGGGGCCAGAGGTTGAGCTGATGCACGGCGTACCGGACAGCAAACGGCCACAGAAAATGGGGAGCCGCCGCGTGGACCAAGGAGGTACGAGCGACCTCCATGACCAGGCCAATGCGGCGCTCAGCAACCCCATTCTGCTGTGGGGAGTCCGGAAGCGTGAAGGTCTGCTCAATGCCCTCCGCCTGACAGAAGGTCCTCAAGAGATCGGAGGAGAACTCACCACCTCTGTCAGAGTGCAGACGCAGGACAGGAAGATCCGTCCGGAAACGGCGGCGGAGCTGGAGACGAACTGTGCGGATCCAAGGGATCAGAACAGCAGGGACCTCACCCTTAGTGCGCAAGGGGAAGACCGTGGTGTAACGCGAGTAGTCGTCGACAACCAGCAAAAAGTACCGCTCACCGCCCTGACCACGAACGCGGGCTGGGCCCCACACGTCCAGGTGGAGGGTCTGCAGAGGAGCCTCTGTCGGGGGAAACGAGGAGGAGTGAGGAGCGGCGCGCTGCCGCCTCTCGACGCAAGGAAGGCAAGGCGGCGCAGGCGAGGCAGGGAGGGGAGGGAGGGACCTGGGAAGACCAGACACAAGGTGGCGACGGTGCATGCCACGAAGGCGTGGCAAGGAGGGGTGACCCAGGCGGTGGTGCCAGAGAAGAGTCTGGTGCGACAGGGAACGACACTCACAGGCGTGGGCTACCAGACCTGACGCAGACACCTGACCGACAGCAGCGACCTGAGGAGACGCAGTGGTCAGTGTGTAGAGACTCGACCCCGGCCGACGGGTAAACGTAGCCAGGTGACGGCCGGTCCTGGAGCACGTGCAGATCGCCACACGCTGTCCTCCAGGGGTAAAGGTGTCAACCCACTGATCCTGGAGGACAGCGTTGCTCACCAGGTTCGTCGAGAACGAGGGGAGGTGGAAACCCGACAACGAGCCAGACGAGCCCGCCGGACAAGGGAGGACAGTGGTGGACTGGGCAAGGACTGGGCCCCCAGAGGGGTCAGCCAAGGAGACTGGGACCGGTGCAGGAAGCGGTGTGAGCTCAGTACTGTCACGAAAGAAGCAACGGGAAGCACCTGAGTCAAGGGTGAAGGTGTGACAGGCCTCAGCCGGTGCGGTACCTGAGAGAGCAGTCTCTGTGGGTGCTGTACCTGAGAGAGCAGACTCGCAAACAGCCGGGACAGCACTGGAGGGAGCAAGTACAGGGGGCACCATACCAGAGAGAGCAGACTCACTAGTACCCAAGGCAGCGGGCTCTATACCTGGGTCAGGCGGCACACACAAGTAACAGTCTCCCTCGGCACTAACAGTCAATGCATACATGGCAGCAATAATAGCATCAAAGTCAAGAGCAAAGACATCAACACCAGCCCTCATGAGCTCAGCCCAGCGGGGGCGCTCAACATCCGCACCCATCTCCTCACGCCAAGCGTCGTCAAGGCGGGAGAAGCAGCGGTACTGGGTGTGGAACCTCCCACACGTCTGTCCCTTGCGGTCACCTGTGCGAATGACATAAGAACAGCGGCCACTGCCCCCCGACGTCCCACGCTGAGCAAGCCACTCACGAAGCTGCTGGGTCGTCTGGGGACGCTGCTGCTGCTGGGAGCTCTGGCCCGAGCCAGTGCCTCCACTCCGACCTCCGCCGCCACCACTACCACCGCTACGACCGCCACCGCCACCACCGCCACCACCGCCACCACCGCCACCGCCGCCGCCGCCACTACTGCCACTGCTTCCTCCGCCGCCCCCGTCTCCACCACCGACCCCACTCCCACCAGCGCTCCCGCCACCGCTCCCTCCAGCACCGCCTCCCCCCCCACCTCCCCCACCTCCTCCCCCCCCAGCGCCACCACAACCACCCTTGCCCCCCCTGCCCTTGCCGGTGCG